>JAQQSE010000261.1:0-484399 GCA_035772565.1 Antheraea assamensis
AGACACATTATATTAAAAAAAAATATTTTTGGATAATATCTTTCTTCAGTGTGTTCGCTAATTTCGATTACGCTTGTAACACAAGGCATTTTTAAATATTAATATCTAGTTTCGTTTTAGTTTTTTGTCTATACAATATTTAAAACAGTAAAAACTTAATATAACTATCGATAATAATCAAACTATTCATAGACCAATGAAGTTTGAAATATATTATAATTGCTTATTTTATTTTTTCACCAATTACTAATTAATCATTAATTGTAACAGACCTAAGCCTGTACAAAATTAAAGGGAATGTTAACAAATTACGTCTTATCAATCTCATTGTCTATTCGTCTATCGCTTACAATTTAACGTACAATATAAAATTAACTACGTGATCCAATGACGGGATAATTGGGAAGTGTTTACAATAATTGTTATTAAATAATGATACTACGGTGTAATTAACATATAACCCTTACTAGCATTAGCCGTTAAATTACGATGTAATAATTAATTAGTATCAAATGTTTCTCTATATCCGGCTCTAATTACATATATGAAATGTGCTGATATGTCGTTGTGAGATACTGAATGATTTAGAAATTTACGTCTGCCTGGTATCGTGTTTATCGATAGCTCCGCGATTGCTTCAACGAGCATCATTACATCACCCTCTCATGTTTACGCGGGTAAAATTTTTTGATCGGCATGGTTTGAGGTTCTTGAGTTACTTATATACCGGCATACATATTGCAAACTTTCTCTCTGGACAAATGTCGAGAATATCTCAGCTGTTAGTATTATACTACAGGCGTAGGTTTTGTTTCAAATTGTATTGATAAACAATGCAAATATTTTTAAATTAGTTATTTGTAATGAACTTCAAAACAATCAACGTAAAAATACTTAACCTTTTGTAACTTCTCTGAATTGTACTAAGACAAAATACAATAATAAAATTATAAAAACCATTCACAATCTATCCAGCAACGAAAAAAGTAACAAAGACAAAGAACCATTATCTACTTACCACCTACTTGCCAATATATATATAAATCTATTTATTGGTTTTATAACAGTTATACCATACATTTAATTATCATTATATTCATTACCATTTCGTTACAATTATCAGTAACTTTCCTAGAGATAATTAAGTACACATATATCTTAACAACATGAAGTAAACTGAATAGTATTAATTTCTAGCGCATAACGACAAGGAACACCTTGCACAAGAACGTATTTCCCGCCAACACGTTATATCGTGTCCGTTGCTCTGCTACCGCGCAATACCTCCCGCCCCCCTCGGCCATTGTCGCCCCACCGCAACATGAACGATCGGTTATTTTCAGTTGGTGTTGGTATTATATCAAAAGCGTTTACCGAGACGAGTGTTCAATGACCCGAATACATTCCGTTATACAATGACATAATAATATGGCCGAACTATGCACTACGGTTTCTGTTGTCAGCTTATCAGTACTTTAGAATAATTCGAAATATGTACATATACATGATATTGAAATTACTTAATTTAGTAAATTCTGGATTCCACAGGTGATAATTATATATTAATATTTGAGGCCTTCTTTAATCTATAAATAAAACATTTACAAACAAAGTCATTTTTCGTATCTTTGTTGTACCTTTATTTGTATAGTACGTACCAAATTTTAATACACTTTTAACTGACGATTACAATATTACTTCTGCATCTTGTATGATACAGCTAAGCACTGAGATTTCAGTATATTTGTATAGTTTTACGTACTTAATAGGCAATGTTATAATTAAATTTTAAGTAATTGATTCGTACAAAATAGCACAACTGTTTTCATTACGTCTTGCCGTAAGAAACATTCCTAGTACAATAATTGACCGAAGAGCTTAGTGCGTGTTCATAATATTTTCAGTATGTTTCTTTAGATTTGATATATGAATATACTAGAATTAGCCCATGGCTTTGCGCGCTTTTTTATGCAAAAAATATTTTTGACTCGTTGTTTTATCTCATTAAAATATGGGTTCATTCAATTATTTCCGAGATATTAGTACTCAGTTTATATATTATCATTTTTGAAATGACATATAATTCCAGTGTACAAAATTAATTTAAAATCTGTACAGTGAATGAAATTGCATTTTTATTTATGATCATCATTATAAAAATAGTTAAAAAATAGAATTACTATTATTCATGTTTGTACAGATTATACTACTTTTTAATTTAACAGGCGTAACATTATTGGCTGCCGTTAAAAAAACATTGCGAGGAAATCGGTACGTAAGGAATGTTGAGGAAAAGGAATAATGGAATGAATAAGAAATGTGAATTTCTCTATGCTTAACACAACTCTACGTCGTGGGTTGGTAGGGTGCTCACGTGTATACCATCCTTTGGATAGAGGCTTATGACCTTGCATCGGTTTGCTTATATGTAGATGTGATATCATTGTACAAAAGTTTATTAAATAGATTTAGAATATTGCTTTACCGATTTCCTGTATTCATTTATAATTCTTCTTCGTTATTATTAAAAAATGATATTAGATTCTCATGTGATTTCATTGGAATTGATTTAGCCGTATTTTTAACTCCGGGAATACTAACAGATAGTTAATTATATTTTTTACGTTATATTTTATCAGTTGCCTTTATAACAGGTATCTACGAAATAAGTTTCCAAATAAATGAATTGTAAACTCTGAATTTCGACCATTACAGAGATTTAAAATTACGAAAACACAAAAAAAGTTATGTGTGTAAAAATAGTTAAGAAGCTTCTTTAAACTCGTTGAGCTATAATTATCAAAGCGTAAAAAACAAATCTAAATCGGTCTCACACATGTGAAACACATATTAATATATTTTACCTATAAGATGTCGGTGTAGATACTCGTATAAATAAAAGTGTCTGTTATGTGTCCACCCTAATTTTCAAATCTGCTGAAAAGATTTCGATAAGACGTGAAATAAAAACTTTGAATAAGTATTCATGATATCTGTGTGGACACAGCATGAATTATCCATATAAGACGAGTAGTTCTCATGAAACAAAAAAACGTTGTTACATCATTTCAACATATGATTGTCTAAGTCCAAGATTCTATTGCATAGATCGGTCATATCATTACGTAATAATAGGCACAGCTGAATGTGAGGTGAATAAACTTTGACCGTTACAAAACCGTTGGCTTGTCCTTAGCGCTCACTGGCAAGGGCAAGGGGGGGCGGAGCCGGGCCGCTTCACATCGGTAATGTTTTGGCGGGAGTTGCTTGCTGAATTATACCTCATGTTATTTAAATTCAATACTTTGAAAAGTTTTAAAACCATTACTGATTATGTTAATGTTCTAAAAAATAGTATTCTATTATTTAACGTAATGTACGTCTAGGTAATTTAAAACTCAAATGTTAAGAATTTGTTCGGTTATATTATGACGTCATAAACGCAACTGTTTCACCGTTGAATTACTAGGCACAAGGGGGTATGAAAGCGGCGGAGGTGGGCAGGACAAAAAATGCGCTTGTTCTGTTTAGGCGCGAATGACGGTTACAAACTATTATGAAATATTTCGTTGATTAACATTACCAGACATCTTTTTTTTATGAAGTGACTATTGTATTGGTAATCAAGTCCGAACACACGACTAAGCTTAGACATATTGATGCATTTACATATTTTGATAAGAGTTTATCTCAATCAGAACGACGTCAATTTTAATATATATGACATTGATATTGGTATACAACGATGAAAGACAACATTATTTTATTTCAATTTTGTAACAATGTAATGTGATGTAAATGTAACACAAAACATTTATAAATATTAATATCTAGTTTCGTTTTAGTGTTTCATCTATACAATATTTAAAAGAGTAAAAACTTAATATAACTGTGTTTTATCCATAACTCCGCGATTGCGTCATCGAGCAACGTTACGTCACCTTGTCATATTTACGCGGGTAAAATTTTTTGATTAGCATGTTTTGAGGTTCTGTGAGGTACTTATATACCGTATGCAGGTATACATTGCAAACTTTCTCTTTAGGAAATATCAAAAATATCACAGTGGTTAGTATAAATAGACTACCCATACATTGGCTTTGTTCAAATTGTATTGAGAAACGATGCAAACATTTTCAAAATTAGTCATTTATAACGAACTTCAAGTTTAATTGGTTTAAAGTACCAAATAATCTCGTCCCTACGTTCGCGGCATTATTGGTCGTATTGTTAGTATTACGTAATTACCTTAAAATAATTTCATGAGACTAACATCAACGGTTTCTACACATGTGTTGATTAAAACCTGCATGTGATGGTGAGTATAAATAAATATCGTTCCGGCATGCGTTTTTGAGTTTGTGAAGATACTTTCGACGTGACCTTGACACTAGGTGTAAAAAAATATTTTAAGTGTAATATTGTCTTTTAACTACAATGAAAAAAAAAACAATATGGTTTCGCCATAAAACTTACACGTGGTTTTTCTATAAATTACAATACTAATAGTATATTTGTAAAACTTAAACTATAAAATTTGTAAAAAATCATTTTAATTAGTTTTTTTATTATAATTTTAATAATTAGGTGATACAACTTTTTTATAGAAAGAGGATTGATACGCTAGAAGTATCGCATTTTGATATCAGCTGCAGTGTTTGTAGTAATCAAGAAGAGCAATAGATATAAATATATGACTGGGGGCGCGACCACTATGCAAATGTTGCTAAACCGATCATAACGAATTGTTGTAGTTAATCGTAACTGATACCTTATAAATATGGTTGCTTATGTTAATTTTATATTTGTGTATTGTTTTTCTCAGATTTAAAAATAAAGATAAAAAAATAATAGACATGTCTTTTATGTTATCTTTAAATGATTAAGCTTCTTGAATTATATCTAAATAACACGGTACAGATTATTTACCTAGAAGCGCTTACAGAAAGTTCACGATGGTATGTCTATCACCTAAAGATAACCCACCGTAACCATTTCGTCTTAAATGTATTATTAGCAAATAATGGAGTATTTTCGATGTGATTCCAGCCGATAATATAGATAATTCTTATCTCGTTAAATATTATAGTTATGTGGGGTATGTAATTTATTATAACATAATTGCCAATCGCAGCATATAATTATCAATTATTATCTTGTAAGATATCCGGATTTAATATTTCACGCTACAGAAAAATTGTTTGTATATAGATATTTACGGAACGTGTTTGAGTTTATTGAACTATAAATATCGAAGTGTACAAAATGAATCAAAATCCTTTAGATAGTTGTGATGCACGTTGAGTCGCGTCGTCGCGAGTAGTTAATATGAATAAAATTAAAATCATCATTATTTGCCTACTGGAATCTCTTAAACTATTTTCAAATTTGTGTATATACTCTTTATCATTACGTTTTAGCATATGAGCCAAGTAACAGTAATAAAATTGAACAGAGGTAACTTGAAATGAGTAAAATTGTTAAATGACAATGCTACAGGAGGAGGTGTGTCATACTTACAAATGTGTTTGAAAGATCATTTATGTAGCTGTACATCTTCTTATAATTTTAAATTTCTTTGATATCATAAAAAAACCGCCCGGTGCCGCAAGTAGCAGCTAGTTACCAATATAATTAATATTCGATAATAATTCAATATTATAGTTATTTTGGGTATTAAAAAAATGAAAATAATTGTCAAATGCAGCGTACAACTTTCTGGGACTGTTTTATAAGAGGTGACAGTTTTAATATTACACGATACTAAAAAAAAAATCTGTAAAGATATCTAAGCTTTTTTTATTTTGCCGAAATATAATTATCAATGTGTAAAATGGATCTCAATCACTTACTCTTATTATCCACACATTTATAAATTAAAGAAAAGCATTATTGTAACGGGTTGCTAGTATAAATAAAATTAAAGTATCTATTATTCGTTCACTCTACTATTCGAATCGACTGTACTTATTTCGAGACTTAAAATAAAAAGACTTTTCCATGCATTATCTATATATTTTATCATCGTGTCTTTCCGTAGGGGATAAGCAACTATAATTAAATTGTACACGGCTAGTTTAAAATTAATAAAAGTGTTAAGAGTTCAAAATGGTAAAGATAAAAATACAATTATAAAATCGATCACAATCGATGAAGACACGACGAAGGTAACAAAGAGAAAAAACACTTACACGAAATACAAGTCGCGGGTACTAGCTAGTATGTATATAAATCTATTTACTGGTTTCATACCAATTAAAATGAGCTATTTCGTACAAATCATTTACTTAACATGTAATTATAACATTGTTTATTTAACTCGTAAAAAGTCAAACAAATATACTAAAATCTCAGTAATTAACTGTATCGTAATAACAGAAGAAGAAATGATATAGTCGATAATGAAAACTGTATTATTTTACAATTAAACTTTAAATCTACAAATAAAGTTACAACAAAACGTACCAAAAAATAATTTGCTTTGTATATAATATTTATGTATTGTAGCGGATCCTATATATTTTTTTTGTCACCTGCATACCATTGACAGCGGAATCCATTATTTATAGAATAAGTAATTTTCTGTCACCTATATATAAACATTTCAAATTATTGTAAAGAAACTGTATAATTTTGTAACAATTCAAATAAATTACAACTTATATTTATTAATTAAATGATAAAGTGATAGTTCCAGAACGTAGTTCATAGTTCGGTCACATTATTATGTCATAGGTACAACGTAATGTGATAAGGCCATCGAACCCTCGTCGCGATAAACGCGTTTAATATTATGCCGACCCGAAACAAAAATATCGAGCGGCGCTGCGGAAGGCGGCTACGGGAGGGAGGTGAGGGAGGCACTGCGCGGGAGCACATTGCGCGGGCGCACAGTGACGTGACCTTGAGTTATATGTGATCACGAATTATGCTTGATATTAAGAGACTTCTAATTTTATTATGTGTTGTAAGATATGTGTGTACTTAATAATCTGTAGGAGTATTACTAATAATTTTATAAACTATGAATGTGTAATGAAATAATTGTCATGTACAAAATATCATGAAGAAATCTATTTTCTCGAGAAATAATTAAGAATTCTATATTTATAACATCCAATAGTATTAATAGCCTAATAATTTTGGAATGATAGCGATACTTTATGGGTACAAAATTATTATGATCCACTTAATTTATTCATTCTTATAATTTTTGGTATATCGTATTTTTTTCCTTTGAATCCGTTGAACTTATAAAGTACCTTGAAATGAACAGTGTTTCTCATTTCGAATAATGAAAAAGAAGAATAGACCTACATTACAATTATAAGACGTAATCGACTTAAATGACTTGGCAAAAATTTAAAGTGTGCCGATAGTGTACTTTGCACTATCTGGCAACGTCGCGATTTCTCAGGACGTTTGAAACGGCCAACTACAAAAGTTACGAATTACGACGTGCGCGCTGCGTTTTTGCCCACGAAAGTGCACGGAACTACGAAAATATACTCTACAGGCACATGCGAGTGAAAACGACGACCAATTTATTTTTTAATTTTAACATATTTGGAATCAGCAGAGCGCGGCGAACACGATAAAATGTGTCTCCCCTCCTGCGTCCATATATGGGACGTCCGATGCAGATGGACGCAATACTCAATGCAATTTTGGCCATACAGGACGCACGTCAGTTAATGGTCTATATATATATATATATATATATATATATATATATATATATATATATATATATATATATATATATATATATATATATATATATATATATCTATAAATATATATATATATATATATATATATATATATGTGTATATATATATAAATGCAACACAGTTATGCATTTAATCAATTTAAATCTTGCTCATGTAGTATTTTATTTCTGGAACAGAATTGTTTTGTATTCCAACAAAACAGACTAAAGTGATCGGACCTCATACTACAGCTATGGACCAGACAAATTTCTGAACGCACCTATGAATATTTGACATACGAATGACAATTTTGTTATTTCTTAAATGCCATCAAATGTTTCATAGCTAGGATTATTTTGTATTTGAAAATTAAATTGTCTCCTTTAGTATTTTCCTTTACTTCTTATTTATGTTTCTCACCGTTAAAACCTTCCCTGAACTTTCACAAATATTATAAGATTAAAATTAGCCAAATCGGTGCAGCGATTCTCGAGTTGTAGCGAAACAAACGAACAGCAATTCATTTTTATATATACACATTATAATATTCCGATTACTGGTTAACCATTACAAACTTTTGCTATTTAAACTTTTCTATGTTAAGTTTTATCACTATTTCTTAATTCATGTCAAAAGCGTATAGATATGTAATTCATTAAATGTCCAGAAGAGTCCGTCTCTACCGGGAAAGGTCTGATCTAAATTGGTTCAGCTATTTCGGTGATTATTCGTGATATACAAAAGATAATTCAATTTTATTTATATATACATATTTCAAATTTTTGTAAAAAAGTTATTTTTGTAAAAAAAAAACCATACTTCGCATAATGAAGGTAATTTTTTTTTTTTTGTGCAAATGGAAGAATCCTCAACTAAAATGATATATAAGTCGGTATGTCCCAGGAGATGCTTCAGAGCACAAACATATTTTATACGAATGCTAAATTATATTTCGCTGTATGTATATATGTGAATATAAATACAGTTAAGTTGTCGAGCATCGTTTCTCGGCATTTTAATATGATTTCACCTTGACGCCTGTCTGCTGGGAACTCACCAGGGATGCCTGGAACCATAACGTATATTATGTATCCATATATCATTTGAGAATATATTAACAATTTTTATTCAAATTACTTTTAATGAAATCTAATAAAATAGAAGTATGAAACATTAATAAGACAGTTTTAGAAACTTATAAGGCAGTAATAAGAGTAGTTCTTATAATCTATGTATAGTTCAATCAGTTATTGAGTGAGCTAACTATATATATACTATATATGAATATAAATTGCTGTTCGTTTGTCTCGCTAAAACTCGAGAATGTCTGGACCGATTTGGCTAATTTTGACCTTGATATATTTGTGAATGTTCAGGGAAGGTTTAAACGGTGGGAAACATAAATAATAAGTAAAGAAATATACTAAAACAGACAATTTAATTTCAAATACAAAATCTTCCTAGCTATGAAAATTTGATGTCTTTTGTCATTTTAGAAATAAAAAATTATCACACGGTTGTCAAATATTTATAGGTGCGTTCAGAAATTTGTCTGTCTTGTAGTATGAGGTCCGATCTTTTTGGTCTGTTTTGTTGGAATACAAAACAGTTCGTTTGGGAAATAAATATAGTAAATGAGAAAGCTTTAGATTGATTAAGCGCATAGCTGTGTTGCATTTATAATGTAAATAAAAATTTTGTATTAAGTTTTGACAGCATTTTATACAAAATAAGTGATGCTAAGTTCATCGGGTCATCTAGTATACATATATATAATACTAGAAGACATTTGTAGCTTTGCTTGCGTTTGTATCTTTATAAATAATGACACCATACTTCGTGTAATTCTAACGGTTTATGCAGCTAAGCTCTCGGGTGTCTTTAAACTTACTTAACATTTATAGTTATATTATGGTCAATTTTAAGATTATTCTCAATACTGGATTTCATTAATCGTAGTAGTGGTATTCTATATATAGATCTTTAACTGGTTCTTATTTTTCATAACTTGATAAATGATGATGCAGTCTTTGATGATACAGGTATCGTTTCCGTATTTTCCTAAATACTGTCACTTAATTCCATGATTTATGGGAAAACGAAAAAATGGTGAGGTTTTCAAATTCGATCACATTCATCTTAATTGCACTTCTAGTGGGAACGTGAAAACAAATTTTTGTTTTGTATGAGGTTTATTTGCTATGTTATTTAATTACATCATCGCTTCAGCCTGTAAGAGAACCACTGCAGAGTCATAGGCTTCTTCCCTAAGGAAGATATGACCATCATTACCACACCAGCCCAAGACGTATTCGGGTTTTCAAACTCTGAGAAATCCACAATTCTATAGTTAGGTTTCCTCACGATATTTTTATTTTAAATAAGTAAATGTACGTGTATTCTGAAAACATCATTGGTACATAACGAGCTTCGAATTTGCGGACATCAAATTCACATTTCACTAATTAAACCACTCGACCACCACGACTTCCATGTTATGTGCTTCCGTAAATATATTGTCATTTAAAAAAAATACAAAAAAAATTTTAACGTAGCGATTTATATATAAATTATATTGTTCTTTTTAAAAGCAAAAAAAAACTTTAAAAAATAAATCATGTACAAAGCCGAAAGTTTTATAACTGAGATTTTGTAACTTTAACGATTTTTTTTATCTATTCCTCATTTCAAATTATTTCTTAAAATACACTTGAAATATATAATAGTTTTAAAATGAAATCAGCATTACTTCAGTTATAAGTTATACTTAAGTTATTTTCGTAGATGGTAGAGCTACGCTGAAGCTATTACTGGGTTCAGCATGAATGGGTCGGCTCGCCCGGGGTAGTACCTCCCTCTCACAGAAAACCGACGTGAAGTAACAGTGGTTGCACTGTTGCGTTTCGTTCGGCCAGTGAGAGCGCCGGAGGACCACATATTTAAAAGGCCGGCAACGCACTTGCAACTCCCCTGGTGTTGTTAGTGTCTATGGACGGCGGTGACCACTTACCATCAGGTGACCCACCTGTTCGTTTGACCCCTATAATATAAAAAAATAATAATAATAAAAGGAAAACTTATAGGATATTGTTTGTCGTCAAGAGGTGGCTGCGCACGGTCCTCTAATCACCCTCGTTATCTCTATCTTACATCTCTTATCGTTTCTAACTGTAGGGACTCACACATGCATGTTTATAAAGTGCACGCTATATAATAGATATGTATGTGTCAAGTGTCACTCATCATTTTGCCTTTCCACAGTCCACAGTCCGTGTGTAACCATGTACACGAATGTACGTGTACAGATGAGTAAGCTAATCGTTCCTAAATAATATGATATAAAAATGGTGTATTATTATTGTTGTAAAGAAACAAAGAATAGACAATGTGAAATATAAAAGAAACTTTTATTATCCACCCAAATAGTCACCACACAAACCTAAACTAACAATAATACTATTCTTTGTATTATACTTTAATGGAATCACTCGTTGGATAAGCTCTATATAATGAGAGTCGCCATAAGAATTCAACAGACATAAAACACTTTGGTATATGTATGTCCTGTTGTCACGTAAAGAAGAATCTTATTCAAGTAGCAGGTTACAATTTGGATCTATATAACAAACGTCATCATGACTATTTAATAAACATACGACAATTTAATATGTAAATTCTCTTATTATACGATTTTTACTTTTAAAAGATATACCGTTTCATCGCTCGTTATAAACATTAGCACATCCATTTATTTTTAAACAGAGAAGGATTTTTGCAATCCCTTTTTCTATTATTTGAGACGCTATTTTTAATTGTATTACATTTTATATCGTTATTTAATGCAGATAATATCACGGAAAGTTACTAGCATAGTATAAATATCCCTTAATAAAACAATTAAAAGCATACATTCGTTGAGTACTTACAGTACTTTTTTATAGTTTTAATTATATCGCTCCTTCAAATTGGTGCTATTTCGCAAGATATGGTTGAACATCCTTCTTATTCGATCCATTAATTTAGTCAAAAACGTTCATTACTGTATAATAGGCCTCTCAGAACATTCGCCATAACATCCTGGTCCTGGTTACACTGCTCGCATACAACGGGTTTCCGCAATCTTCACTAGAGTCTTCAATCCATATTGTGGTGAATTTGGTCACGCTGCACCGTCGAGCGCATTGTCACCATTCAACAACTTTTCGGCCTCACCTGTTCTACTAAGCAATGTACCCCGCCCACTGGCACTTAAATCTCTCTGTCTCTCTCTCTCTTTCTCTCAAATGAGACTGACTTTATAATTTTAACCATTGAAACATATTATTTGAAATGTACATATATTGATAACGCTCTATTCTTAATTGTTAATACTGATATATTTAATAGTAATTTATAGCATATAGCCTTAAGATAAAGGACAATATTTAATAGATAATAATACATATACCCTAAATTAAAAAGTTTACATTAAATATTCAGTGACCAATCCTCTCCCTCCCTCTTTTTGTTTTGAGTTCACGACAATAATACACACTCTGTTATATATTTTAGCACACGCTTCGTTTGAAATAAAAATGTTCCTACATAAAGCTATGAGTAGTTACTCTACACGGCCTAATAACTGAAGCCACTCTACTGCGGCTCTTTGGCTGTTTTATGGTTACTTTAATATCTTTTCCTTTGTGTAAAAAGGCAGCCCATAAAATCTATAATATTATAATAACTATTTGCAAACCCAATACTTTATAATTTATATTATAATTTCACAATGGAGCTAGATAGGTGATTATAATAGGAGAAGAAATAATGTATAAAACCTATATTAAAAATTCTTCGCGTGGTTACAAAATTAGTATTTAATTAAATGCAATATATCTTCGTAAATTCAGAATAATTACTGAAATATAACAAGTTTTTAATACACCACATGTTTATAGTGGAATTTAAACGTCCAGAATGGTGAGCTCATATGGCAACTCGAGTGCAAATGTACGAAGAATATCGACTTGCTGTACTCGATATTAGACGCAATAAATTGTAAGCCTGACCACCAGTGGCAATCATTTATACGTAAGAGAATGATGTTCTCACTTGTACACAATATGTACGTACCTGTCACAAGAAACCGGACCGAAACATACATACATACACACATACAGTGGCGTAAAATGTACGAAACATTTAAAATATGATAAAATAAAAAAACTTAGGGCGTGTTCAGTAGACAAGTAATTGATGATTTAATCTGAGTACAATTTTATTGCACTGCGAAACGTTTGTGTTAATATCGTTAACAACAACTTGTCCATACACTCTTTTTATTTTATATCTGAGATGTCAAAATCGGTTGTAGACTCTATATCGAAAAGATAAATAACAACATGGACAAGGAAGCGAGTTCATAAAATGAAAAATATTTTTCACAACCTATCCTATAAATTTATATTCTTTTTTACTTCAAATTACTTTAATAAAAAAAAAAACAATGTTATATAAATTAGAAATGTATTAACTAATAATAACCTACTTGTTTTGTTGTAAAACCTAAGGCGTGTAAATAGCCCAGGCGCGGTTTGAACAATTAGTTTTGAATATGTTGTTCGTAAGGGCTGAGGCGCATAAACACTTATTAAAGTAAATTAATTAGCGGAACTATAAAGTACTCACCGAAGGCCGAAGACAGCTATTCCTGTTGCGTCGGTGAGGCGGGTTTGAGTAATTTCAGGAGCGGTGCGGTGATACTATAATAAGCGTCTATGCACGTTGTATTCCCACCACAAACGACAACACACTGACTGTGACTATATTAGTCTTTTTTATCAATTATTAGTGAAAAAACTACAGCGACCTTTCGCTGCAGCAAGCGGCACTTAACATTCCGCATCCCTTACTAGCGTGGGAGCTCAATAGCTGAAACCTTCCCAGGTGCTACTAAGTCCCAGCTAACCACTTACTCTAATAATGTTTTTGCGCCGAACCACTACTAGTTAATTAAGTAGAATCTTTAGGAAAATTTATTTTAATGATATCCTCCAGATAGTTTACTGAATAAACGCTTACCAAAAAATTTTTAGCTTGAGTACACTTGTCAACTTTAATCTAATTATCAAATAATTTATCACTTCTAGGAATACCTGGACGACGACAATATATGTATAAGAACAATAAAGAAGCATCCAGACGACATTTGCGTTCGTGGCTAACGACACCTGTTTGAGAGAGAAGGAAAAAGAATTAAGAGATAAATGTACTATACGCGTCTCCCGGTGTAATAGGATTGGAGGCCGATCGTGGCGCTTTATCTGTTCCCGTGTTTTGTTTGATCTTCATGAATTAGACGACACAACTTACCATGGTCCTTGACAAGCTATTCGCATTAGCTGGTTGGGATGTTAAATGGAACGATGCTATACTTATCGTAATCCTTAAAGCGGAGTATGCGACGCTCAATAGACTTCTTTGCATATGAAATCTCTGCGTTTAAGGTATGCCTTGAATAACGATTCGTCTCTATTTGATTCATCCGCTTTAATTAATGTAGCATTCTCAATTTAAGAATAACAGAAATACTAGGAAACAATGTCCAACGTAATACATAACCATGTTTATTTTGTTCCGTTTTTCTTATGTTAACGTACATGCACATAAATAACGAGAAATATTCTCAGAGTATTAGTAATCATAATATTGAAATCATAGTAATAGGAAACCTTCTATACATTTCACAGTGTCCAAAATCTCCAATCTATTACACTGGCCTGATGACAAGGTATTTGTTGTTGTTTGGAAAGAGGAGTCTTAGGAATGTTTCGATAGTTTAACTTCAAATACTATATTATTATTATATTAGGTACATATAATAAATCGTTGGTCCCCTGCTAATGAATGCATTACTAAACTAAGGAAGGTTTCATTTCATCTAGGTCACTCCAATTTAAACTTTATCCTCAAAAGGATTTAGAATACCTTTGACTAACAGAAGCAAAGTCAAAATCCACCCATTAAGTCACAAATCCCACAAAGGATCGAATATTGAATAGTAATGTAGAAATGGACTTTGCAGCCGACTGACTGGAGCAACGGGCCCGATTTCAATATAACCAATTCATTGAATAAGAACGATAAATCAAGACGAATTGTAGAATTACTTGACTCAGTTAAAAGGAAACAAAATATCTACGTCACATTATTATTGTGTAGGAAATTATCTAACAAACTTCATATGAAATAATAAATGTAAACCATAAACAATCCGACTTTAAACTGAACTGCAGTCCTACCTGGCCCTAGTCAATGGAGAAAGATAGTTGAGAAATTTTCAATTATATTGATACAATTGACAGCTTGACGTCGTTTGTACAATTGCCTTTTTGTTTATTTACCTGATCGTAGTGTAAAGGGAAGATTTGGGTTCATTTTTCTTTAGTGGTCCCGTACGAAGCCGGGGCGAAGTTGCGAATAACAGAGATTTTAAAAATATTAAGTAATATTAGTTAGTTTGCTGAATTAACAGAATAAGGCCAATAATATTTGTATTAAAACTAAAATGCTTGTAATAAATTAATCTTAATTGTGTTTTAATATTTCAAATATGATTATTGTACGTTCTAGTAAGTTGAACTCGTTGGGGGTCTGATCCCCTGTACATACTGATTGTGAACCTGGCTAGTGAAGAGATCCTCGGCCATTCTTGTCTTAACTTTAGCAATTAAACACCATCTGTCATAGGCGGTATACGATAGGCACGTTCTCAAAGATGCATCTTCAAATTGTATAATTTTTAGCTGCAATAAATGAAGGCAGACGTAGATATAAAATAATAATTTCTCAAACTTTATCAAACTTCAAATATCTAGTGGATAAACGAGCTCATAAATCGTTTTTAATTACTTTATGAGTTTAGCTTAACTGATATTAAGTGACGATGTAGCCTAAGTCTAAAAGAATTGGATTTCAAATGCATCCTCCGAATCTTATCTACTTTGTTGTTACCTACTTAACAACAAGATTTTCAAAATAAGAACGACAACTAGCCGTATAAGTTTTACTTAGAGCCTTATTACCATGCTACTTCACCAAAAACTTAGATTTGTAATAGGATTCGAAGGCACGTTGGTCAACGTATGATCCGAATACCGAAGCCATGATCGCTTCTACTACAATCGCGGTAAATATCATACGATAAAGTGTCTCATTTATGTACTTTTATATGGCAGTTTCCATATCCAATGTACACTGAGGTGCACCATGAAGGATTACTTACATATTTTAAATAGCATATTTGTTTTCAAGCACTTGTCATCATTGTATTTAAACAGTTGAATTCGATATTTTCATTGTACGCCTAGAGTGTTATAATAATCTGATCAAGCAAAATCAGATAAATAAAATGATAAAAGCAAAACGATTAAACGTAGGTTATGAAAGAGAGAACGGAGGAACTCTTATATATTTATCATTATTTAAGTAAAATAATTTGTAATTATTTATTTATGATATATGTATATATGTATAACGTACACACAATTTTCTTTCATATCTAATTAAGCCACCATGTACATGAACCAACGGTAGAATTTAGCAAATAATTATATTTACTTGCAAAGTAATGTTATTTGTAAATATATATGCATATCTGCTTAAAATCATTTATATTTACGTAATATTTTGATATCCTAGCGTTATATTTACAATAGCATTTTTTTTTATTATATTGGAGACTTGTGGTCATTCATAAATATTAACTAATGGACTAATTTAAACGATATGATATCCATATTTGTGTCCAATTATCAATAAATGAAGGTATTCTCACTCACAATATCCGAAAAAAAATATTCAAGCATTATTTAAAAACAATACACCTAATGGATAAAAATGTTACATCGCTATCAACCATTAGGTAAATTACTACAATATAGATACGGTAATACTACACGCGTAACAATACACGTTCCCAACGGTGGAACGGTAATAACATCAATTAGAATAAGCGCCCGTCGCTCTTACCAAGATGTGTGTTATTGTACAATTGCGGACAAAATATCTGAACGTGTCGTAATTTCATGTCGTGGTTGTATTATAAAGAGAAGATGTGCTCTCATTTCTTTCGTTAGTAGAACATTTTTATTTTGAACTGACTATACGCTTCCAGCTTCACCGGACTATATTAGTAGAACCGTACTAAGTCGGGCGGACAGCTAGTCAATAATTAATTACACTGTTGTATTATCCACAACATTATTATTATAAATTCTTATTAACTATTATTATGTTGAGTAATTTGCTGTTATAATAAAATGACTATTCTATATATGTATCGCGAAATTGAAGTATTAGCAACGTGAACTGCTCTTCCTTTTACACGTAACGGTTGTTGCACATTGCTTACTTGTAGCAAAATAACGATGTCCACAATATTTTTTTATTTCATTATGTAAGAATAACGCATTACATTATTAGTTGTTGCAATTACAACCACTTCCGATTTAGGTATCCGTAAAAAAAGTTTACAGCACTAGAAAACAACATATCTAAGATATCGCATTTTCATATCTCAATTTAAGCATGGAAAATGCATTATCTTTGTATTAAAATACATATAATTATTTCAATGTACGTTTAAATGTACATGACATTCAAGATTACTATGAGCATGGCCTCAATTGCACAATACACTTTACAATTATAAAGTGTTAATAACATTGCTATGTGAACGGATGTTACGAAGAGATATGTGGGTTTAATTGTAATATAAGCAGTAAAAGTAATCGTACTATAATAATCATAGAGCAAATTAAAGACTATTACTCTCTTTCACCGATGAGTTAAAATGGTAATCATCGTCAATACGTTGAAGACTGCCAATGGAAGCTATCACCGACGGTCATCGTTGTTTGTTAACTATATCACAATTATCATCTAATATTATGCAGTCATTTTATCGAACTACAAATAAATATTATAACACTAACCTTTGCTCGTGGTTTCGTTCGAGTTAATATAGATTTGATCTATCCCTCTAGAACAGGCACATTTTTTCTGGATTAATGGACTCCGTGACCTTTTGTGTACCCTTGATAACGTATATGAACAATTACATGATGATCGGTTAAATAGTTAAGACGTGAAAGCGGAACAAACAAATTCAACTAATTTATAACATTGATAAGGATAAGGGAAAACGATTTACACGACTAATAAACTCTTAAATAGAGTTTTTAAAATTATAAAATCTACAAATGGGACTAAGAGTCGACTGACAAAAATCGTCATATAAAGAAAAAGCATTATTCCCCCCTTCGTGCAACTTTCTCTCTCTCTGTCTCTTTCTATTGTATACGTGTATACGAGTATTGTAATTGTAATTCGAGCTATAACCTAAAAACTGAACGCATTCCATTTTTTTCTATAACATTTGACGGAGCTAATACAATATCGCTGTTTAAAAACGCAACCCACCGTATTAGTACGTGATAAGCTCCAGACAATCGCAGATCGTTCGTTCACCGAGCAATTTTCAAATTCCAAGTAAACACTTTGCGAAGACATTAACGATTTAAACACTTTTTAATGCGCACCAAATGTTTCAAACTCCATAAATACAGTCAAGTTTACCGCGTAGCGTTTAAATTCACATCTTCCGAGTCAACATACGACGGGTCTGAGAGGTTTTACTCACCAAGTTCTGTAGAGTAACTTTAAAGTTCCCACTACGATGTCTTGTTAATCTATATATTTATTCATGTATACTATAATAATATTTGACAAAAGCTGGTTGCATATCATCTAGGGAATGTAGCACAATCTACTAACTCTATTTTATAAATCTTTGTCTGACGGCGTGTCTGTTTGTTTGTATATTTAAACACGCTAATTTATACAATTACTTGATCAATTTTCATGGGATTATCACGGGTATCTTAAGTGCAAAGCCTCATATAAACTTTATTTCATCAGAATCAGTTCACAGGAAACATATATTTCAGTTTAAATCTTTAGTAGTCCGGTCAGTTTGTATATACAGTTTGTAGAGAAGTCGAAAGATGACGGTTCCTTAGCTGATTTTCAGACGCGTCGTATTACCAACATGGACCTTATTCTCAACGGCTCTTTTTTCAGAATCGCAGATACAGCTAATTAGCTAGTTACAGATAATTATTGAGTGATATGGGATCAATGTAAAGTTAAACTTACCTGTCTACCTATAATATATAAAATTTTACACTTAGATTATTTTTACAAGCCTTTATTGAACTTGCAATGTTTTATTAGATTGTTTAGGTGAAATCTTGCAAGGTGAATTAGAACCAATTCTTTATAGGTGGTAGAGCTACGCTGAAGCTATTACTGATTTCAGCATGAATGGGTCGGCTCGCCCAGGGTGGTACCACCCTCTCACAGAAAACCGACGTGAAGTAACAGTGGTTACACTGTTGCGTTTCGTTCGGTCAGTGAGAGCGCCGGAAGCCCACATATTTAAAAGGCCGGAAACGCACTTGTGACTCCCCTGGTGTTGCTAGTGTCTATGGACGGTGGTGATCACTTACCATCAGGTGACCCAGCTGTTCGTTTACCCCATAACATGAAAAAAAGACCTACGACTTTCCAGTTTTGCGCGAAAATGAAATAAAAGCAAAATGAATTTCACAATGGCCGCTATACACACTGAAGAAAAAATCTGATTAAGCTTTTTAGTGTTTTTTACAAAAGCCTGTTTTTAAAAATATTTTTAAATATTAATTTATTTGCTGTATATGAGACATATTATTTGTATTCTTTGAAAACAATGATATTAAGATGAAAATAGAAATGTATGTTTATATGAACTTGTAGTTTGTTTGGATATTTTTTAGTACGTAACCTATTGATTGTCAATAGAGATAAATCTATTTTACTGTTGTTAGCCAAACTTGAAATTGTTCAACTGTAGCACGAATGAAAGATTGTAGCTTAAAAATCGTATCACGACGGGAAAAGAATTCGATATAAAATTATTTTCACAACCATGAAATAATAACTACACGCTGATGTTGAATTCTATCGCTATCACATCGCTTCTTTATTGCCACCATACTTAGTGTTATGGATTAACACTAGTAGATACTGGTATTCTCGAACATAAGTTCACGCTTTACTTGATGTGCACCGGCCGTATTATGGACATACAGACGTCTCGTCTTCGCTTATATTTTATAACTCCGCTTTCGTAAGATACAGATTTTACAAAATCGTTTCTTACGGAAGGGGGTTATGCCCCATAGTACGTCCGGAAGATCGATCTCCATAAGGACTTGGTGTTTCCGTGGACATGGGCATACATAAAGTCTCTCACGACCAGATATTTCGAAAAAGCCGTGAATCACCCAAGCTGGTTAGTGATTCGCCACGAGTTACACGATCATACTCGATGCTCTGTGTTATAAAAGACGGCCGCGAAATGTCTTCCCCGATTCTCACATGAAAATAACGGCAGCGAACGGGCAGTACCGCTCCGACTCTACAAACAGAGCGTGTGCATGCCGACGCCCGCGTAACCAGGAATCACGCCGCCGTGCTTTGGCGATAAATTTCGCTTCCACACACTCACCGCAACTCCCCTTGGCAATGGCTCAAGCCTAGGTTCGATCCTCCGGAGTGGAGTTGCTAGTGCGATGCAGTATCGCTGAAACTTTTTACTTTTTTTTTTTAATGTTATAGGGGGCAATGGGGGCTGATGGTAAGTGATCACCACCGTCCATAGACACTAGCAATACCAGGGGAGTCGCAAGTGCGTTGCCGGCCTTTTAAATAAGTGGGCCTCCGGCGCTCTCACTGACCGAACGAAACGCAACAGTGCAAGCACTGTTACTTCACGTCGGTTTTCTGTGAGAGGGTGGTACTACCCCGGGCGAGCCGACCCATTCATGCTGAACCAGTAATAGCTTCAGCGTAGCTCTACCACACAAGCTCACTAGCTTTACTCACTAGCTTAACACACACAATGCTGAACACATATGGTGGAAGGGTTTTATTTTTTCCCCTTATGTTTCGAACCCGGTTAGTTTAGTTTAACCAAGTTAACAGATATAAAATACATGTTTAAATTCTTGAGGCACATATGTTGGTACACATGTGTCAACTAATTCACAAGGTCACTAATTCTTATATGCATGACAAGTTTAGCTAGTTTAGCTTAGATAGATTCGCGATGTTGCATCCAAGGCAGCAGCTCAAGCCGAGGTAAGGCCACTTTGGTACCCTTGAGCTTGTTGTCAAGCGACTGAGCGCCTTAAGCGCTCGTCTTAGTATTCCTGTGAAACTGTGATGGCCGGTTAGACCAATAGCTTTAGTCAATTCGAAAAAAAAAGTGTTATGGATTCAAATTGCGCATAAGACCATCTACCAGTGTTAGTCACAAGCAATTCTCCTGACACTTCGTATACGGTATGGACGTTAATTAATATTTGTAAAAAAACCCAACACACAATGCTTGATATCAAATGCGGTAGTGGTGTTTTATTCTACCCAGTTTTAACTAAAACTCCTTAACTAATTTGATAAATATCTTTAACGATAACAAAAATGATGGACTTACGATTACCACAACATAAGCTATCTAGTCTAACGAATCATTCAGAAGTAATGAAAGGGGGAAAAGTTATTCGCATCGATACCATAGGTCGGTACTGATTCAAAGGCACATTGAAAGAGCAGTGGTTGTATATAAATACACAAAAATGTTGATGAATGGATAAATCCTGGCGTACATACACAAAAGAGTATCGACGGTTCGTGAAAGGTTTAATTTATTAGAAAGATTAACATTTGAATGCTTTAAGATTAAAATCTGAGCTGAATTACATAATATGGTTTACGTCTGTATTTATCTTTTGAGTATATATTTTAATCTAAGGAACGTACAAATTAAATAAAACAAAAACTTTTCAATATTAGTTTATAGTACGGTAAAATAATTTTTGTTTCTGATAAAATGATGTATATCTATATAAGTATATTCAAACATATCCTACTATCTCTCCGATGTAATAATAACAGTAAAATAGAGAGGTGTGAAGTAAATCCTTACTTATATTATAAATGCGAATATGAGTTTGTTTGTTACTCTTTCACGATTTAACTACTCAACTGATCATCATGAAATTTTGCACACACTTTGTCAAAAATACAGACGAAGGAAATCGAATACCATCCATCCAGAAAAAAAATCTGTTTCCGAGGTATACGTTAAATCTAAATTTACGCGAACGAAGCCATGGACGAAAAGCTAGTATATAATAATCCTCGAAATCAGCTACAAGTCGTAGGAGAGTATTCATGGAATATTCTACGAAGGTCGACCCTGTACGACCTTGCTCCGCAGCCTCTCCGTGGCCGAGGCTTCAGTTGAGGTCATCGTTAGAGTGCTTAACCTTGAAGCGGCGTACTCGCAAATGCCTCGTTACAGAGGTTACTATTCGTCCGATGTCATCATTTTTATTTATTAATTGTTAAACTCGTAGCCATATTATTTTAATAAAGGTTAGTGTTTGAGCATAATGTTATCAGAGCTTTAATGGATATTTAACCGAATATGGGAAAACGTTAATCGTAGAAATTCAACTTGTTCTTAATAAAGATTAGGCAGAACACATCTCAGGTACGGGGTGATAGATATTTGGACCTAGAGGATGGTAGCCGACCAGATGAATTAACACTATCCCATGGTTTCATCATGTTTCGTAGTCTCACTGTGCAGTTGGTGTCAAATAGCTTCATAATTACTTTGTCCTTTAAACAATATATTGTTGTCACTATAACTTTTTACCCCAATGAAGTAATTTAATACAATATATTGTATGTAATTCATTCCATTTAACGTAGAGAACAATGTCTTAGAACATTGTTTTAATATAATTTTGAATAATTTCTGTATGGAATCTTATAGAGGCGATGGAAACGATATTTATTGTATTTGATAACAATACTGTATTTTGAGTAAAAAATACAATATTGTGTTTCATAGCGATTCAATTTGCATAAAGAGTAATTCACTATTACCATTATTATAAATATACTATTCATTATCATCTTACCCTTATCCCACCTAAGTAGGGTCGGCACAACATGTTTTCCTTTTCCACTCTCCCCTGTCAGATGTCACCTCAGTATTCACACCTTTTATACACATATCATTTTTCACACAAACCATCCATACCTTTTTCGGTCTTCCTCTACTCCTATATCCGTCCACTTTCAAAGTTAAAACTTTTCTTGTTACATGACCTTCATCTCTTCTCATAATATGCCCGTACCATGCTAACCTATTACTCCTCAATTTTTATGTCACTGGTGCTATTTTCAAACTTTCTCTGATAAAACTAACTAACTATTATTAATTAATTAACAAAATTTCTTTATAAATTATTCGATAACTTACATCTCAATTCTTTATTCAACCACTCCTATATTATTAGAAAATAATGTATAGATATCATATCAAATTTAAATAACATAATGAAATAAATAAATACAAATAATTAGGTTATTTGTGACGTCATATACACTAAAATAGTATTTATTTATCGAATCAAATGCTTCAGTTACTTTGGGCATACACATTATATCAAAATTACCTTTAAGAGCATACGATTTTAATGAATATCTTTGGAGATATCACAAAGTTAATAATACGCGCAGAATAAAAGTATATTTATTTCTGTGAAGATGCGAAGTGATTCGACTTTGATGAACTGCCATCGTTAAAGCACGAAAAAAAGATCTAAATCGTTTAAGTAACTCATGCAGCCACACTAATACAATAACCGTGATACAATAGTACAACAGTTTCTACTATAAATTAATAATAAAGGTTTCAGTGACATTTTTATTTAATTAACTTTTACTTTTCTTTTAAATGAGTTTATTAAATATAAAATCCAGCCTGTTCATTTTTGCTGTCAAATTATAATTCTATGTTTTTAGTTTGGTTTGCATAAAATAATATAAATTTTAATAATGTTCATCTTACATTAAAACAGACGACCCACATCGATGATCATACTGTGAAGTTGCTAAACGATGCGAAATAAAGTTGCGAAAATCGCTTCTAAGTTGTGTGTTGTTTTTACGTTTTAAAATAAATGAAAGATTACTCGTTAAAAAAAATGCATTCTTCAGCTGTTAGTTGCATATAACTTTCTTCAAAATGGTCTAAACTTGATCTTTTTTATATATTTTGTTTTTACATGGTGTATATATAAAAAAAACAAAAGGATATAATATTTTTTATAACTACTATTTATTAGCGATTTTTACTGCTAATATTAATCCCTTAATTATTTTATATCGGGGCAACAACGATGGAATTGTGTTAATGGTATATTATGAATAACGCCATCTTTATCAGTAAATCTCTGTATGAGCCACGATCAAGCGAATATTAATAATAAATGCACATTAATACATAATATCTTAAACATCAGATACAATAAAACAACTCTGAATATAATTACGAAATATCCGCAAATATACGAACAGTCTCAATGCTCAAATGACAATTTTCCATGTCATAACCGTATTTTATGACATCCGGCCAAATATTGCATGTCAATAGTAATTTAGTACGAGTCAATAGTAGCTAGTCAATAGTACAAACACTAGGTCAAAGTATAGTCAGTAACATCAAGTTAAAAATCCCAACGATATATTTGTTTCTCACCACAACGTTCAACGTACAAACGTACGAACACGTACGCCGCGCTGAGGTTTTTAAATGAGTTGAATACACATAAATCCGTTTGTTGAAAAGAGTTTCTCACATACTGCAAGATAAAGCCCCTGAGAGCCTTTGTAGAAAACTTTCCGGACGAAACGGAACCTCCCTACTTAGCAGCAAAATATTAAAATTTTCGGTGTTTGTTCTTATATTATTCTGTAAGGATTAGTGAAAAGTTGCTTGTTACAAATATTTAATCTTAAATAATGAAGATGAGATAATAATAAACGGGATAATTAATTAATAGGGATTTTGAGTAATATCCGCTACTCCACTTTGTAGGAAATTCAAATATTTCATATACTATTCTATTATTAACTAGAAGGCCCGGCGGACGTTGTCCTGCCCTGATAATAACAAAATATATACTTATGTGCATGACATGCTTAAGGCGGCTTGACTTTTTCCGATTCTTTCATCAATTATCATTAAAAACCTTGACAAATTACATACCTAAACCATCCCCATGAATTACTCTATCTATAAGTGAAGACCGTATTACAATTCATTCGCTAGTTTTTGAGTTTATCGCGAACATCCAAACAGACAGACAGACAGACGCGGCGGACGACTTTGTTTTATAATGTGTATTGATAACTGATATTCACGACTTCGTCTGCTTCGTTTATTATCTTTACAATATATTTTATGTATACAGGAAAAATCATACGCAGCATATCGCTTGCATTACTTCTCCACGGCAAGAAAGCACACATGTCGTTGAACGTGTAATCCTTATAAAAATAACAGTTTCCTAAAACTTTAATTCGCTTTATATTAAGTTAAGATATCATGACAATCTTTATTTTAGATAAGGGCCAAGGGTCTAAGAAGTAAAACAAAAAAAAATCGAGAGATCTCTTCAATAGCAGAAGAGTGATGCCCGCACTTCAGCAGATAAGGAAGTTCCCCACCACCATTATAATGTTTCACACTCAATATAAAGCTCAGATATAATTCATATTTCAGTTTATCTTTTTGAATTAACAAAACAAGCTTGTGTGACTTGGTGTTAAGTGGTCCAACTGAGGAATCAGAACGCCTTGTATGTCGGTGTGTACACTTCTTTCCATTCATACTTAGTAATATTTTATGACACTCTACTTATAAATATGGTGATAAACTTGACAAAGATAAATAGCATTAGTATGAGATGAAGATATTTAATTCCTAAGCACAGAACTCACCATTATGCTCATCGCACAAAACCCATACCTGTTATCGCTACACTACACTTGGGAACCGATCAATACAATTAATTTCTAAATGTTGCATATCTGGCCCACAAATAAAAATTATTCTTGAAAGTGTTGACAGTAAACGACTACACTACAATCTTACTAAGTCAAGATAAAAAAACAGCTAAATTTAATTTTAAAATTGAAGTGCAAAAAAGCTGTTGGGTTAATTTTCACTGTGCTACATGAACGAGGTTGCGAAGTCGGCAACTTTGAGGAAAATGCTTAAGTAAGCTTAGTTGGCACCTTAAAAGCAGTACTGACTGATAAGTTAAGCCCAACATCATACCCTCCTAGGAATGTTTCGCTGTAATTTTGATTATTAAGTTTTTTTTAATTGGTTAACTATTGCTTTAGGTTCTATTATTTTAGAGATTGAGTTAAAACCGCAAAAGGTCAATTTCGTATTTATATGTAAAATTCCTGGCGTGCAATAGAAGTCTTTTATTCATACTTTGCACCATGGCTTCATTACGTTTTCCTTTACCGAAAGCTTGTGCCTGAATACGTTACTAATAATCGTCACCTACTATATACGTGGAGACATTATGTGGTACGTATACTAAACCAAGAAGGGAAACTGGGTTTTTATTTATTCTGTAGGAAGTCTCTTTACGGTATTATGTTATAGTAGGAGGATATACAATTTTATCTGACTGGATCGGGAACACCATACATCAAGTTTAAGACTAATAGTGGATGCTTATGAATATCGCGTTTCGGTATATCCAATTACCAAGCAGGGAGAACATTTTCTGATTTGATTGCGAATACTGGGTACACGGTATATATACCCAGAAGCCGCATCACAGCGACGATAGGTGATGGAAAGACTATTACTCAATATTCACCAATATTCTTGGATTATACTGTGTTTTTCTAAAGGCACAATGCTGAACTTTGCCATACTATTATTATAGAAATTGATAAAGTTTAGGCAACACACTTTAAACCTATTTGAAAATGAACTTAGCGGTATATTTTTTAAATAATTCTTACTCCAGAACTTCGTAATTTATAAACCGATTTGGTAAATTATTGTTTTATTGGAAAGGGAATATTCTCGAGGCGATCCCATTTCATTATCATTGGAGCTTGAGTGTTGAAGATACGTTAGAAAACTCCTTAAACTCGCACATGAAATGTATAATGATTGAGAAATTGGTAGATTTATGATAATCTAAGATTAGGAAGAACAAGCACTAGGTACCTACCTAACTATGGTCAAAAATATTCTGATGAATTTTTCTAAAGTAGATATTTTTGAAGCCAGTTTGACTTGTGTTACAATTTTCTAGCTCATCTGAAAGTAGGCAACTAATCAGAGAGGTAATAGAGAATACTCTAGCTACATTTTATGGCTTCTCAGGCAGAGTATTATAAGCAGTTCAGTTTTATAGCTGGAAAAAGTCACGAATTTAAGCAAAGTTAATTAACGCTAATAACGTTTTAAAGACTCGCACGGTAACGACGCGTGTGTATAATATTCTGGCTTTAATTAATCCTCTTGTTTATTCAGCAAATAAACGTTCTGTGTTACTTAGTACCATAAAAACATTACCACCGTGAATTCAAATGTGATGTTTGGTTTAACTGTAATTTTCACATCATAAATAGGTTTGTCGCATCTAGTATTCTATTATCCTATGTTTTCCTTGCTTATAATTGCGAACGTGACGTTTTTAGTTTGTTTATTTCGCTCCTTAAGTACTCAACCTATCATCATGAAATTTTGTATGGACGTTCCGTTTATATTGACAAGACATTAGGTATTTTTGAGCTAAAAAAAAGTGCTGTTCCCGAGAGGCCAATCAAATCTACATTAATGCGAACAGAATCTCGAATATAAGATAGTCAAAATGTAAACGAAAAAAATTGTGAAACGCTTGTTACACGTTCACGCAAAAATTACTCAACGAAATTTTCGTAATGTAATTTTTTTCGAACTGACTACACTGTTGGCTTGTTAAGGCCGTTACTGTTTCACCGGACTACCTTGATATAATTTTACAATAATATAGCTTAAACATAAGTATAACATGCTAATATTCAAATTGACCAAATAATTGTCGAGTGGAGTTCGAAAATTATTTTAGCGCGTGCTGCAAAAACCGTTAGCGTTACACGAAGATAATATAACTATACACAAAAACGTGGAGGAAGTCGCAGACGTTTGCTAATTATGTGCATTGTAAGTTCTTAAGGAATAATCTCTGATCGCTATTCGAACATACATGTACCATTATTTATTTAATTTATCTATCAAAAGTCGATATTCATAGCCTTTTACTTTAACATAAAACACATTACAATCCTTCTTTCTATAAGCACATATATTTTATGAAAACGAATAAAATGTGTTATTCTGTCCGTATATGCAAGGGTCACTGATCACGAATATGACTTAAAAAAAACATTGCATGTCTATTCGTTTTCATGTCCGGATTTAACTCAAAAGGGATTGATGGATTATAATATTAGATCGATAAAAAAGACTATCTATAATATTATTAGGATTCTTAACAAAATCGCATTATTTAAATGAAATGTTGTACACATTACTCTGAAATTCATAGAGTATATATAGCACCTGTTGGTGTGTTCCGGCTGCTGCACTTGAGCGCCAGTTTCCCTCTAGGCTTAGCGTGACTACCATCTTAGACCACATCGTCATTTAACATCAGATGAGTTTGTGGCCAAACGCTAACCTATAAAGCATAATATATATATATGACTCGCCAAAAACATTTCAGAAGTAAAAGAAAATGGAAATAATTGAACTTTTATTACTTCACGACTGATTTTAATGAATTTAGTATACAAGGTATTTTGCCTACAATAATCCTGACTAGTACTAATCCTAACTAATACTTACGATGAGAATATAAGTTTGTTTGTTTATTACGTTTTATGCTTTAACTATTCAATCGATCGCACTGAAATTTTGCACACATGTTTTTACGGTTACAGAATAGGACATTGGGTGTACCTTTAATGCAGAAAAAAAAGTATTGTTCCTGAGAAAATCACCGTTAACGATAACAAAGTAAACGACGAACGCTGGCAAAATTATTTATCAATAATACCTTTAGAAATCATAAAATATGAAGAAAAACCAAAATACGAGGTGAAGATTATTATTGTATAACTAATGCGTGCGAAGCCGCGGGGAAAAGTAGTAAGATAATATAAAAGGATTTCATCAATAATACAAAATGTTTACGCTATTCAAACTCGTAGGAAATGTAGAAAATTAATCTTTTCTTGTAATAAATCACGAGGCCCTTTTCTGCGAAGAAACATTTTTAAATTAAAGGCCGCCGCGTTTTCTCTATTTATCTTCATTATAACCGTAGGATTTTCTTGGCTTTCGAGGCCACGAAACAAGCGATACAATAATCAGGAAGTTTTTTTTATACTTTACAGGTTTTAAAATCAATTATATTGTATTCAGTTTAGACCTTAAGAAGTCAGTTACGAGTATTAATACACTTTTATGCACTTTTGATCGGAATTTAACCTGATATCACGAACGACTGCTTTCTAACTGGTGATTTAGCAAACAAAAACCGAATATAATTAATGAGTGATGAAATTTTACGTGAATTTTCGCGTTACACATTATTATCGTAAGTTTATACAGATAGTAACGTAAACCTCATATTTAAAAAAAAAAGTTAAAAATTTTTACGCCCTCAATTTTGTACTTATTTGTACTTCTCACCTTGTACTTATCACGTTGTCGGTTTCAAGGAAATTCATTTTATCGTATGTAGAATGTTCTGAACCTTAATTAACGGCTCAAAAAGAAAAAAAAAAATTGACTGTAAACAAATTATTAAACACTACAAATATGTTGAGAAATTCATGAATATGTGGGCAATAAAAAATAGAGATAATTAAAAAAAAAAACAAATTAAAAACAGAGTAAAATGGGTTTTCATCTATCTAGAGAAGTAGTCCGATGATAGGTACATACATACATAGATATATAATTTCATACATTAAAACCAATATCTTGTAAAACCAGCTTAGTGTACGTTATTCGATTTTTCTAACAAGAGGTTCCACATATTCTTCATAAAAAAATTCTTTAGAAAATTGTAGATATAATGTAATCGATATTTTTAGTGATTATAAAATCTACACTGCAAATGCTCTCCTCGTAGCCCCAACAACGAAATTCCATCAAACAAAGTCCTGTACGCTATTAAGAAATACTTTAATTAGAAAATGAAATTTCAATGGAAAGTAGCGATTCTTTGACGTCAATTAAAACGAAGAAGATTAGATCTTGTTTCAACTAACTTTCAACCGAACGCTTTGAATTTGTTAAACTCACAAATATATACTTTATGTAAGTTAATATTGTGGTCTAAAAGGAAGTGATTATTTCAAAGCTGTTTCGACCGGTACAATCTACCAGGATCTATACCAATAAGTAGCAAAAGTTCTTCTACATTTCTTAGATTTGAAAGCAAATAATCACACTATTTTCTGAAAACGAATAAAATAAGTTATGCGGGTTTCTTTATTCGGAACGGTGCTTACCGAGAAGTTCGACATTATTTTTAGTTCATCCTAGCCTTTCAATGTAGACCTCTTCTGTTTTATAGCAATTCAATACGAGTTTGACTACAACTGCTTAATAAAATACAAAGCTCAATGCGCAATACATTTGTGTTTTTTTCTGTATAATTACCTGACACCAGAAGTCGTGTTTATGGGTTACACATTCAACCCACTTCCAGTTCAACCTTTAGTTTTTAATAATGTCGGAACTTTAAATTGCTGCTAGAAGTATGTATTTAGTTGTATTGTAATATGAAATTTTTCACTATACACCTTCGTAGTAATTGCGTGGAGCTATAGGATGTGGTACAGGTCCATTATAAGCGCACAATCAACTCGTTTTAACTCAATTTGCATTTAAAGCATAGTTTGCCTTCGTCCTCTGTCTGCAGCAAGTACGATGGACGAGTTTGGTTAGCAGGATACACGTTTCACAACAAGTGATAAGGTAACTCAGAATTCCCTCATTTGTCTACCTATTCAGCAAGTAAGGGTAAACTTCGACGTGCTTTTGTTATTGTTGTTTAGTGAGTTCACACTGTACCCACTTTCTGAGCTATATTACAGTTTGCCGTAAATTTACCAGTGTCGTTTTATCACTCGTGTTGCATTCAGACTGCTACTCAATTCCGTCGTTTTTTGAAATAAATCTATGTTCAATGTAAAATTCAATTCGTCGTTATCAGTTTTCGTCTCCGGTTGGACATGAGGCTCATTGCTGAGATCAAAATTTTGAAAATGGAAGCGACTAAGCCAAAAACGTTCCGTACGTTCTTTATTGGTGCTATATCGGAACTCGTATTCTTTTTTTATATATTACAAATAAAAGAAAGTGAATAGATATACTATAAAATTAATTCGAGTTTGGAATTCAAAGCAGAGTATAATATATGAACCTTCATAAAAGCCAGTATTCAAATGGAGATTGTTTTGGTGAGGGTCTAATATTACATAGACCAGAGTCTGCTTCTGAAAGTCACTAGCATATTTTTCACAGCTATATTGAATGTACAAATTATGTCTCTTACCTATTTTATAATGACGGATTTCAGTCAAAATATGCAGCTTAAAATAGTGATGTACAATGAGGACTATTCTATCTGGAATCGCTCCTGATATTACTTATTCCAAAACATTAATAATCCCACGAGAAATTCCGTTTATAATTACCGATAAACTCCATACAGAGTTGTGTTTAACCAATTAAATACTGTTGAATCAGTTAATCTGTTACTGATGTTGATTAATTAATACAAACCAATATTGAACTGAGTATTCACGAACTTATTTATCGTTTATTTAAGTCTTGTGCAAGCAAATCAATTAGAACTTTAATTATTCGATGGATATGAGATACCTTCATATTCAATTCTTTAAATTGACTAAAAACAAAGCGGACATTAAATGGTCTAGAAGTATAATTTTATTACAAGAGCTTAATATACAATGTCAGTATGTAGTTTATTCGATAATCTTATATAGGAGGTTATGTTATGTCTTTGATGCTAAATCCCATAAATATAGATATGTTACCTAGAATACCTATCAGAAGCTTTTATTCTGTCATCTAATTAATTCTACACTCATAACAAAACAGTAAAGAGACGAGAGAAAGATATCTAAGAAAAATTCACTGGGATCGAACGAGACCGTCATACCTATTTATGTGTCTATTGAAATGGGAACAAAATTTATTTATTACGATAAATTCTTACTCAGGAGCACGATCAAGTAAGACTAGAAAGTTGGGTCAGATTCGACTAACTGCTATCCGCGAATATGGATCTCAAATATCAGTCCTTCACAAAGTGCAAGACTCGATTAAATCTCCGACGTTGAATTCTTATAATAAAATCTCTCAGATGATAACACTCACGTATCTGTGATATTTTTCTAATCACTACTTTTCAATACATAAACATCGGTGGAAATGTAGTCACAGACGCACATAGTAATAAATAAGTCATTACATTTTTAGACAATCAAATTGTATTCAGGTAATTTTTAAATTTGTACTCAATGAACCCAAGCAGACCATTTTAATACAAAAACAACAAAATAATACACCAACGCTTGGATTAAGCTAAGCTTTAACCTTTCACACTAAAAGTATCTCTCTTCTTATTATTCGTAACCGAAATTAATTGAACCGTCTACTCTAAAAATATCACCTCCATATTAACTCTTTAATTTAAATTAATTAAATTCTGAATTTTAACTCACCTTTGAAGGAGGCCATGTCTGGAAGGCGTGTGTGCATTCATTTATTACGACTACTCTAATTTTGAGGACGTCTGTTTCTAACACTCCGAAAGTCTCGCTTCAAATAATATGTTTACCTGCAATAGAAAAAAGAATTTAGGAATTCGTAAGTTTATAAAGTTTTTATTAACCCATTTTTATGAATGTTCAAGTTGAATTATGTTACTGATTTGTAACTAACTTCCTGATAGACCAGAGATTTTATGTATTTCTATCGTATATTTATGTTTGAAATGAAGAAGCATAAAGAAGAGGAAAGAATTTACTGTTTCTGATAATATTAGTTTCAAAGGAACCGACGTAAACCAGATTTTGTGCTTTTTAGGTCGCTCTAACAACGTGCATATTTATTATTGTCATACTTCTAGATTATCCATTGCTTAACTGATTTAGGATAGAAATCGTGTTTTCTTGGAGATCTGATTGTACACAGTCACTAGCATTTCTAACAGTGTCAAATCTGAACGGGTAATACTTTCCTGGCACCAATTAAACTTTTATATGACGCTTCTGTTTTTCAGTTCAATAATCGATCTACTATTCCTTAGATGTCTCGACGTTAGGTGTTTCTTCTAGTCCCATTATACTTCAGAGCTTCTAGATAGCTTCAGAAAGGGAAAACTGACAGATGGTAATAAACGTTCGTTCCATTATAATGGACGATTGATGAAAGAAATCATTCACTCTTCCCAGTAGACGTAGATAATTTGTTTCAATTTAATTAAACGTCTATTTGCTTAATCTCTGCATTGATTTCTACTTTCCATTAAGGATTTAACAGTATAAACATTTTCAATTTAATTTGTTAATTGTATAACTTTTGATTTAACTGTTGGAAGTTTGGTTTGCTTGTATGCGGAACAAGTTATAAAAGAGGAGTTCTGTTAGGGCTTTATGAAATCGTCATAGAATATTAGTTTGATTTTGGATCTTTGAAAAAATAAAATTTTGAAATTTCACGACGACTCAACATATCGACTAGGTGATGGAAACCCCCTATCGCATATTGACTGGGGATAAAACACAAATCTGAAACCAGCACAAATACTGTGATTAATGTGGTGATAATCTTGATACAGCAAAGCAGCTATGTGACGAAATTATACAACACTATCTATTGAGACACATGGGATTTAACAAGGGGTATAACTGATAAATTATGTTTTATTTACAATTATTAATATTATATTCTGCTTGTTTGAGTCTATACATCAGGTATAATATTCGCAATAGTAGCATACTTAGACGTGTTCCGTGGTATCCGGTATTTAAGCTTGATGACAAGCTCATGATCCATCACTTATGGTTTATGACGTCTCAGAATCATCTAGTGTATATCAAACCTGGTAAACGCTTGCAGTCCAGCATGACAACCGCGACTGCCGAGGGATTGTAGATCTGTCAATAGATGCCGTTGTTTTTCGATTGCAATATGCTTATGTACCATTACATGCAGTTCAATTACTTGGAATACATATAGAAAAGTAGTCATTGTTATGAATCCATAACCACTCGCTGCGGAGCGTAGGTTTCTCTTTTTGTACGCCGTTTAATCCGATCCCAGGTTAAACACATCCAGGTAAGTTTTTACCTACGAGCTGTTGGGCGTCCGATACTTTATCTACATATAAGTACTATACGTCATCATTTTAATCCATCCATTATCGCTTTGCCTGGCGTAATATCTTACCCAATTCCATTTTACGTTCATGGTTATCATTTGAATATCACGAGTCTTAGTTTTAAATTGGACCCTGAACATTTCTCACTCGCTCTTATTGTTTGATATCATTTGTATTTTTTGTACAGCTTCGATATGAACCTCCATATCTCGGCACTATACGCAATGGTGGATAAGACACGTTAAAACAAAGAGACTTCAAACGTTGTAGAACGTTAACGGATTTGTGGCCTTCATTTAACTTATGGAATGCCACCCTTCCCGGTAGGATTGTCAATCCTAGTAATATTGTTAGCGAGAGAGTTTGTGAGGATGGATAAATAGATCTTTCATTATTTAATATACACATAGGCTATAATTTATAAAAGATATTATATAAATTGACCAAAATATCTGTGAACAATCTTGACATACGCAGCATTAAAAATTATAGTCACACGATGTTAACGTATGGTGTGATCACTTCGAAGAAGGAAGATGCCGAACGCACCTCGCCGCGGGATAATCGGCAGAGGAAGAAGCCATGGTGGAAGCCTTTACCACCACATGCACCCACAATTAGCTTCCAGGCGATAGACACGAGGGTGTGTATTGCCGCGTAAGGAGTGCCCCTGATAACAATGAAGCACGGATAGCCGCAGCTTCAGTAGGAAGCAGAAGAGAGGGGCCTTTTCTTTCTCTCGAAATGAGGTTCCCTGTTTTTCCACCTTCGGGTGAACTAAGCGCGTGGCCAGGGTAGTGGAGTATGCTGACCGTGAAGCTGCACCCTGGTCCACACTCCACACATACGCACTGAGCGGCGGAGGGGATTTTTAGTCGGTAGGAGCCCGACATAACGACAGTGTAAGGGTATCCTAAGTATGATTTTTTACTTCCTTAAAAAAACAAAAAAATGATGTGATCACTTATTAAAATGCAGACGTAAATGAAGTCATGGCCGGCTGATAGTTACAAGTATCACTAAAGTTTAATTTATTCGCAGTTAACCCTGGAAATAACGGCTAGTATTATATAATGCCTTTCAAGTAAAGCTATGGAGTCACCTGTTTTATTCTTTATTGGTTTACCGTTCATAGGATAGGTAACACAATAACTCTAGAAATGGGGCTGTTATTTCATCGGATAATGACTTCGACAAGCATTATACAGCGTTCTCGGCAGTTTTTTACTTTAAATAAATCGTTATAATTTTCACACGAGACCTACATTCGTATAATTAGATATGAAACATGCAGTCGGCGTGCGGAGATACGAATATGAAATATTGAATTCGACGGTGTAATCCGACATACAGTCGGGATGTCGGTCGATTCATTTCCTGTTCATCTCCGTTGTACGAATCAATCGTATGTCTATATACACACAAATATATTTTATCGGCTGTTATTTAAATAGCTACATTATAAGTTAGCGATTTGTCAGTACCTAACTTGATTGGTTATGATTTAGCTAAGAACTTGATAGCCCCATAGGCAAATGTTGTTTTTACACATAGGGTGTAAATTTATTAAAAAAAGGAACTAAAATACTGAACATTTCGGATTATATGAGGTGAAGCATCCGCCTCACCGTGTAGTTTGTATATCATTAATTTCATGAGTCGATACGGGGTGACGTCTGTCACTTTTGAACCGATGGACACTTTTTTCGCAATACTACATCTCCGCTATACATATTATATAAAAACCCGCTTTAGATTCATTGAGAATTCATCTACGCGTCTCACGCCGCAAAACAAACATTATGTGAGTGAACGATTCAGTAGCCACCAACATCAAGACACCAGTGACGACTAGGTAAGCGATTAAGTGCTTCTTATACTAACTATCGCTACGCTATCGTTCACATTCTCAAAATATAGACAAAATTAGGTTAACACGTATCGCCGTGTTCTGTCATATAAGTTCTTAAGCCGCTGATTGAACACAGCTATTTACACGCCTACTTCACCAATACTTTTTATTTATTTATCATGGATCATCAAGATGACAATACTTTTGCAAATATACTATATAATAACAATGTTGTAATTAAATTTAAATGTGTTCATATTTACATACAAGCACAGCATGCTTCAACAATAAATTAAACTTCAGGAATACTACATATTTAACGATTTACAAGTGTGCAAAAGACTTAGCATATTATCTGAGAAAGAAAAATTGACCGAAAATTTTAAAAATCTATAGTTGGCAATATAACTTAGTGCAACTCCACAGGCGAGCGTATAAAAAAATGATGACATTTCTTCAAAAGCTATCAAATCGTTTACGAAGAGTAAAATTGTTGAATATTCACATTTGTTTTACTTTTACTTTTGTTCTGTACGTTCGGTGAGATTTTACGTGATATTAACTGATATACGGGACTTCGTCCATGTTGTTTATTATCTTAATAATATATCTTATGTACAAAAAAAAACACAAAACCTCTTGCCCCACACTTCTCCACGGCAAGAAAACAATACAAAATTGTACTTTCATAAAAATTTAATAAACTTATATTAAATGAAGATATCGTGATCTTATTTAGATAAGAACCAAGTATCTTAGACGTAAAACTAAAGAGTTTCATAGATATCTATCGAATCGGCTTTGAGTGATGCACGCACAATGACAGACCTCTATTATTTTATTTATATATAGAAGATAGATAGCTTGGTTACTGTTAAGGAAAGGGACATTTCAGTAACAAAAATGAACTCATACAATTTTTGCTCCTGTAAAATAGTAACTAAGTGGTAAAATTTTATACATTCTTTTGCCATGTGTTACATGATATAAATGTGAAAAACTATTTACAGAAATTAATAATGGTAGACAAATTCTTCTATAATAAGCTGAGCTGTATAATAAGCTGATACAGAATTCACAATAACTTGCTTCCCATATAATTTTATTTTGGTACAAATAAAATCTAACTTCCTACTGGTCTCTGCTCGCAGGTAGTTGTAACTCGACGTTTTACGCGAAGCCAATGGGTGTGCGTGTCAGATCGAACTACCAGGATTTCCTAGACTCACATGCTTATTAACAAACTCTTAGTACATGATGTATTTTACAGCACTAAAATAGTAAATTGGTACATGATACATGCATCATTTATTAATACTGTTTGATTTTGAGCACGGTAATTAAATTAACAAGACTGTTAACACCAGAATCACATAGAAACAAAAGTAATTTACTATAAAAAAGTTCACACTCAGAAACAGTTACTGAAATAGCCATGATAATTTAATATAATAATTATTTATCATAACGTCTGTTTGAGACAACCATTTTGATTTTAATCGAAACACCAGAGAATTTCAAATAAACATATTGCTCAAAAATATGTATATGATACAAATGAGTGCTTCCTTTGCCGTCCGGTCTAAATTGTATCAGTACACTGATTTGATTCTAATAAAATAGAACGTTGCAACGTGCAATCGCAACATAAAAATGAAGGATCGGTCCGTATAAGGCTGTCATCTTACTAGGGTAATCAGAAAGAAAAACTTCTACATTTCTTAGCAGATCAGAGATATAGACAATCTCAAACAAGACAAGGATTGCTGTTCCGATTGCTTAATATATTAGTGATTTTACAACATCCAATTTTAAAACTGAACACATCAGTAATAACATCGCTCCTTTGAGACACCGGTACCTAAGTACTCCAGCTCTGATTACATATAGAACCAATTATGGGCATTTTTACTTTCCTGTAGTTACTACTTTTTGTACCGATTTGGTGTAGAAAAATAGGGCATAAAAATGAGACGCTATGTATACAGTTATCGTAAACCAATTAAATACTGGTCCGCTATCGCTAACATAATTAATGATTAAAACTTATCAACGTAAAGCACTTTTGGGCTAAGTGCCCTTTTCTCACATATCGACATGATTAAACTGCGGAATTTTGTCGTCAAAGAGGGTGATGCCAAATTAACTTTGGGACGACAGACATAATCAGCTTTTACTGAGCACGAAAAGTAACAAGGACCCTTTGTAAGGTTAGTGGCACCGATTTAAGATCATTCACTCCTTATAACACTGTCTCAGTATATTTCAAGGATATACCTTCGGGAACTTCTAACTCCAAATAATACTATAAATATGAATTTCAGTTTCTTACGCTTTCACGCCTTAATTACGCAACGGAACATCATGAAATATTTCCTACACGTTTTCAAGAATACAAAAAAGGACATAGAGTACCCCCCTTTCAACCACAAAATAGTAGTATTCCTAAAGGATAGTTGAAATCTATTGCTAGGTTCACGATACTTATTTATATGTATGCATTCTACCCATCATTCAATATATATCTATAGGACATATTTTTTATTGTAAAACGTGTGAACAGGGCACTGGTAGCCTTTAATAATTGTAGGTAGTTCATGACGTGGGAATTATCTAAGTTCATTTTTAATATTATTGACGTACTTTTGGATAAAACTACATTTTGTATGATGATTTAGGCATCTCACTTACCGGAATATTCAGTGTGAACGGCAAATGATGTTGGGACACAGCCGAATACGCAAATGAATAATAGGTGGATTTATTATTATAGAAGGTATTTTGCTCATCCTGGCCGATCCCTATACAATATCAACGCGATCGAAACTGCGTGCAATATCTAGTGTTAGTAGTAGTAGTGTAGTAGTAATATAATGTAGCAGATATTAAATGTAAAACCTACAATGAAGCATTCGATACATTTATAAACGGTTGTATCCTGTTTTGTTGTACCTACTGCTCGTTTGTTTACACTATTTCCTTACTTCCTTACTCTCAAACAAATCGAACTACAAAGTAATATTTCTTGTTAAAATTATTCAGTATTATGTAGGCGTCCTTACTCAGTTCTTTGGGGAATCTGTACCTGGAGATCTGTATTTCAAGTCACTGCACCGTTTTCAGACTCCAGCTAGTACAATAAAATTTATGTTGCTAGCATATTATGCCTATAACCCTCTACGTAAAATGATAATACATAAATATCATGACCCTCCGTTTCCAACGGCCCTGCTATGCCGAACCTCGGCAACGCTCTTGGTAATGAGGAGATAAAAATCTTTAGAAGACACTAACACTATAACCCTAACATTGGCGTCTTGGTACCAGAACGATGCGAACGGGTAACCGAATACTTTCAGTATAACAGACAAACTCAGTTAACACAGTATAGGATTGCGAGAAATTAAACAAAAGTGTAAATATCTAGTTGTAACGCGCCTAATACAACCCTGACCACGGAGTACATCCCTGCACTGCGCGTGCGCCCCCACTCACTCGTACGATGCATCACGCCCCCGAGTTAGTTGTGCACCGATTGTCGCTTTGAGTCCGTGTTGTTTTCTATGTTCCGTGCTAATTTATATGTTTGTTCTGTATATTGTACTTTTACATAATATATTGTTCAAATAACAGTATTTGAGATAATAAACTGTTAAATAGTTAAATTTACAACTGAAGATCTATTTTATTTCAAGATTACTCCACATATAAAGGTGTTTAATTTCTTCGGTACAATAATATTACTTCAGCAGTTAAGATCATAAGGAATAACTCGATTGGAACTTAATTCATGGCACATCCCAACAAATGTTATTCCGTGAAGATAATCAAGGCATACGCTTTTAACAAGGACCGCTAAGATAGGAAAATGGAAGACGCGGGCTTTAAGCGCGAATATCCCATCTTTATGACCTTGAGTAAGGCACGATTTTAGGATGCGTGTAAGAGTGGCCTTTTTATTGTACTGAACTAATAGAATGTTCCATTTCAAATAAAATAAAGCCATTTGAAACTTAGTGATACTTTTAAAGTACCACGTATGATCAGTGGTATACTGGGCAAGACATTATAAACATCCCTTTTCTATTCTTAGAGCTAACCAACCTCGACAACATTGTTAGTTAATACCAATGCTAGTGGTCACACATTAGTGGAGTGGTAAGGATCTGCCCTGACTGGTTTGCGGCCCCCATATACGTTTCTTTAAACATACCACTGTGACTCTCTTTTTGTTTATTGCTTTCCAAAATTAGTCATTCTATACCCAACTGTCGAGTGACTTACAGGCAAGCGTGACAGAAATTAATATTATAGTTTTGTTAATCGTGCGGTGGTCACCGTTGTTTTTGAATTGCACTAAACTTATCTTCAAGTACAGTATGATCTATTAGCCGTGCTACATAAAAAAGAGTTATAAAATCTATAGAAACATAAGGCAGGAGTCATAAAACAACAAATTTCGAAATACGAAGCCGTTATATAAATACAAACAAACAGCGCTTCGAGGAAAATTGATATAGCAACCCGGGATAAATTCTCTTTACGAGCGAGCCATAGCTCCTGACAGCGCAGGTGTGCTCGATCGATGATATACGTGAACCCAATGATGAATACTAACAAATAAATATTTATAAAGGTTCGCTAACTGACGCCTCACGTAAACTCAATGTAGAACAGTACTTTCAAATATATTCAGAGGTAGATGAATACCACGTGTGCATTTATTGTGAAAGATAATCTTCGCAACTAACTTAACTGTTCTAAAAAATCTTTTACTAATAGAAAGCTACGTTTTCTCATAGTTATATTGTCTAAATTATATGATGATATTAAGTTTTATATTGTAAATATCGATCACAGAGTTTTATTTAATATGAAGTATGTGCAAAAAATATATCAATAAAACGTTGCAAATTGCTAAAGAATTGTAACTTATTTTAAGTTTATCGTTCCTTTAGCTAAGAGAAAATTATCTGAACACTCAAAGTCTCGACTAAGCAAATAAAACGTTTTTCCGTGAAACGGTTTTCTGTATTGCAAAATGTCTCTTAAATTATTCTATGAGTATTGCTAATAATGTATACCTATGAAAACAAAGTTAAACATATAATCAAAAAAGAAAATTGTAAGGATCTGTACACGATCTATTCTGCTTTAGCTGCTGTCCTCTAGCCCTCAGTATCAGTTATATGTCATTAATTTGCTTTAGATATGGCAATTTAAAGACCGGAATACAGAAGTAGAAGAATTTTGCACAGTTTTACGCCCGGCTATTGAATGTCCGACACTACGCTCCCGATTTTCCTAGTGATCATTTTTTAAGTAATATTTTCTATTATAATATATTGTTTCATAAAACTTTAGATAAATTCTGTGAATAGAGTCCATTTTTCGGCACTATTATTATAGCTAGAAGAATATGCTTCTTGATGATTTCAGTTTGAATAACGTAGATTTGAAAGCAAAAACCGCAATCTAAGTACCCAGAGATAAAGCTGCGACATCAGAAACACAAACAAGAGATTGTAATGGAAACAACCAAGTTGGTAGTAAAGACAAATGCCTATACTCCAAACTAAATAAACCAACGTTCACTTGTCTAACTTGTTTGAATTTGGACAATCCAGGCACACAAAGTTTTTGTTAAATTTTCGAAACAGTATCGAGTTTGTCGAAGAACTCAGACTTCAGTATCGAATTGCTAATTAACAATACCCTTTTTAATTAGCTTAATTTTAATCCTCTCCAGGATTTATAACAGTAAGATCAATATTCTATATTTAGTCTAAGAAATTGTTTAATAATTATTATAATTTATAATATGTACCAATCAAGTAAATACAACCATGGTATATAAGGCAGTCGACCACACGATATAAAAACCAGTCGACGTTAAGCCGTGAAACAGCAAACAACCCGATAAAGAGTCCGTTGATTGTCATACAAGAGTCTGAGTATTTACTTGTCTTGACCAATTCCTTCAATAAAATCGATGTTTCTATATCTGGAAACAATAAACTGTGTATGGTTCGATAGCGTCTGTTTCTGAGCTAGATCTCCTAGACCTGTAGATTGTCTTTCGTAGTGGTTTGACAATTTAATTTAAACTATTTCATTTGCAATATGAATCATTTGCGCAAACGAATATTTCAGTAGTCAGCAACAGCTCGGACTTCGTTCCGACGACTGACGCCTGGTGCGTCATATGCTCGAGGTAACTGTGTTGCCATATTATAAACACCCATCAAAATCCAGAAATCCTTTAATCACAATGAGAATTAACAAACGTAAATATTTTTACATTGAGCAGGATTTTATGCTATTCATTTTATTATGAACTAGCTGATTCCCACGACTTTGTTTTGCGCCGTTTATTATCCTAGTTGTTTTATTACATCTCAAAATAATTGGGCATCGTGTTCGACGAATGCTACCTGGCGGCTTGCCTTTTTCCGATTCTTTCAACAATCATCATTATATTTCAACCAATTTACACAAAACTTTAACAAATTATATCTAAACCTTCCTCATGAATTACTCTATCTATTGGTGAAAACCGCATTACAATCCGTTCAATAGCTATGAGCTTATCGCGAACAGACAGACAGACGCGGCGGACGACTTTGTTTTATAATTTGTAGTGATCCACAATAGATTCCACTAAAGTATGTTATGTGTTATGTACAGAGTATCCAATCGTCTTTGATATTTAGACAATACTGATTGCTAAACAAAATAGCTTAAAGAAAAAACAATGATACCATCGACACAAATAATACACTAGCTAAATAGGAAACAAAAATTACACAGCGAAAGAAAACAAGAAATAAAAAACAGCTTATTTAAACGGAGAAAAAATATAACTAAAAACGCAAATAATATTATAATAGTGAAAAGTATTGAGTAATCAGATAAAAGAAAGGTTGCAAAAATTAACAAAAAATAATAATAATGCAGTATTATGTTTTATAATAATAATACAACAATAATGTATTTATTATTAATATAAAAAACAAGCCAAAAAACGCTAAATAAGCTATTACCCGCCATCTCCCGGACAAATGAATAGTCAATACCTTAAGGAGCATATTTGGAAATCATGTGTATTATAATTGAATTGTCGTTAAACGGTGATATCAAAATATACAAAATAAAAAATTTAAACGATGCTTCCATATAACATCATTTTACTTGCTTCTAGAATTTTCTACCAGAGTTTATTTCCCATATACGTTAAAAATTAAATACGTGCAAGAACCGTCTTAAAGAGTTCTAGTCGGTAGAGATTAAATGTTATAATCGACAATCTGAGGCAAGGGAAGCTTTGTCGCAAACAGTACTAAAACCCGATATATTGATAATTAGGCGTGAATTTTATTATATACGTATTTGCATAGTTACATATCAAAATCAAAAATACTTTATTCAGTTTAGGCCCTGAGAAGACACTTATGAACCTCAAAGTTACCACCGGTTCGAAAAACAACCCAGTCATCGAGAAGAACCGGCAAAAAACTCGATCTGGTTTATCTATTCATTAACATATTATAACTCATATTTTTAAAACATAGTTATAAATAATTACATTCGGTTTTGGTGGATGCACAGAGAGGGCGTCATTTCACAGACGTCACCGTCGTTCACATATTGATCTCTATTCTAGTATCAATACGTGAAACATTAAGTAAGGTAAACCTTATGCATTTTGTTTTGTCTGCATTTATCAATACATTATTTTATATATACATATTTATTACAGGACAGTCAAATCACGCGCAAATCATTAATTCCGAAATTTAGACGAGCTCAATTATTACGTTGAAATATGAAAATGTCCCGATAGTGATAGATGACGTCACCAGCCGGTATAAAGTTTTATTGCTTCTCCAGGCGATATCGAGAAAATGCCTCGATTAAATCTAAGTTTCCAGAGTCTGAATTTATTTTATTTCTTTGTAACACATGCCACAGTGGGAAACATAAGCGTGTCGCGTTCTTTTTTTTTTTTTCGAACTGACCTACACTGTCGGCTTATTATGCCTTCACAGTTCCACCGGACTACTAAGGAGAGCGCTTAGGGCACTCACCCGATTGTTTTTAGGCGAAACATCTCAGCACACGGTGCACCTCGGCTTGAGCTGTCGCCGGATTCCCGACCTAACTAAGCTAGCTAAGCTATCTATCCATACAATACACATATGTGAATTCGTGAAAAATACATGTGTGACCATGCATGTTTCACGAATGTATATGTGTATTTGGTATCTGACTACTGTGTTATGTGACCTATTTCAGTCCGAAAAGGGCAAAAAAACAGCCCACCACTGAGTGCCAAGAGTGTGGGGTGATCGTGTAAGTGTAGAACATGTGTGAACCACTGTATTCGCGCGAGTAACATACTCGAGGGCTCCACACCGAGGGACTACCTAGGCTCGAGCTGTTACAAGAAAAAAATCGCGACGAGTGTGCGGGATCGAATCTTCACCCCCCGCTCACGGAGGCGTGAGCAGAGAGAGTCGCGGGCGTGGGCGCAAGCACGCATCTTTTGAGAGGGGATCGAGCTAAAAAATAAAGTACAACGGCACGATGCCGATTTAACTAAATAATTACGTAACAAATCCTAATGTAACGGTCTATTGTATATGAACACGCGGGTTCGAACTGATATTTTGATTTGTTGTACCGTGGTCGCGACGGCCGGGAAAGCGGAGATAGCGTTTAAGAGCCCGAGCTCAGACGTACTATTAACTAACGCGTTAAATGCGATTATCTCTTGTACATCGTGTACCAAAAGTAAGCGAGCTATCCAGTCTATACCGGATACTGAAGCCGCGATAGGTGGCGCAGGAGTGGACAGAGCCTTTTGAGGCTGGGGCTTGGCTTTAGGAGCCGAGGGAGCTGGCGGGGAAGGCCTTACGCGCCAGGAGAGCGCGCTCGGCGCAGGAGCGGATGCTGCCGGCGCACTGGAGGTGCCCGGCAGATCGGGGAAAGCCTTCTGGCTTTGTATGGGCGGAGGCGGAGGCCGATTCGTCCGAGTCGGCGGGCCGTGCGCCCTGGACCGGGTCGTACGACCGCCGCGGCGGGGACGGGTCGAGCGAGGCGCACGGGGACACCCGCGATAGTTCGCGGTATGACCCGTTTGCTCGCAAAGGACGCAGCTCGGCGGCTCGATAGATTCGGGAGTGCGAAGGCACTCCCCAGTGGAGTGATCCCCGAGACACTTCACACACCTGGGACGCAGGTGGCAGTGTCGGGCGGAATGACCGTACACCTGGCAGTTGTGACACTGCGAGGGTACCTGGGACTTGCGAGGAAGCTCGACGAAGACTGGGGACAGGCCACAAACTGAGTTGAGGCTGAAAATAGCCTTGCCTTCCAAAGTGCGGTCCAGAGTGACCAACACCAAGTTGAAGGGGGCCTTCGTACGGGGGTGGTGCATGCGCTGCACGCTCCAGACTGGGAAGTCCTGACCGTTCAGGCAATCGCAGATGTCGTATTCGGTGAGTTCAGAGGGAACTCCTCGAATGACGACACGGAGGCGGCGCTCTTCCTCGAGCGCGTGAGTGAAAAAAGGGAGCTGACGCTCCCTGAAGTATCTCGTGAGCTTGCGATGCTCATCGGGGGTCGATACACGAATAGAAATGCCGGCAACAGTGTTGACGGCGGATTTGTAGACGATTTCTTTCGACTTAAGGTCGTCCGAAATCTCTACCCAACGGGCTTTGTCACGGAAGGTGACGGGAGGCGGTGGGCGTGGCTTCTTAGCCGCGACCGCGGGTTCCGCAGCCGGAGCTTTAGCCGAATTCGTGGCAGAGGGCGTGGGAGAGGCTCGCGGCACCCGAGAGCCACCTATATTTGACTGCTTTGGGACTGAACGTCCCGTAGCCGAGTCACTATCGGTCTGATTCGCGGCGCGTGGGCGTTTACCGCAGCGCGTAACGGTTGTGAAACCGTCTTTATCGGCGGACGACGCCGCGGGCGCGGCCGCGCGAGGCGCGTCAAGCTCCATGTCGGAGTCATCGTCGGAGTCGCAGTCGGACGGCGCGGACGGATCATCGCGGAAACAACGCGGGATTTTGAAATCACTACCATTGCGCGCGTAATTACGACGGAGCCTATCGAACTCGGATACTAGCAACGGGTTTTGCTGACGCGCGAACATATGGAACCTAATGAGGTCCTCGAGTTGGACGGTGTCATCTAGGGCCTTAGGGGCCTGAAGGGGCGGCGGGATCGCGGGGGTGGACATGACTAACCTCCCTGCCTGAGGGGCAGGGGGGTGCGCCTAATTTGAATCTAACGGACAATCCGTGTCCGGGCCAAAGGGAAAACGCGACGCGACGCGAACGCGAATCTTCTCTTCAAAACTGCACACGGCGCGGCGCGAAGAACGACGCTCTGCACGACACACGACGCGCTGCACGACTCTCGAAGCGCAGCACGAGGCACGATGCGTAGCACGGCGACTCGACGCACTGCAAACAGTGTACACGGCTTCGCACCGAAAAGTGCGGTTTAAATGGTGCACTAGTGGAGGTGCACCGTCGCTCTGAAAAGAGCGTACGATCGACAGTAGCCGCTCGAACACACTAAACTTCCGGACACACACGAAAATATCCGACAACTGCGCGCGAGTTGCCGAACGAACGGACCGTCAGAGCTGCGAGCGGGGCACGTGTGCACTCGACCGCTGCTCAGTCGAGCCGTGTCGCATTCCGTAATTAATTGGTTTATATTCAGTATGAAAACGGGGTGGAAAGAACTGGATCATGAACAGCATGATTGGGGGGGGGGGGTGATAACCCCGTCACAGTGACACTTTTTACTTTGTTGTAGCGTTTCGGGATCAGTATGTATACAAATGAAGAGTAGTTTGCGTCGCTTGGCAAAAGACTGTAAATATTACGCCACCTAATAAACAATCAATATTTAATGCTAATAATAAATATAAGGTAAACATCGATCATAATTTCCAAACTAATATTACAAATGCGAAAGTGAGTTTGTTTGAGTGTTACACAATCCCGCCTAAACTACACAACCGATCATCATAAAAAATTGCATGGACATTATCAGGGGTACAAAAAGGACATAGGGTACTTTTCATATAGATAAAAAGTACTCTTTCCGACGGATCGGTTAAATGTACATCAAAGCGAGTGAAGCTCTAGAAAGAGCTAGTATTTTATTTATTTTTTAATTGTTCTATTTATTTACTATTTGTACCTTTCCCTGTCGTCAAATTTATAAAATTTACAATTACTGTAAACTCAGCTAAGTTTTATATAAATTACGACTGTTGCGTAAAGAATCTATTTTGTCACAGAGCTATTTAGAATGGTACCTTGCTAACACAGGCATTCACAGTTCAGCCCCTCCCCTAATCTCATCAAGCCGTTACTTTGCCTTCAGTCCCCGACACCCCGCGCCGCGCCAGACTACCACACTATTACGCGCTTAGCGTATATTCTGACCTACATGTACTCCACTCTTAAAGGTTACAGTATGATGCTAGATAGCCTGCAAAATAAATAGGCGAATAGATAAATATAATTTTTCTATTCAGATTGGTAATTCTAGAAATTAATGGGCTTAAACTTTTGCGTTTAAATATTTGTATAGAAATTTCAGCTTTAATACTGATTAATAAAAAAATAATTTGATTTAATTTTAACAGTGTTTATACTTCCTCAAATAAGTTGGAGCTAACGAATATTTTGACATATAATAGTTACATAGTTATGTAAATAGATAATATTTTTGAATCAATATCTGTCAGTTTCAGTTTCCATAAGAAACTCCACAAATTACGAACGACGTACAACTAACATCTCTTTCTAGTTGTTCGTATAGGAGTGAGACAGAAAACCTCCGAGAGTATTCATCGCATCATATGGGTCAAGTTCAACGGGTGCTCGTGTCGAAATTAATGTTCGTAAGTTCGTCAATAAATCTGACTTCTAAACGGCGGAGAATTCTGCCTGAAGCGAAGTACCTTTCCGCAATTCTTATATATTACTAAAACTGGTGCTCGCTGTTCGGTTCTCGCATAAATGGCTTTACTGTTTCATGAAAACTATATATTTTATGTCGATGATTTGTGAGCAGTCTTTTATCTTCCAAATTGCATTATTTTTAATTTCAATTATTTCTGTTAAATTGTATAATTACTGCTTAGTCTCTAAAGAACAGTGTAGTATTATATGACATGAATAATATACTGAAATATTATCTATGTAGCAGTAAAACTCTCGTCGAAATTGGATTAGCCGTTTTAGATATTAGCCCGGATAGAAAACCGGCTATAGATGTGAACAAGTCCTAACAAAAAACTTAATTAAAAATAGTAAATCAGTAGATGTACAGCAATATATAACGACAATATTTATTAGTAAGAAGATTAACAATGAAGCCAGAATTCTCATACGGAATCACGTGCCTGCGTAAGCCAAAATTCATAATCCTATTAAAGGCGAAGGTCTTAATCGACAGATTTGGACAATTACTTAAGGATAATCTCTTTGTTTCGCCAAACCAAGAAATTTAGGATATCTTCCGCCTATATTATATTACAAGACATCAATGTATATTGTTTGTTTAGGGATGATAGCAACCGGATACAAATTTTGGCAAGGCGTTAATATCAGTTATATTAAAAGAAAAACTTACACACAAAACATTAATGGTATACAGTTTCATATAAAAACAATACATACTAAGTTATCAAGTCAATAGAGTTTATGTCTCTTATTATTCATTCAATTATGTTAATTAAGGTATTTTTCAGTAAAGGCCTTAGGCCTAGACCTTGGAAGTCGGCACTGGAAAAAATCTAAATGTTACTTAGGGGATTTGTCATAAAACTAAAACCTTGAAAGTCTTATATCACTAATTATAAATCGATATCGAGTAAAAAAAAATCATAAAAATGTATACAAAAAATAATATTTACTGGGACTTTACAATCAATGCTGAAAAAAAAAATTTTTACTTTACTCACACATTTTTTTTTCTCAACGTCCATTAGAATTAGACACCTCAGTCTTTCAGGATTTTGGTATTTCATTAGTACCTAAGTACTATTTAAATATCATTTAGATATCTTCCCAGGGCCGATTTTCTATGGTTTTAGTCATGGAGCCTTCGTTAATGTTAAATTTTACCTTGCTGATTAGCCCTAAGAAAAGTATCGATAAAAGTTTTACAATTTAAAAACAGTATATCCTTCTACCCAAATCTCAATAGCAGAATATAATATATCTAATCAAAAATACATTAATAGCCAATAAGCAATAAAACAAGATACATATGGATATTTGATTGTTTTCAAATGTCCACAAATTGTCCGTTGGGTATTACAATTTCATGCAATATAAATTTTGCTGACAGCCATTTTGTTAATGTCTACCAACCCCAATTCCGTACAATGCTTAGTATTAATTGTTTATAAATTATCATCTGTATCGTTTTTTATTTTATTTTAAAGTCTTCTTCAATGGCATTATATCTGTATGTAGCGCCCACCGTCTACTAGGATTCGGTACGTAATATCTGTGCATAGTCATCGAGTCCTCTTAACCGCCTACGAAGGTGGTGAGGAAACTGTTTCAGGGCTTTGCCCTTTCCAATGGTTATCACCACGCCTTGTTAATACGAGTCGGTCGTTGAAATAGTGACACTTTAGTGGTTTGACTTCTGTATAGTCGGACTTCTTCACTTCGATAGTCGTACTTTTCTGTGAGGGCGACCAGGTTGCGCTGAGATGTTTTGTCCGGCGGGGGCACGTGAAGCGGTGCTATCTCTCTGACCAGAGGGAAGCTTGACGCGCCCACCCATCTAAACAGCTCCGGGACGAGTCTTGTGACAAAGGAGTCTAAATTCTCATATTTTAAATTTAAATTTTTGGCGTAACGAGGAGGTCTTATCATGGTCCTGAGGCTCAGACGTTTACGGATCATTAGGCGCTCTCTGTACCTTAGGAGGTGTAGACGTATCAGGCTATTGCCGCATATGTAACACTGGATCTTATATACGTCTTGAATATCCGGAGTTTTGTTTGTAGGGTTAATCTGAAAGCGAAGATTGGTCAGAGCTCAGTTCTGGTCACTTCAGCTCGTTCTAAGACTTAATTCACGTGTTTGACCTACTTTAGTGAAAAGTCCATGTGGATCCCTAGGTTCTTGGCCTGCCTAAATTATGGCTATAATATTTGTCCGTATGATTATGACGGCGGATACGGGTGAGATCCCGTGATGAGCGCCTGTATTTTATCGACATTGATAGTCTCCATCGATCTAACCAGGTACAGTCTCTAAAGTCGGGTGCAGATAGTCTGTTGCATCTTTTTAGTTCGTTCAGACTGCAGAGTAAGCCGCATCGTCCACAAACAAAGCTAACTTGGCCTGAATAGAATATCATCGGTATATTGCGCGTACAACGCAGGTTTTTTTTTATTAACGTGGGGAAATCATTAACGGATACCCATCCTCCCGGGGGAGAGAATCGGTTATGTCCGATTCCCACGGACTAAAACCCCACGGTGTACCGTCCACCGCTTTAAGTTGGGGCGTCATGGGACCGTGCCAAGCTAACACCATGCCGTTCCTCGCGGTCAGCCCGGCGGAAGTGGTGGAAGTGGAAGTGGTACCGCAGCGTGTACCAGGCGTTCCGTAGAGGATACACCCTCAACCACCTATACCACTCGGCAATCCCTCAGGTCAGATACTCGTAGGCGCACAATTTACCAAGGTATAAGGTACGTCGACGGTTTGTACAGCAGATCCTCAAACCATACTCTATCGAACATCGTCTCCATAGTCAGGAAAATCGCCTCGAAATATTGTCCACTATTGGTGCAGTCGGACACCACTACTCGTCCCTAGTTGGTTGGTGTCCGACATAAGAGTAGCTTTTCAAATACCTTCGATATAGTGTTCAAGAAAGTATTTGGTTGATAGAGATCAGGCCTCCTCACGTCGTTACCCAGTTTAGGAATCATAGCGATTTCCAAATTGTTGGAAAGTAAACTGTGCGCAGTATACCGTTATAATATGTTGCTAACAACTAAATGTATATAGTCTCCCCCACCCATCAATACGTTTCAACATATAACTGTACCAACTCTTTAACAATTGTTAAAAATTGTATAACTATAACAAACATTTTGCACTTGGTAAATTCATTTTACACGGTCTATTTTATCTACTGGGGTTGTCAGTGCTTAAACAGCAAGTCTTTAGTTTACTTTAATATTTATAATTCTATCAACAGTAGTACCTCCACAATTACAATATAAATATATATATATTACTGAGCAGGCGAGCGCGTCCCGGGCCGGTCAGACTAACAATACTGTGGCCGTGCAAGGCGCACCGACGAACCTTCCCCGAAAACCACGTAGGCAATATTGTCGCTACACGTTATACACATCTCTATAAGAATTAAGCTGTATTTGTTACTATGTTTTTATGACAATTTATTATCAAAGCCAATCAATGTTATAAATGAGTTAGTACTACCGAGATATAACGAAAATAAGAACGGCTATCCGCTTTTCTTTATTTAGAATACAAAACTAAATATTTTATTATTCTTTAAATATTGCACGATATTATTTATGCAATGTTTAGAAAACGCTTGTATTACAAGTAACGATATTACCCCAAATGTTGTTGGTGAATTTTAAATCATTGAGAGTCGATGTTCTATAATTCGATACTATTCAAAACTTTATTAATGGAACTATATATGTATATATTATTATAGGGTGATAAAGATATTTAGATTACTCCGAATGACCTAAAATCTAAGGCTTTAGTGACATATACATTCGCCCGGCTGGATTAAGGCACGTTTACTTCAAAAATATACAGAAAAATATTTATCATGTCTCTGCCATCTATCGTTTTCTATATTTAGTTTGTTGCTATCTTAGGACAGATTTCCCGATCGATAAATTCCCGTATTTCCATTCCCTTTTTTGTTAAACTGATTCTACTAATCTAAGTTTAGGCCTGCCTCAAGTTCGGCGGCTATCTGGATTTCTGACCCGCAATCTTTTTGGACATTCCGGCCTTGTTCTTCGGTTATATTGATACACATCATATACTCCCGATCATGTCGATAATTAACTTCTCTGGTACTGATAAAACGAAATGATTACAAATATCTCTAAAAATAATGGAACCTTTAATGAGAAAATTAACTAAAAAGTATAAAATTTTAAATTAATTTAGTTACTATCACATAAATCTGTAATTGGCTTACAATTATATAAATACAATAATTAAATCATGTAAAATTATTTCATTTTCGTAACAAAAAGAAACAGCTATTAGTAAATTTTTATTGCAATGTAATTGATAATAATAAAAAAGAATTTTTTGTTTAAAAATATCGAACAAGCATTCTTATAAAATCAATGCAATTTTGATTATTCCATTATATTTATGCCATTCTGTTTCACTATATTTTTAAAAACACAATAAATTCATAATATAGAGACATTTATAAGACCACAATCCCATAATTATTAGAAAATAATCAAATTAAATTATATAAAAAAATTAAAGTGATAAAAACATTTTTTTATATAAGTAGTTCGATTGAAAGATAATTACTTACTCAAACGCGGTTGTGTATCGACAGAGAGTTGCAGGTGTCGCGACACGACGACGGTATACGCGCAGTCGAGTGGCGCGGCGGGCACGCGGCCCAGCCGCTAGAGCCGCTGTGGCGAGCTTGTCGCGAGCACACGTCCGCAGCCGCGCGCGTAGGCGTACGTCTGCGAGCCAGCCCCGCACCCTCACGCTCCGCGCAACCCCCACACCTTATATCATATTAAAAATAAGATATTACACTTAAATCCTTACTTCAAAAATCACTCAAACTAATACTAGAATATAAGTAAAATTATCACGTTGTCATAATGTATATAAAAAGATAATAATATACCTATAATGTATAACAAGTCAATATAAAACCAAAATACGAATGTAGAAAGTGTCATTTGTAATGCAGCATAATAAGAATTAAAAAATCAATTTAAAGTGGTGAAAGTTTGAATCCGATAAACCTTCGGGAAAAATAAAGAAATATGTATTTCTTTGTTAATTAAATCCTCCTTTAAAGAAATGAAGAATATTTTACATAACACCATTAACAGTAATTTCACATCGAGGAAGCCTCTCTTGGTGTAAAGTTCATACCTCTGTAATATATATATATATATATATATTCATTATTCTAGTACATAACATAAATAATTTATACCAACTGTTTCGCATTTTGCAAACTTATAACTATGTATACTTTAGAATTTAGAGAATTCAAAATAATAATACCAAAATTTTATATTCTAATTTTCATGAACAGATCTATATGTATATATTACAAACACAAAATTCAACTGGTCTCGCCTTGTCAGAAACACCCTTGAGTTAATCCGGCAGCAGGAACTCCACGTGAGCGATTCAACAGAGCGCCGTCACCGGCTTTATGCATCGATGTATCAGACCTGATACGAGTACTCTATTTATCTCAACCACAAATAATAATTGAGAATAGATAGTTTATTTAATGTGACAATGAAATGTTTTGTTGTTTAAATTGCAAAAAATCTACAAGTCCTTAATATATATATTTTTTGTGATAAATTAAACTATAAAAAATAAAGGCACCTATTGTAGAAAATAAATAAACAATTAGAAATGTCAATAAAATTATAATTGTAAAATAATTGTTGACCAAATATATGTTATAGTCATATGTGTAGTAGATAGGCCCCAATTCAACATATCGGACCTTTAGTAAAGTAAAGGCTTAACTTAGAAAAGTAGTTTTTTGAGAAACGCCAAAAAACAAATCAACGATCACAATTTTGTTACAAAATTAGGTTCAACTCCCTGATTTACAACGTCATTACCATGAAAATTGACTCTTTCTGTGAGATACCTTGTAGAATTATTTACAATGAGCTGTTGTATTGCAAAAACTGAAATACCTAAAAATTCGATATGTGCCCTTACTTTATTAAGGGTGTGATATATGAGTATGTTAATATAGGTGAGTGAACTTCACTGTACGCTTAGATATTATTATATAAAATTTAATGGCTTAAAGTTTGACCATAATGTATGTTGACGTTAAAGGATGAAATTGCGTAATATGGTACTCTCTTAACTCCAGTTGTTGAAAACAAGGACATATTTTTAATTTAATCGTGGTACCTCACCGGACGCCCTTAGGAAAAGAATTACTTGAAAATATTTTAGTTTCTCTACAATTTCTTTCACACGTCTGTTGACATAGTGTTTACATGCGAACATTGTACTACTGAGACCATTAATATTCGTGAATTTTAAAATTTAGAGCCGAGAATAAAATAGGTCTGGATATGTGTATGATATCCAGCATGCTTGCATGAGTAAAATATTTTTATTACCTTCCCTAGGTATATTGATCTTTTTAGTTAGAATGTAACTACAGATTATGATATACATACTTGCACGTCGTGTTAGACTTGACTGTATAATGTAACTATATAACATGTGTACTAGCTGGTCTTGTTTAACTATATTTCGACTTATCGTTTTATAGCTAAGTAAATACAATAACTGATTGTGATATTCTAGTCTACTATACGTAATATACAAGAACAGACATATCCTCATGACCTTAATTATAATTAATGCTTCGATGAGATTTTTACTCATGTATTGTAATAATATTCATAATTATTTCCACAAAGAACATGATTTACAATAAAACGATTCTATAAAAATCGAAATAAAAATCTTTCCCCGAAGAAAAGTGCCGGTTTTATCAACACGCTATTCTACAATTTATTTATGAATTTAAATAATCTATAGTTTAAGTATTTTTAGATATATTTTTTTGGTATTTATATTTAAAAAAAGACTTTTATTGCCTATTTTATATACATCCAGAATGTATTTTTTGTCGTATTATGATTAGTAAAAGTTAAAATTACCTTTTATGTTTAGTTCGATGTAAATAACACATCAAAACAACTTGAAATACTGTAAATCAAACAAAATGAACAGCTGATCGCGGTGAAAACAAAAACAATCCTACACCGCCTACGCTTGTAGCGCGTAGTACTCTCGTAGCGCAACTACGCCCACGCGTAGCTACTCGTAAGCGGGTCACTTCGCATTAGGTTACGCGACCCAGCAATTACAATGGAACTTGTTATTATATAAACATTATTGAAGCAATAATAGCTTAAAAATAGCGTGTATGGGTACCGTGACTAAGGAAGAATAGGTTCGAATCCTACGATTAAGGAAAACTATGATGTTATTTTAACGTCATTTCTACTTCAAACCAATCCTCCTCTAGTTTTAGCGTATTCTATCATGGCCGACATTGTCATATAATATCAGGTGAGATTGTAGTCAACACTAACACCTAAACTATAATCTCTATGACTAACATATTGACCTTATATAAATATTATTGATGACTTAGGCTGAGTTGCACCAAAATCGTGGTTATTGTAATTATTAAAGTTAACTTTAACAGTGACAAGAGTTGCTAACAGTTACATTTGTCAAAACGAGTTGCACCATCAAACATTTTGTAATTGTTAAAGTTATTAGAGTTGCCACTTCAATAAACCAATTAGTCCCTAAAAACGAATAGGTTAACATTTTTTACTTGGCAGGATTTAGTTATAACTCTCACTATTGTTATTCTGTGACTGTCACCAACACGCAAATGTCAACTTGTTACAATTATTTTGCTCTGTTATTTACTTTGTTTTTTTCTGTAAAGTTATATATGGGATTTTTTTTATCAATATATTATTATCAATGGCTAATTCCGAGAAAATTAATACCACATTGGTTACCGCATTCGAGAACAGTATAAAGTAAGAGGTATTCAATTTATTAAAATCTACAATAATATTTGAAAATTTCATATACAATGTTTTTGTATGCACTATATAATAACAGTGTTATACAAGCATTCGATCCTGTAACGACAAAACGTCCTGTGGGCATTTTCTAATTCTGTGTTTGTTATTTAGAGAAAGAAGCATTATCTTCAGCTAAAATGAAGTGAACTAGTGAACTTGACAACCGATTCAAACATTGACATTAATAATAACGTTAACCAGCCTATATGGAGCAGTAATAGTTAACGTTAAATCGTGACGTCATTTTAACCATTGTCATTTGGTGCAACCTATTTTTTGCCTAACAATAACTTTAACCGAATTTTTAACTTTAACATTGACTGGTGCTACTCAGCCTTAATATACAAAATAAATGAAATACAGTATTAGGAAAGTTATCAAAGTTAGAAGTTGTCTAATTAAAAAGTATATACTTTTGTGCATGAAATGCTTAGGTAACAAATTTATTCAATTTGAGAAGGATTAATACTGTATCTGTCTAAATAGTCTTCCAATTACCTCATTGTATGTGACCATGTTTTTAGAAGATAGATAGTTATAGTAAGCCATCCTTATATGCCATCGCTGACTTTTATGTAGATCTATAAAAGAGGAATATTTCATTATCATTGTTTTGTTATATCTATATAAGAATTAGACAGCGTTTTCGATGAAAGCTCCCAAACGGCTTAACCTTTTCCAATACTTCCATCAATTATCGTTATATTTCAACCAATTTACAAAAACCTTGACAAACTAAACCTTCCTTATGTATCAATCTATCTATTGGTGAAGACGACATTACAATCCGTTCAGTAGTTTTCGACTTTATTGTGAACATACAGACAGAATGACAGACGCTTCGGACGACTTTGTTTTATAATATGTAATGGTAAAATATTGAATGTCCGCCATTGTACGTGCATCAAGCAAAAGCTAGTGAATAGATGTTAATCTTTTTTTCTAGTTTTACTTCTTAAATACTTAGTCGTGATCTAAAATTATAATAAAAAAATATTATATCGATATCTTAATTTTATACAAAGTTAATAAGTTAGCTAGTCGGGTTTTAAGTTAATACGATTTTCATAAGTACTCCGTGTTCAGCGCCATGCGTTTTCTTGTCGTGGAAAACTGAGGCAATCGGTGTGGTGCGCATGTGCACGGCAGAGGAAGCAAACAAAGAAATTTTATAGGATAATATGCTATATTATCGCTTTAATTTTTTTTAAGTATTTCATCCTTTTTTATGCTTTATAGGTTAGCGTTTGATCACGATGTCATCTGATGTTAAGTGTTGATGTGAAGATGGTAGTCACGCTAAACCTAGAAGCAGACTGGCTGTCGAGTGCTGCTGCCGGAACACACCAAAAAGTGCTTCGCGACAGATTTTCAACTTGAGGGTCGTAGCTTGCTGGCGGACTTATAAAAAGCCATACCACCATGCTATCGATGATTTCATCACTATATTTTGCGTGACCGAAAGCGCCGACTCAGTTGCTAGGATTCGAACGTAGGTCCGTAGAAGGACGTAGTTTGCAACAAGTGTATATAAGTATTTTCTAGAAGCTACAATTTAATATCGGTTTCTCCTATAAACTTAATGTAGTACCATCCCTAAATCATCACGTAACATTAGGTGAACTTTTTATTAAAATATTTTCTATAAATCCATAGTAAATCTAATATTCTGAAAAGCAAATAGCACACAAATATGGTGGTAAAGGTATAATAATGTAAATATTCGTAACCACAAAAGATATAAATCATGGCCGCCTACCAACGTTCACCGGCCGCGGTCTGAAAACGGGCCGTCCAGCAAAATTCAATTTTAAATTCCGAATTCCAATAGTCACGGACATTTGAAAATCGATCGCCATCGGCTTTTAGTGTTGCCAGTTGATAAAAAAAACAAGCTTAACGGATTTTATAAATATTTTTATTGTTTTTTGTCAAAAGTCGTCAATGCCTTTATTACAATAAACAGATTAGTAATTACAGAAATAAGAATAGAACTGAATACACAGAACAAAACAGAATAGAAATATGAATTTAAAAATGTAGAATTCATAGGTTTGTATATTTTTATAAGTATAAAGCAGAATAGAGACTAATTAATTATCGTCAGCTAAACGCAAACAAGAAGATCCAAGGTAAGGTTGACCGCAAACAATTTAACCGCAAAATTTGAAGCCGATTTCAATTAAGTATTAGAGGAAAGAAAGCATATTGTACCGATCCTACTCAATCGGCAGCAAGAAGTTTCCATTGTTAAAAGTATTTTTTATGAATATACACTAAAAAATCTATTAATATTAAAAATTCGCTAATAAAATGTAGGAGTACTGTATGACAATGTACTGAAAAACAATTTACAGCTGACTTTCAACTATATTTTATTTTTTTATTTAATCTTTATTGTACACCACTTCAAATAAACACTATAAAACATTACACTTATGTGATTAGTACAAAGAGCGGCTGCTGTTTTATTCAAAAGTAACTAAAGATACAGATCAATCCTTTTTGGCTGCTCTGAATATATCCGTAAGTTCGGGCTTGGACGTAATATACTCAAGCATTTATTACAAACAAAGTTACAATATCATTATAGGAATCTAAAACTAGCATGTATTTATCTTAAGTTGTGTCAATATTATACGTATAATATAATGTGTATTTATACCTGAATTTGTATTCTCTGCAACTATATTCAGAGCGGTCAGAAAGGTCGGTGAGGACTATAGGTAAATACTACAAAGTATCTCATTAAAAGGCCTCATGTGCATATACGAGATACAAATGAGGAGAACCTTTTAGGTCCTGTGAATGCTCCCAGCATTTTTAATAGATACCTTCCCTTAAATATTTTAAGGAAAATAACAACTCCTTTTAATTTATTTTATTAGGTCCAGCCAAGTTAATGACTACATATATAATTAAAAATATGAGTATAAATTAAAATGTATTTTTTTCTTTGAAGTTGGCAACCCAAACAAAGACTAACCGACAACTCACGAAATGAGAAAGCACATTAAGATGGACCGATAACAGCGCGATGTCACCCGCTCTCACTCTAATGGATTGAACACACTACCAAATGGTTTTTCTTTACATTAAGCGTACAACCGAATACCGTTTCATTTGTTCCACAAAGGAGTAATATATTTACTTTGAACTATTATTCTACCGATCAATATACAGTATAGTGTAGGAACATGTTATTATAACTAACAACATTTTTCATAAAAGCTTGGCAGTAATGTAATAAAAATTACATCGAAATTTATATAAATAAAATGATATAAGTCTGTCGTTCTGTACGCATCACGCAAAAACAGATTTTCGTAGATTTGATCTAGTATTGCTTTAGGTTAATTATTGTTCGTTAAAACAAATATTGAATTGTAAATATATTGTCCAGTAAACCGAATTTCGTTAAAATGTTTTCTTATAAATGAAATTAATGTGAGAATCCTTAAAAGAACACTTTGAAAACGTTGAAAATGTATTTATTCCTTGGGAAGTTAATTCAATCGGAGATATCATCGGACCTGTTCCCGAATCAATCTTACCGTGAAGTCGTTTGGTTTCTGATTAATAACCATCGAGACTTTTCAACCTAATTACAAGTTTTTGCTATAAATTCATTTACCCGACACTGTTTGATATAATCGCATTTATTCACCACTTTAAAATGATATAAAATCTGACATGTATCCGTCAGAATTAGCTGTAAAATCTCATTTATAATGAAACTTTTTGATATGTCGACTTTCAATTTCATAAGGCGATGGATTTTTTTTAATATTGATAAAAAAAAAGATGGCTCTTTAGAGTTTGCTTCAACGGATATGAGATTTTTCAAACGAGGGTAATCTTAAATGTATAGATATATAATATATATATAAATATCGATTACATGTAATTTAAAACAAAACACACGTTAAATACAGAGGATAAGTGTTGATATTTGTGAATATGTAGAAATATTTTATTAGCTCGTTCTATAGAATAATTAAAGACACAATTCAAGGATTATTTTTCAGTTTCATTGAATAAAAGTAGTGGCATATGTATAGTGGATTGGTTATTTATTTTAATTATTAATCAAGTTTCAATATATGTTCTTTTTTAATTTAAACTCACATTGTCATTTTTACTAGTCGTGAGACTGTATCACAGACGCCAGCACACAATATGGTGTTACATACAATACAATATGGTTATTGTATGTATGGTTGCATTTGTAACGAAACATTAGTGCCGCAATTGTTCACTGACAACAGCACTAATTCATTGACTTCCCTCTGAAGTCATGGCGCACAGATAGAACGCGTACGATTGTTTTACGGGGTTTTTGTAACGAGTTTAAAGAAGAATACAGTTTGCTTATTTTTAAAAAAAGTGTTGTATCATTCAAACGTCCTACATGTATGTAAAAGTTTAAATGAGAGGGTGTGTATTAGATTCTTTAATCTTAAAGTTCTATTTACGAATATTAATTATTTAGTACTTTGAGAAGTTTGTTTACTTCAGGTGGATAAAGGAACTCATATTAAGGTTCACGAGCGCCACACGCAGCGTCTGGATATCAACAAATAGGACAACGTCTTTTAATGTTCCACAAACTATATATACACTCATCAAAAAAGTCTAAGCAACATATACTAATTTAAATTTTAGGATGGTTCTTCACATTATACGTTGTATTTTATGTTTAAAATAATATCTTTAGGGTTCTATGATGTAAAAATAACAGCTGTTGTCTTTATAAGTTCTTTTAATAACAGAAATGAACAATATTAGAATATACTGTAGAAACTAAGATACATAAGAAACTAAACTTTTTTTTACAAAATGAAATTTTTAAAGAAAATGTATTTATTGTGAAAGAATAGAACAATTTAATACAAAGTATGGTCTCCTCTGCTATTCAGAACTTGTCGGCAATGATTATTCATTGAATTAATGATACTGTTTATGTCATCTTGCGGTATTCGCTCCCAATAGAATTGTAGCAAAGCCTTCAGCTGTTGGGTTGTTGTCACTACGCCCAAGTCCTTCAAAACACGTCTCTGGAGCATGTCCCATGCGTACTCGATGGGGTTGAGATCTGGCGATTATGCAGGCCAGGACAATACCCGGATGTTCTCCGTTGCAAAGTATTCATTGGTTCGCCGAGCTGTATGTAAACGCGCATCGTCATGCATTAACCTAAAATCGGAGCCAAAGGTTTGTGCAAATGGATAGACATAAGGTCTGAGAATATCCTCAATGTAATTTTCAGCATTCATGTTTCCATTTACAAAAACGAGCTCAGTTCGCCTGTTCTTCATAATACCCGCCCATAACATAACTGTTGAGCTGCTGTATGGATGAACTTCCTGAACGCACCTGAGCCTTTCAGTATTTCCGGGCCGACGATACACTCGCACCCTTCTTGTATCAGGCTTAAACCCGAATCGCGACTCATCAGAAAACATTTTTTTATCCCATTGTTCCTGGGTCCATGTTATGCGTTCTCTACACCATTCATATCGACGAGCGCGATTCCCGTGACGTATCGGTGGGCACCTGATTGGGCGTCGAGCTCGTAGGCCGTACTCATGCAGTCGATTTTGCACAGTTTGAAAACTTACATAAACACCACTTGAAATTTGTAGCCTCAAACTTATCTCTCGAGCGGTTAACATCGGCTGGCGTCTTGCAGTCTGTTGTATGTACCGGTCTTGCCGAGTGGTTGTACTCCTTTTACGGCTGGATGCTGTTCAGCGGGTTCTCCTGTATTATTGTAGCGCTGCCAAAGACGACAAATGACACTTCTATGAATGCCAAAATGTCGAGATACCTGAGATTGATTACTTCCCGCTTGCAACATCCCTACAGCTCTTTGCATTTCATCTGCCATCAAATGACGTCGCTTCATGACGTAAAGAATATCTAACAATTCAATTTTGTCGCTAACTTTATTTAAATGGTTGGTAAAATTATAAAATCAAGACTAAATGTAACAATTAAAACACACTTAAATTCAAACAAATTCGCAGTCATTTGAATTTTATGAAAAAACAAAACATAATCGAATTTTTTTTTTACAACCAGCCAGTATGTCATCAATAACAAAAAAGTTTACTTACCTACGCACTTTATTTGAGTAAATACTTAGAAATTAATTAATATAAATGGTAAAATTTGTAATATCACGAATGTTGCTTAGACTTTTTTGATGTGTGTATTTTCGTGAACCGATTTTGATGAATTTAAACATAAATGTTGCCCCAAGATAGACTCAAGTCACATATGAAAAACTTGTTACGTAGTTTTGGAGTTGTAGTCCGGTGAAACTGTAGAGGCTTTGCCAGGTCAACGGTGTAGTCAGATCGAAAAAAAAATAGTTTTGGAGATTTGCGTGTTCAAACCGATATCAGAAAGAAGTCAGCGTTTGGCAAATATTTTCAAAGTACACACGACAATACTACATTTTGATTACAGTGTAAAATAAATAAATACATGGACAAATTTGTGTTTGCATTGCATTTGCTGTGCGTCTTTGTTAAGGAGACAGGCGTAGTAAGCTCCTAAAAAACGTCACATGAATTATTTATAAGATCACGTAGTTTCTAATTTAATCGGATTTGAATGAAGGAGACGAAAATAAAACAAACAATAAAAAGACAAACAGAACAAAGAGAAAGGCTCGCGTATCTTTGCCTATTTTATAAATGAATTTAAAAGCAAAATTTAAATCGCACTGTCACTAAAACGAACAAATTAAGAAATAGTTACACTATTCCTACAGGAAAAATAAACAGTTGCACCCAGGGACTGCGATACCGACTGGAAAATAAACGTTTCCAACTTGCTCTTAATGACCAAACTTGCTGTCGTTAGTTGAGTTTAACTTTCTTTTCATATAAACCTTCTTTAGTACGAACATTATTTATTGTGTGTTACACAATTGCGTGGATGAAAAAATATTTTTTTAACGTAATCACTTAATATTATTACGCTACTTAAAGCACACTATGCGATGATGTTAGTTACCTGTTACATAAATTACACAAATAAAATCTCCCAGTAAGTGTAAAGGTGTGAGGTTCCTTGTATGATGTATATCTAAATCCTTTGACGCGGTATCCGAGCACGCCCCACTGAGCCGCCATCACTTCAGTGTAAACTTGCAACTTTTATATATTATCCTTTTGTATTTGGTAGATATTTCCTTAACATTTAAACTTGAAATTTTCATGAGCTATGGCCGTATTTCGACCTCATTTTCTTGTAATTTAGTCAATTTAACAAATATCTTCATGAATTATAGTATACTAGCAGACCCGTCGGACGTTGTTCTGTCCTAATAATAAAAAATAAAATGCTTAAGGTAACTAATATATGGAATTGATAAGGATTAATACTGTATCCGTCTAAATAGCCTTCCAATTACCTCATATTATGTGACCATGTCTTTAGAAGAAAGATGGGTATAGTAGACTATCCCTAAAATATAGGTATATGCCATTGCAGACTTTTTTGTAGGTCTATAAAAGATGAATATGTCACTACACATTGTGTTGTTATATCTCTAAAAGAATTAGGGAGCGTTTTCGATGAAAGCTCCCAAGCGGCTTTACTTTTTCCAACAATTATCGTTATATTTCTACTAATTTTCATAAAACCTTGACAAATCGTATGCTTTAACCATCCTCATGTATTACTCTATCCTTTGGTAAAGACCGCATTACAATCCTTTCAGTAGTTTTCGAGTTTATCACATACAGACAGACAGACGCGGCGAACGACTTTGTTTTATAATATGTAGTTATGTGTTATTATAATGTATAAGCTATGTTACTGTAAAGTTTCATCAATGTATCCATTTAAGTAGCCTTTTTCTGAAAAAGTAACAATAGTTAATCTTCAAATACTTTCTCTTTTATAATATTAGTAGGATTTTTCATGGCTTTAGAAAGCAGATATAATTATTTTAAAACAAGTAAATACTCCAAGTTAAGACGTGATTAGTGATTACACAGGTGATGTATGTATTCCAATGCGTATAAAATGCAATAGTTTCCAATAAACTTGAATTTGTATCACATGTTATAACTTCAAACATGCATTCTTTCTAGTAAACCGTCTCAATAGTCTGTAACCTGAATTACTCGTATAAGGCAAACGTCTGTCCGCGGCCATTCCAAGAAAAAATGCTTATTTAGCAATAAAGTATGCGGCCCTTCAACGTATATCAAACAGAGGTTATTGTTGTTGTAGCTAGCTGACAGGGGACCTTTTTAGAGGTCTGTGTCAACCTGCACGAATGTTAATAAATCCCTGGATGGTACAATTTCTTTCTCTTGAAATCCATCATACGTCTTCTTGTTAGGTCACTTTACTATTTCTAATAGCAACATATGTCTCCCATTTTTTTTCCTTTATAAGCCACATACATTTCTTTACAAAATTCATTCATACATTCGATTATCCTCTCACCCAATGTTCATCCAGCTTCATACATAACACTCTTCTATTTATACGACTTTCATCCCTTTTAATAAGTTGCGTATATCACATTAATCTACTAAGACAGTACTGAAAACACAGTGCTATATAAAGCGGCCGATCGTTGTATACCTTTTGGGATAGCGATAACATTCAACCAAGGTAACAAATTATATATTGTAAACTTAAAATTCTAATGTAAAATTCATTTTTATATTACTTTTTCATTTGTACGAACTTTTTGTACTAAACCATGAAATTTACAATGTATCGTATATCGTCAAATTGAAAAACATAATCCGCCATTTAGAGATCTGGGTCTTAAAAAATCAGCCGAGGGGGTTAACAATTTCATAGAACTTCGTACACTCAAGTGTGGCCTTCTCATTGTTTCGAATTATTGCAATAATTAAAAAAATAACACTAATCATTCCGGCACAAATATTTTGTTGAACGAGAACAAAATTAAATTTGGCTCCCATTTCCTATATTCCTTACATTTTATTCATAACATTATTTATACTTTATTTTTAACCGGCTTCAAAAAGGAGAACGTCGTCAATACGGTTGTTTTTTTATGTTTCAGAACTTCAACATGAACCGATATAGAAAATTATTTTATTTTTTGGAAACTGGATGTTTCTAGGAGAGTCCCGTTTTAATGTAATTAGCATTTGACCGTAAATTTGGATGTTACGTGAGGAAACTCCTTAAAATCGAATAGAAAATTGAGATACTGGTAAGTTTATGACGATGCGAGATTAGGTTGATAAATACTTAATTATGTTCAAGGACGTTCTGATGATCTTTAAGGTTATAAAGTAATAATTGTTTATCAAAAGAGGGAACCCTCTTAACCATCGAGAGGTTCACACAAACTTTTTGTTACGTCATCACACAACAATAATTTAGGTTTTATTGCCAAGTATTTACCTTCATTGTGTTCTCTTGTTATTGGAAATGCCCTTTCTATGACTTAGGCCCTAACTACCTGTAACAATAGCATCAGGCGTATAGAAAACTATACATTGTTTATATAACTTGAACAAATTGAGATTTTTCCTTTGTAACGAAATATCTTCCCTAAAGGGATTACGCTCGTTTATTAGCTACAGGATGGATTATATTTTAGAATAATTGGTTATTAATGATGATCAAAACAGCTGGAAGCAAGAAATTATACAAAATAATATATAATGGTATACCTTAGTGAAGTAGACAATTTCATGGTATTTATCCAATGATCAGTGACTACCATTAGTTTTCCCAAACGGACTACTTATTGCCGAAGGCGAATGGTGCTAAGTCGAAACGACGATTAGCAAAACAGTGCCAAAATTGGCCAAACTTCGCCTTATACCGTTGCCTTACAAATTTCACGAATTCGAATATAAATATGTGTTCAAACGAGCTAACTACGTGTATAAATGTAAGCAATATATATGCGTACAGTATACACATATATTTATTTAGTATGTGATAATTTTAATCACAGACACGTGTGGCTAACCTTGCCTATGCACCTATCTTATATGCAGACTATGACTGAAAATGCAATTAAGTCCTTTGATGCCGTTATCTCTCAAACAGCAATTTATATAATAGTTAAGATATATATATATATATATAATCAAATAAATCTATCTATAGAAATCATGCAGCTCTAGAGCATTCAATAGGCGAGAGCAACAGCCGAGGGATTAAACTTAATACGGTCAGCCACCACTACACCGAGAACCATTTACATCTCACGATACCAGAAAACCTCTTTTTAATATTGAGTTTAAAAAATACCATAATTCAAGCGATGATGATAATGAAAATAAATCTGGAGTACGTTGTAGCAGACAACGGCTTTTCACCGTTCACTACGCCTCACTTACAACAAATCTTACACGCCACGGAAATACACGTCTACCTCGATATCTCCCAACAAACTCCGCAATCTTGTAGGATATTGTAAAAATCGAAGCCAAAAGACTATAATAATATCTGTTGGTAACGCCATATATTATTGACTTGCAATAGTCCAACTCCCACCCCTATCCAGTCGTGCACGAATGGCTGCCCGTTCTCGCTCCGTCTCTCGCGCCGACGTGACATACAACCGCTTTCCTGTTTTTCGTATTCCCGCACTCCTGTGTCTATTACAGTTCAGGAGATATCATCGCTGTTATATGTGTAAAACCCTTTAAATTTTCAGTTCCAGCATTCCGCACAGTGGAGTAAGGAGAGTTACCGAATACCTTTACCGCGACCTCTTGAAGGTGAAACATAGAGTGCTGCTGGAGGTGCTTCGGGTGGCTGTACGCGTCAGCAGATGCTGAGATCTACCACAGCAGAATCCTAGTCAGTGCACAACATCCTGCTTCCCACCTTCACATCTCTCCTCATCATTGTGACAACGTATCCGCCGGTACTTTGGTTGCTTGTTTCTCTATTCACCATCGGTCATTCACTTATTAGACCGCAGTATACTTTACGTTCTGCCACTCTCCATGCTGAGTTCAACATTAACATTAGTCTCAATTTCCCTTGTGAAGAGTTGTTTTTAGACTATACTATGCTTACCACGCTAGCTTGCCTGTCTATAAGAATAAATTTATTTAAAATATGTTACGGCTTCCTTCACATTACTAAACAAATTAAAAAAGAATTTTTGTAACCACTAACACGTGAATAAATGGCGACACAGTGCACCCAAACTAAACAATCAGAACATTACAATTAACCTGACCTTTGAGGGGGAAAAATCATCGTGGTTGCATAAGAAATAAAGGAATTCATTATTACTCGTCTTCAAGAGAAGAACTTCTTTAAAAATATAAACTTATCACAGACTTGGTTTCGTACTTCGGATGCAAAGGATTTTCATGAACTAAAAACTTTGCAGTTATTATATAGTTATTATATAGTTCTTGTTCGTAGTAAATAAGAAACATCCTCATTCATTTGAAATCCGCACGAGAATCTATACTGTCTTCTATTGGAGAAAATACAAAAGGCCTTCTTACGCTTCCTTTACAAAGAAAAATACGAATATTACCCGTTCTTATACCCAACAAAGTTTTTGCTGGGTATGTTAGAATTTAACTCTCCTGCTTACACGCGTATATTATAAGTTATTATTATTATGAGAGTATAATCAGAGGTGCTATGATCATAAGAGGTAACTATGATTGCATAGAATTTGTATCTATATTATGTCGACTTTATTTACCAAATAATTATCCAGCTACAACACGTCGGCATGAATTACTTAGTATACCGGCATATCATCTGAACTCACCTCTCATTCGAATGCTTCGACATCTTAATAATACCTTGGTGCAGTTTCCACTAGTCGACTTGTTTGCTGACAGTTATAAAGAATTGTGTGCCACTTTCAAAATATTTTGTAAGAAGCTGGAATTACTGTACAGTCTGATTGTTCAATAACATTTTGTGTTGTTATTTTTTAGTAATTGTAAGTTGATATATATTTTTTTGTTTTAAGTTTTACGTTTAAGGCATGTGATTTACAAAGCTATAGGAATACCTGTTCGACTGTGTAAATAAATACATAAATTTAAGTGATAAATTCAATTATGTCACTTTTCTATAATGTCGAAACGTGCAGAAAACCAAATGTATTGTTATTTACACGTTTAATCAAAGTGCGTCTTGCTGTTAGGAATAAAGGATTTTCCTAGCGCTACTAAGACTAGCGCTATAAGTTTATTGAATTAAATTTAAATGATATTTGCTACTATTCTAATGGATACAAACGCAATGAAGGGATATTTTACATGTTTAACAATATAATCTTAACCAGTTTCAAGCAAAAATTGTTCATATGTATACTAATTAGGTAGTACTACATATTATAAAACAAAGACGTCCACCGCGTCTGTCTCTCTGTCTGTTCGCGATAAACTCAAAAACTACTGCACGGATTGTAATGCGGTCGCCAATAGATAAAGTAATACATGAGGAAGGTTTAAGTGTATCATTTGTCAAGTTTTTGTGTAAATTGGTTGAAATATAACGATAATCGTTAGAAGTATTGAAAAAGTCAAGCCGCCTGTGAGCTTTCCTCGAAAATGCTGCCTAATTCTTTTGAAATATAACAAAACAATGCACATTGAAATATCTCCCTTTTAGAGAACTACAAAAATGTCTGCAACGGCATATACTTATATTTTAAGGATAGCTTACTATACCCATGTATTTTCTAAATAATTGTCACATAAAATGAAGTAATCGGAAGGCTAACATATTTAGGCGGATACTATTAATCCTGATCAAATTAAATACATTAGTAACCTTAAGCATTTCATACACATAAGAATATAAAAACAAATAAATATACACATAAGTAAATAGCAGGGCAGGATAAGTCCAGTTATCAAAAACATTTTCAGATAACATCAGACAAGATAATAAAAGTGAAAAATTTTGTAAACCTTCAATAACTTGTAATTATAAATAACACCATACTATCACAATAATACATTGTTATTTTTATGCCTTACGGATAGGTGAAATATCCATTTGGTGCGATGGAAAACACAATGGAATGTATATAACTTTTTCATAAAGTACTGAACAGCCTTCTGTTATGTTATATCAATTATCGTGAAAGAAATGTCGTAGTTGTGTCGTAAAGCGTAAAGAATTGTTTTTGAAACTGCATTATATTGGAACGGTCGAGTATAAAGCGGAACTTTATCGTACTCGATAAGTTTAAAGGACTGAATTTAAAGGATTTTCCATTGGAAAATATTATATGCACGACCGACATTTCACATTATATAGTTAGGGCACCATTTTTTATTTTAAATTTATCCGGCTTAATGCATTATAGTTATAATGACATTTCTGTAGAACAATTTTCTACTAAACATCTATTTATATTAATTTGATACTTTATATTACTGTAAAGTATCATCGAAATCCTTTAAATAGTTTTTCCATAAGAGAGTAACAAACATCAGTCCATTAAGCTATCTCGTTTATAATATTAATGGGTTTCCCAACATCTGATTTTTAACCAGACGCTTTGAATAAGTAATTTAACCTATAAACGCATAACAAGTAAAACTTTCAATTACATACATCGTTAACCTGTCTGATAAGTAACTAATGACCCTTTGGAAATTGTAGGTCGTTACCCAATGAATTGGCTGATACAATGTCGCGAAGCCGATGAAAGTTTCCTAGGAAGTTATTACAATATACGAACAATTCAAGTTGAGTAATGAGTCACGGGGAGAATTAAACTTCAGGTGTTATTCCACGAACTTTAACTCACGTTTCAGCCTACAAGTTGGTTAATGTACATTATTTAGAACAGTACGAAATCGTATAAAGTTAACATTAAAAAAAAACAATAGGACTCTTACTATTGTTTTTGTTTACTTAGCAACAACGGGTTGTGTTTACGAGAATCATACAAAGCGTCCGAGACCGAATTGATTTAGGCAACAAAGAACCATCTGTAAGTTCTGGCAACACTGCAGTGGGAAAGTGATCATCATTCTTAATGTTTTTAAGATCAGCAGAGTACATCTTCACACCTTACAGCAAGTGACATTGCGATTTTTACTGATATCTGATAGTGATGAATCATTAAAAGTTAAGTTTCTGGAATTCGGTATCTTAACTTTAACTTCCCAATACATTTTTGATAATTTAATGTATGCCCGTAAAAATGTACAATAACCGGATTTCGTAAAAGATTGGCATAATTTAAATACTAGAAACTGTGACAAACTGGTTATCACATGCTTCGGACTCAGTAAGAACAGTAGCAGTTTTTTAGGTAATAATGTCAGGTTTTACAACAAAGTCCCAAAACACATTATCTATTTGGGGAACTTTTAGTTCAAGAGCCATGTCAAAGAGGTTTTAATGTCAAAAAGCTATTATAGAGTGAATGATTGTGATGTCAGGAATTTACAACTCACTCTGTACATCAACTAAAAACGATTATAAATTTAATGTATTTGAAAACATGTACGTTAAAACATAAACCCAATCGTATTTCTTGCCGGTTCTTCTCGATAACTAGGTTATTTGTCCGAATCGATAGTAGTTTTCACGTCTATAAAACCTAAATCAAGCATATTTTAATATATAACTATATAAAGGCATAAATTGAATGAAGTATTTTTCATTCGATTTGATGATATTATAAAATGTCGTTTACAGCGTTAAAGATATTTTATTCATGCACATTGACAAAATTGGAAGAAACCATCACAAATTTCTTAGGCTGAATCATAATCCTCTTTGACTTTCCTGTTATCGTTATTTCTTATGTTTGCTTTGTTGTATAAATTAGAACTGTAGCCAATCCGATTATGGCATGCTTAATTATTTCTTATATAAACGGCAACGTCTTTCTGTCTGTTTGTTAATGTGCTTATAGTTCGAAAATTATGGAATTGATATCCATAATCCTTCTTGTACCATATCTGCATTATCTAGTCAGGTCATATTATATGTATTGTTATATTCATTCTATAAAAGATATTATAAATAAGAAAGTATGTTTGTTTACTAATACGCGAAAACTGCTAAACGGATTTTGATGAATCACTGCAGTTATGTAGCTTATAAATCAGAATATAACAAGGTATAAAGATATGGTTAAATAATTAAATTTAAAAAATAGAACAATAAATGAAAAGCTATTAAAAAAAAAATCATCTCATGTTAGAACAGTCTTGGCATCAGCGTCATAAACTTGTTATAGTTACACGAAAATAATGTATTGTGTTATCATTTATGAAGATATAAACGCAGATGAAGTCACAGGTGACTTCCAATTAGGTTATATAAGGACAAGTTATGAGGTCAAAAATAAATTAAATTAAAAAATGTCTACCAGCAATAAATAATACTGCAATATTTTCCCAAAATAATTAATCAGTATTTTTTTTTTGTAATTATAATTAGTTTTATAGTTACAAACAATTTCATAATTTCCACGAACTTAGCCGCGAGCATAGCTTACATATATATTTTCTTTATTTTTTGGCTCCGTCACGGTTTGTGCACTAGCCAGCGTCAAGTAACAAGATTTTGCCAAATAAGTGTCTTGTGATAATTATAATGTTCTAACAAGATGGTGGTTTCCTTCTTAGAACTTTCCATGGAGTTTTGGTGACATCTCAGAATGCATGCTCCGTGGTATTATTTCCTATCCACTTCACTTGTGCATAATAACCGAACTATATTACGTAAAACACCACCAATATTACAAAATATAGCGTCTAATAACACAAGATTATGAATAAAATATAAACCACTACATGACAGACTAATCCCGTCAAACAAACCAAACATACATATATATATATATATATATATATATATATATATATATATATATATATATATATATATATATATATATGTTTATTAATGAATTGATGTTCGTTTGTCTCGCTAAAATTCAAGAATGGTTGGACAGATTTGGCTACTTTTGATGTTGAAATATTTGTGGATGTTCAGGGAAGGTTTAAAACTTGGTGAGAAAAGTGAGAAACATAAACAATAAGTAAAGGAAAATAGTAAGAAAGACAATTTAATTTTTAAATACAAACTGTTCGTAGCTATGAGAATAAAAAAATATCATTCAATTGTCAAATATTTATAGGTGCGTTCAGAAATTTGTCTGTAGCTGTAGTACGAGGTCCAACCTCTTCGGTCTGTTTTGTTAGAATACAAAACAGTTCTATTTCAGAAATAAAAATAGTATATGAGAAAGCTTTCAATTAATTAAGTGCATAACTGTGCTGCATTTATAATGTTAATAAAAATGTTATATTAAGTTTTGACAACATTTTACATAAATATATGTAAGTAATACCAAGTTCTCCGGCACATCTAGTATTAATAAAAAGTAGAGGTTTAAGTTTCAAGAAGAATTTCATAGAATTTATGTACTTACTCAGAACGATGAAGTATATACGAAGGTTGCAAGCGAGACATATTGTTATCAAAATTTCTAGATTTGTTTGTTATTTACGATTCTCAGAATAATACGATTTCAATCCGAGCCCTTTACTGCGAATTCATGGGCGATGTCGGCGTCTTATGTTTTCTACGAATTCAGGCACGGTGTTTGTCTACTTCTAGATTTTTCTAAATACTATTTTCTATACGAAAGTAGTGCAAGTCTATAAGAATAATAAACTGATGCATATTATGGAAAACAAATCCAACAACTATGAACTTGACAGTAGGTACACGTTACTTCACCGTGAAGATTATTATTCCCCATCATCCATCATTCACACAGGTTATTCATGTGAAGATAGCACGGCACGGCATACCAACCTTTTCTCGAACAAAGGTGGCAGCCTCTTGCGGGGAAACCATCCTGCTCTAATGGATTGTATCCAGATGTTACACAGTGAATATTGATATCAGTAATCTGACAATAACTCTCATTGTAAACAAATTGATTTAAATAATACAATTAAACATTATTATTGATCACTGCTGGGTATTTTTGTGATTATATTTGTATTTTACATTTCCGGACCAATACAATCCACGAACCTTCAAGAAACGAGCCTACTTCTTCCTCAAAGGTCAGCAACACATCTGTGATGCCCTCATGTCAGAGGTGTCCATGGGCGGCGGCGATTACTTACCATCAGGTAACCCGCCTGTTCGTTCGCCTCAAATTGCATAAAATAAAAAAATCAAAAAAATATCTTTTACTTATTCCCTGACATATGACAATTAAACTCAACCGATACAAAAAAAACTACTGTCAAAATTTATTATGATTTAGTCATCCTTTAATTACAGGTGGCAATGAGCGTCATGGACCTACCTCATCGTGTTAAGTAATTGTTCGCACTACTCTCACTAATACAGTTGCACTTATGAGTGAACGAGATAGATATACTAAGATAACTGTGTTCTTGTGCTTACTGTAAATATTATGTTCTACGGAAATACGTAATAAATTTTAATATTTTTAATCTTGTAAAACAAATATTGAAAACCTTTAAATACTTTAAAACGACTTTTCATGTTTTGGACAAGTTACTGTAGCTTTTTCTTCGCAATGTAACAGACCTAGAAGTTATTCGTTGTTTAAGTTTTTTTTAATTGAAACACGAACTGTATGAGCAAAACGAATATTTCGAGTCTTACACTATACATAAGTAAATACGATGACACTTCGAAATTTCTGGAAAACACCACGTTTATTCTTCTCTCCAATGTTTGCGGATGGCTCTGTCGGATCGAGTGCTGAGGTTACACCTACATTCGCTCGGTTTGTTTGTGGGTGAGGACTCGTTTAGATAATATTATTCGTAGTCATGATTTCAAGATTACCATAGACATTATACGCGAACACATCGAGTTCAACCTTAAAAGGTTTCTTGCCCTGTTCACTACCCTGTTCACTAAAATTCAAAGAAATGTTATTCCCAAAAATGCGTAAAGCGTATTTCTGGTGATGGTCTGGAGAAAATATTTAAAAGATTGTAAAAATGACGAGATAAAACGCAACTAACGGGGATCTGAATAAGCTGGTTCGTGTTATGTTGTACCACAACAAATTTTATTTCATTGTTTTTGTATCCTTTCAAACTTATTTTTCATGATGTTGCAGATATTTGGCGTTTAGAATAAAAAAATATAAACATAGCACGGAATGTATTTACGTTGGCGGTTGATTCAACAGAGAGAACGAGATTGCGGGATTGATTTCCTTTCATAGAAATCAAAAAGAGCAGGTATAGTAAAATATACTAAATAAACAGTATAGCGAGCAAAAAAAGCAAAGGTTGTGAATAAGAAACAAAATTATAAATATTCCATATCAAGTAACGTTATCATTATTGCCCGAGCGGAAGGAATACCTTTAGAAAAAATGTAAAAAGCTAATTATAATTTTAAAATAATTTGAATGTTATGTCGCTTAGAGTTCATTAAAACGAGAGCAGGCAGATTTTTTTAATACTTCTAACATAATGTCTAATTTTGGTTTAATTTTAAATAGTCTGTTGATACAATGTTTGCCTGGAAACAGTTTCACAATTATAATAATTGGCCAGCGCATCGTAACTTATTCGTAATCCAATCAAACACCAATGCTCACTAATGAGGACTCGGCTGTAATTCTTTGAAGTCCCAGTGAAAACTGATGCAATTTGGCAAAGACTCGATATCAAATAATCGATACCTATCATCAGCAAACATATAGCACTACCGAACAATTACACTATACTCGCTTTTACGCCTAAATATTAAATTGGACGTTACGCCTACACCTTTCAATGTTGTCATCGTGGTCCTGAAGCTGTAATGTACTTATGTATCTTACGTAAAGAAGGGTGGTAATCTCTGAAAAGCTGACGTCATTTATTGACAGAATCGACAAGATCTAAAATGAACTATTCTTGATTCACTATTTTTTCTGGTTCCCGCGATCAATGTTATTATACAGAAAATTTATTTATAATATACTTGAGTATGGAAAAAGTCCATATGTAATTGAATAAACCGAAGTTCATCAAAAATAAGTATTTACAAAATTAAATCAACATTCACAGAATCAGCAATAAACATCGACTAAAGAATGCATTAAAATCGTGTCATACGTAAATAAAAAATCGATTGTATCACGAATAAATAAAGCTGATTAAACTCTAAATAGTTTAAATCTAATCGACAAAAACGATCACACGTATATATAAAGAATATTATATTCATTAAATACTTTTTGATTGTATTCTGTAATAATGATTGAATAGAAAAAATAAACGGTATGCCGCATACGTAGACCACTCTATACAAACACAAGCACGCGTCTTATAGATTATAGAACTGCGCGCTATTTTATTTCTATATTGGCAGATTTAGTAGGTGGTATAGCATAACGTTTGTTATTTCTGTGTATGGATAATCTTTTTCGAAAGATTTATAAGCATAATACGAGTATATTATATTTATATAAAGTGGAACAAAACTTCCAAATATAAGCTATTGCTAAGTCTTATGAAATACATCAAATTAATATAATATTAAATTAATTAAAAGTTGCCTACAAAAAGGCCGTAATTGTATACGTTAAGGAGGAAGGAATAATATAATTGAAGGATAACCAATAGTAATAACTTTTATCTATAAGATATTCTTTAAAAATAATCAATTATTTGCACGCTATTTCGAGCAACATAATAATGTAATTACATATATTAGTTACGTTGGGTTAATGTTGGTCAAAATTATTCTTTGGTGCGTCTGGGTGGTTCTCAGGGTGGCTCTCGACAAGATTGAAGCCCTACTTTTCCATGGGCCTCGGCGAAGGCCACCACCTGGGGCCTATTTAATGGTGGATGGTGCCCGCAATGTGGGGGTAATTTGTCGCTGCCGAGTGTAGTTACAGCCATGCTCGGCAGCGAACAGTTGTGGACTGCGGTAGCTTCCTTTTGCGAGGAGGTCATCTCGCAAAAGGAGGCGGCGGAGAGGGCCCGAGAGGTGGACCCTCTTAGCGGTTTTCTCCGCCAGAGGTGGGCCGGTGAAAGGAGGCAACAATTTGCCCCCCTCCTTCCTCCTCCGTAACCAGACATAAGGGGATGGGCCGGGGAGCCCAACTCCTCCTTGCACAGATTTGGCTGACGAGGGGAGGTGGCTGGTTGTGTACACAGTACATATCGTCCCAACAAGAAAGCGGCGGCCGGTACACCGTGGAGTTTTAGTCCGTGTGAGTCAGATATGACCCACTCTCTCCCCCGAGAGGGTGGGTATCATAATGGATTTCCCCACGTTAATAAAAAAAAAGGTAAAAATTAACCTTTTACAGCATATTTTTCAATTAAAGTTTAAGATTTTTTTTATATTGTAGGGGGCAAACGAACAGGTGGGTCACCTGATGGTAAGTGATCACCGCCGTCCATAGACACTAGAAACACCAGGGGAGCCGCAAGTGCGTTGCCGGCCTTTTAAATATGTGGGACTCCGGCGCTCTAAGAATGTATATATATATATATATATATACAAGAATATATCACAGATTTAATATTACAATGGTGGCTTAATTGAGAGTGTGTCCGGATACCACGTCCATGTACGTAGGTTCGAGTCCTTGTAACTGAGTCAGAGATTTCGATGAAGCAAAACATTGTGATAGAAAAACCATAGCATGGTGGTAGAGCTTTTTTTGAATCCGCCTGGCTAGCTATCGCCCTCAAGTTGAAAATTTATTGCCAAGCATCTATTAGAGAGCAGCAAAAATGTATCATGTATGGAACATGTTAATAGAATGAGAAAGAAATATACAAAACAGTAAAGAAATTAAGATATATTTGTAGCAAGGAAAAAAGGGAAATCATTTAAAAAAAAACAAAAAGAAAATGCCCTTTCTATGGTAGAGAGAAAGACTCAAGATAGTATATCATAATAATTAATCTAATTTTGATGTAGAGTATGAAAATTACCAACTTATATTGTATTACTCTAGTTGGCTAAGAAGCTTATAGCAATTAGTACGCTTAACTTTCGAAAAGAAGCCTTGAAACCTTGAAACTTGATTAATTTTACTTTTCTTGAAGGTACCTACCTAGACTGTTACAGTATTCAATTAGACAACTACATGTGGACTACATGCAGAAACTTATAAATGGCCTTCATTTCTGTCTAATATGCTTTATTTACCTTATTTGTTTAACTGTAAGTTTCCTAAGAGATTAATATATAATAAATATTATAATACACAGTCGCTTTTTGAAATATTAAAGTGAAAGTTACTTTGCACTTTTCATTGGCCTCCACACAATTGATTCGTCGCTACCATGTTTCACTGCAACATAAAACGTTTCAGATGCGCGACGTGCACCTGAACAAGTTAAATCTGATTGTAATAATAGAAAGAGCCAAATATTAGTGAATGTAACAATAGAAAGTAATTAAAACGCGTACCTGGTTAACAGTTGAACTCGAAATTGTCATATGGTTGGTTGAACTTATCGTCAGGCGACACTGTTGGTGTGTAACTTTTTAGAGTCCGTTTTTATGTCTGTCTGCGTATTCCCTTAATTCTTCTGAACTATACGAGTTTTGATACGATTTTCTTCATGATTCGGAGAATATTTTTAGAAAGACTTGTATGTATAATAAATATATGCATATTATATAAACAGAAAATAAACATGGAAAGTTAAATTGCACTTGGTTCGACACAAAACTTTATTAAAGTGCGTGATTAGCTGAGACTTAGTAGCACCTGGGAAGGTTTCACTTATGGAGATTCCACGCTGGTAAGGGATGCGGAAATTTAACTGCCGTTTGACGCAGCCAAAGATCGCTGTGCTTTTTCACATACAATTTCTGTGATACACTAACAGTCGCACTCAGTGTGTTGTCGTTCGTGGTTGCAATACCATGCGCATATGCACTTAATTTGTATCACTGCACCGCTCCGCAAATTAAAAAAACTCGCTTCATTACCGCAACAGAAACAGCTGCCTTCAGTCTTTGATGAGTACTTTATGGTTCTGCTAAAAGTCTATTCTTATCGCTCTTGAAAGAGATCAAAGAGTTGTCCTGAAGGTCATATCATCTAGACCGAGACTTTATCCAACTAACAAACTATATTCAGAGTGTCAAGTCCTGTCGATTAGACAGCTTTTAATTCTTAAAGCTATCATCCGGAGGCATTCAACAATAATAATATTCTCTGATAACGAAGTAAATCACCGACATAAAACTGTATCTTTAATGCCATTACACCGAACAACTTGCGCTGAAAAGAAATATTATATACTGAGTTATAGATTGATTAATAAAGTCGACAGATTGTTAAATATTACACATTTAAACAGCACAAATGCAAAATGAAAATTAAATCTTGGCTTTAAAACATAAATTATGACGAAACAGAAAGAATATTACTGGCAGATGTATAAAGAGTAGGAAACTGGCAACACTTAATCCTCGTACAAGTGTCATTAAATCTAATAAGGTTAAGACCACTTCTTAGAATAAGAATTAGTTATCAAAATCCAACCCTCAATATAGTTTAATTATTAATCTTTAAATATAGCACATGTTAATGCTAATGTTAACATACACTTAATTTTGCATATAGTATTTCAAAATCATATCATATATTTACTGCGGTTGTATAATGCTTTCACAAATAGAGACATAATCTGTACTGCCACCTGAGACACAGGATTACCTAGTTTAGGTGGCAGCGGTCATCATGTATAATTAAACAATTTTTAACAACCTTATGATAGTTTGCGGTCTATATAGTTTGCAACATTCTATAACGACAAATTTTGTATATCGTATAAAATTGTAATAATATAAGAATACTTTTGTAATATAAATATTGTACCGCATACCCTAAAATGTATATGTATATAACTGTTGTTGTATAAATAAATGTATTACCTGTTATTATTATTTATTATAATTATTTTACTTTAATAAGTGTATATGTAACTCAGACTTTACGACAATCATACTCACAAGATAATTGTTCAAACCCCGCCTGGGAGTATCTCAAATATAAATTTCGAACGACTACATTACTAACGCTGTCCTAACCCTTCAAGATACATCAAAATAATGTGTATTGTATAATATGTTAAAGAGGCCTACAAAAAGTCGACGATGGTATGTATATATGTCCTAATAATAAATCCCAGTAATTATGTTTATCTTGTTTTAACGTGTATAGCATAAATCATTATCCATTTAACGTATTAGTTACTTTCGGGTTGTATTGCTTGTCGTATGAAGTTTCCTTCGTATTAATAAACTGTAAAAATCAAAGCGCCAAAAAAATCAAAGATTAGTGGATGTGTTGAAGTATTTGCACATTTGTGATATCACGATAATTAATAGCATCAGGGCGAAATCCAAACAGGTAGTTAATTCGTATATAAAATAAAAGGAACTGTCAACATAACAGTTAAATTAGAAAATTGTACGAATAAAAATTTAGGTTACGCGTAATAGGAACAGGCGAAAATCGAAAGTGGAACTGGATCGTCTTATACAAAACGGGTGGATGTTTTAATTAAAAGGCACCACCTGACGCCACCTGGAGTGTGAGTAATGCTTAATGAGGAAAAAATCTAAGTAACATTTCGTACCTAAGAAATGTAGTTCCGTAGATTAATTTTTTCAAATGTATTTTGCATTACGTCGTGAGGATAAAAAAAGTTTATGACATATAGACAACATATATTAACAAATATATCTACACCCAAAGTAACATAAGAGAGATACAATAAATGAGTGTTGCATAGAGTGAAATGGATCCTTGTCTTAGCATAAGGCTTACAAGTGCAAGCATTGCAGCGCTACTCCATCCTTATACTTACCTTATGAGATTTTTCATGAAATATTTGTCCTTTCTCATATGATACAATAACGTTATGCAAATTGGTAAAATTCTAAACAAAACGATAATAGTGGACTGTCAAAGGTACCTCTATCTGTGCAAACATATTTATTAATGTTGAGCAAGATATATTTAATTTAAGGTTAGAGCCGGATTAACTTTAGAGAACACTGTATTACCAAAGTAAAGATTAATTTTACAATCATTTCTTCGTGTTAACTGCAACATGTTCCATATATTCTATTATATGCTTGTCTAGTCTGAATCAGTTATGTACTTTATGTATCTTACTGATAATCGAATCCGATAATTCCGTTTCTGTACCATCATAAACTTAGCTTGTAAAACTTAAGTCCAAACAAACAAATGCTCAGTAAATATAAAATTTATTCGATTTTTATATTCTTCTATAACAAGACTGTCACAATCCGCTTGCTCATCGTACATGTCATAAATGTCGTAATGTAGGATCTGCTCGCGTTACTCGCACTTATACAATTATACTAATAAGTAGTAATGTAAGAGGAATAGCTATACTAAAACATCTCCATATTGCATTTGTAAAAAGAAGAGTTTAAGGAAAATGTTAAATATGAGCAATCACACGCAACTTCATTAAAACTATTATATAATTCTAATAAATAGCTTTTTTTACTCAAAGAGAACCTATCTTTTTATCGGTGTAACTGACTGCGCGATGGAAAAATTACGGATTTTCAAATCTTTCATTAATGCTCGCGTAGAATGTGAAAGGCATCCACATGCAAATTTTCATGACCCAGACCCAAGTAGTTGGGCTGTGGCGTTGAGATGTCAATCAGTTACACCGTTATGTACATATATATTTTACGAAACGACGAGTAGTGGGGAGAGTGAGGGTATTTGAATAACGCGATCTGTGGGGTTGGAGGTGCACTTGTCGTTTACAGATTCATTGCTAGGTGCATATGACGGTACAGGTGCCGACATTACCGAATATACTGCCGGTGCCGAATATACTAATATACAATTCATAACATGCTATTTAATGAATTGAGACGTATTTTACTAATACTCATATTGACACCCGATTTAAAAGCGAACGGAAATCTTGCGTTCCGTATTACGTAAAATGAATTTAAGGAACCCTGAATCTGGATTTTAACAGGGGTCAAATAAATTAATGGGTTTTCCTGAAGGCCACTGAGTTAACGTATTGCACAATTTTGTGTAGTATTTAATCCAAAGCAGCTGTAGAGTAAGAGAGAACTGTTAATAAGACTTTCATATAACAATTTTCTTGTAACTCGTATCTGAAAATGTCACAAATTGATCTATTTATTGTAAATGGTAATATATTGTTTGAGATAGATACTATTTATGTATTCAATACTGTAGGCGATATCCTAAGACAAACTTTGGCCCAACGCAGATTGTACGAGCAGTTGACAATTAGCAACTATTTAAATAATAGCATAACAAGGTAACGACAATATGTTTGAAGGTAACAGCACAATCCTATAACAACAGTAACCACATGTCAGTCATTACTGTCGCTTTTATTGCTCCTGAAATACGAGAACCACTATAACGGGTTTTTCACTAAGCTAGCATATAAAACCTGATAGATTAACGCGTGCTACTATGATGAGTGTTATACTTGTGTATGGAGTTTTCAATGCACGATCCAGAAAAATATTACAATTTGCTATTCTATAATCCACTTATAAAATTGTATTTTTTCTACAGATATATATATATACAGAGTATACATTCTACAGAGTTATATGGTGCTTTCCTCGCACTCCATTTTATTTCATATTACTCTCCTTTTCTAATACCACATAACAAGGCATCAAACGATATTGGTGCTAGAATATCTTCTATTTGTGCTGATAATTGTCTATAACGTATCTTTGCGATGTAAACAATTCTTTTAAAATAATCCTTAAAGAACCTTCTTATTTGAAATACACTTCTAACATAATTATAATAAGGTGTACTTTATCATCGCTCAGAATACTATCAAGAACTCATCGAATATTGTAATAGAAGTTTTGTACGCGAAGACATAAAAGTCTTATTTGAATGATTCGAGTTTATAGTTAGTTAAGGGTACGTCCTCTTTCACAAAGTGTTCTTGATTGAATCAATAATAGAATTGTTTTATTTCATTCTCTCTTCGAAACTGTATAAAGAAATAACAGATTTTAATCATGGAAAATTGTTAGTCGACATTTTTCCATTGCGGTCAGTCGAGCTCCAATTCTATGTATATATTACCTGACGAATCTTAAAATTATAACGTGAAATCAAGAGTTTTCCGCATTCATTAACCGTTCGCGCTTATTTTTTTCAGAAGCCCAACTTATCCTAACCTAGCACGTCGCTATACTATATTAACAATTAACCCTCACAGCCGTATGTCCACGCCATCGAAATGAGAAATGAAACCATTTTAGGCACTTTAACAAATCACATTAGTTATTTAAAATCCGTGAAAATTCTTTTAGTAGTTTTAGTAGATTCAAGGGTTCAAATAGACATACACAGTTTTTAAAAGTAAGCTTATTCTATTCTGTTACAATTCCTACATCGCCGGCAATCAGTTTTCTTTGAACGGACATGACGATTCGACAGTTTTATTATAGTATGGAGGATTTCATATTTTTCCTTTTCCCATTATTTTTATTTGTACGATGACTGTAACCTGAAATTGTATCCAATAGCAAATAGTATCAATTCTTCCTTTTACATTCATTGATACAAAAGAAAGAAATATTAGTTAAAAATACTAACTGCACTATTTAAAAAAATTACCAAGTAATAGTAAGAATACTATTACTATTGTTACTATTAATTGGTGAAAGCCTGATTAACTTTTACTTAACCCTACTAATACCAAATACATATTAATATGAACTAAATACCCGTTTAATCATCGCCTGTCCATTAATAAATAAAATATGTCAATGTACGAGCCAATAGAACTTGTTGTGGAACTTATATGTTTAATTATGAATACGGAGTTGTGGTTTGTGACTTATATTAATTAAGTTACTACACAAAATTAGAAATTGTACGATTAATATTATGATATTACGAATATTGATTTAAAATGTGATTCTACAGTTTTAACATAAACCCTGTATACTGAATATAATAAAGGCGCTTAACGAAGGAAGCAGTTCGGTGAAGTGGACTATGGTTATCTCGTAAAACAATAATTTGGAGTTAAACGAACTAATTAAGAAGCAAACTGCATAGTGAAGCGAGCCGTGCTAATTCGAAAGTTGATCATGGCTGGAGTCAGTGTCTTTTTAGTATCAAAATATTATACACTAGTCATAAGAATCAAAGGATATTAAAAATACCAAATTTTTGGGCGATTTTCAACAGGCTGTAAATCGGCAGCAAATGGCTGAAAAGGAAAGTAAATTGTAACTGAAAAATCTAGTTTTTGGATACGACCATAAATAAGTTTTACTATGAATGATTAAGTTTCAGAGAAATCTTTAGAAAACCTTTAAAAATAAAAATTCTAAATTTTTGCTCATCTCCAAAACGATTCACTGGCTCAAATTTGTATTTTTTAATAATCTAACCATAATGCTCTCTTAGGAAATTTTATTCTTTTTAATATGACGTGCTCACCAGGTCGGTACAATGAGTTGGAGCAGAATTATTATCGATCATAGCAAAAAAGTCCTTTTTGACTTTGACTGTCAATACCTTGGGAAATAATTATCGTACAGGGAATTGATATAAGGTTTTAGAAACAGCAACATATCTCCTATAAAAACATCAGTGATTTTTGATAAAAAAAAATGAAGCTATAATTTTGATTGAAAAAAAAAACATATTTGCCCATTTCAGGATATTTAGATAAGTACTGTATATATAATGGATTAACAAAGGATGTCGTTGATAATTTTTCAACCTTAGAATATCCTTATAAAGTTCTAAAAAGTTACAAGCGCTAGTTTTTTTTTCTTAGATCCCGGAAACGTAATTCTGACCACATAACCTTCACGTATTGCGCTTTAGATAACAGTAAAAAACAGAAATTAAAAAATCAAGTAAACTTTTTTTTTCAAGTTAAGCAACTCCGTTTATGAAGAAAGCTGCATAGAATAAACGAACCATATTAATTCAAAAGCTGATTAAAACTGATATCAGCATCATTTTAGTTGCAATATATGTAACACAGAATAAGCACAGAATCTAGTAACGAGAATAGGAAAAAATATCTTATCCGGTGCGGCGCGGCGGTCCAATCATATGACGCGGGTGGTTGCTTGGCGACAGCGATAACGAGGGGCTGACGGCTTGGGCACGATAATCCTCATCCGTGGGATACATTAGACATACCGACCTGAGTATATTAAATTTAAATTAAATGAACCAATTTCAATTTAGATTTTCTGCGTCAGCTAGTCAAGTTTGATATTCATCTAATTAACATTGATATGAGTATCATATTGACCAGCCTCGTTATTAAACATTATGAAAATGATAGCATATATGGCACGATATAGACTTTTAAATGCCAAATTTCAATTATGCACCAGTTAAAACCTAACCTTAGTATAACAGATACTTTTTGTTATGTATACTTAATACTTTAAATCTTCTTGCGAGTAGGAGACTAAATACTTTAATTTATATTATGGCTGAAATATAATCTAAATTTGGAATTTTGTATCCGTTAATTAGAAAGGTAAAAAATATTTATAACTGCACAGATAAAAGTGTATAAAAAAACATTAAAAAGAAAAAATCGAAAAAAGAAGATATGTGATAAAAAGTCATAGTGTCAGCATTTTGCCGCTGGTGATAGAAGTCAGACAGCAGCTCCTTTTCGTAGTCAGACCTTTAGCCATTTCTGCTATAGCTTTAGTCTTCTGTAATACCATACTTAAGACGGGGTACAATACTTCGCTATCACTTCTAACCGCAGTATGCCATATTATTAGTGAAGATATGTGTAGTAACTTTCGTCTCAAAATTTTATATTTATCTTATTTTGATAATTTATAAAAGTAATATTTATAACTTTAAAAATAAATAAAATGGTAAAAAGTGAGAGCAAAATCGCTTGAGAGTATAAACATTTTTTACGTATTTTTACTATTATTGGCAAATATTTAACTCCATATATTGAAGCTCCGCATGTACAATTCTCAGGGAAATAGACGATATTATTACATTAACGTGCAATGTTTACTGCCATAATACTTGATATCTCAAAATAAAAAACCACCAGAACCTTACAAAAGTATCCGCTATATAAAAGATCGCGGGAAAGCTGCAGGTGGCTCCAATCAGAGACGATGACGTCGCGTATTTCCCACTCTATGTCCACATAGTAAACATAATGGAACAGTAAAGCACCTAAAAAAACTTACAGAAAAATAATGTTGAAACATACATAATTGTAATTATTTTCTTTTGTGTGCTCACACCAAAGGTTTTTGTTTGTGGCCAGATATAATCCTATAATGTATTTAATATAACACCGTTCGATCGAATACTATAAAATTTAGCACATTTATATGTTTTTTTATCAAGTAAGTTTTTATGCTTTTCATTTTACTGTAACTCTCTCTCTCTCTCTCTATCTGGTTGGCTTTAATTTTTCATGTTTTATTATCAATACAAATGCATAATTATGTTTTAATATATCGTTGCACCCTGTATGAGAACTCATTTTTGCAAATGAACAATGCATGACTCATCGAGTGTGAGAATAAGGAATACACTCATTAGCACCTCATATTTTTGATTATTGTAAATAAATGATAAAGCTCTAAAAGAGCGTATCTTAAATCTCTCGAATAAGGACATATCCTCCTAGATTTCCCAAATTTCGACCCTCCCTTTTGTAAAGTACTCGTATAATAAGCACGTCACGGGGCGTCTGATGGCGGGCAATCCGACAAAAGCGCATTTTATAGGAAAACAAATAAAAAGAAGAAATTTATAAGCGGATTGCGACTACAGGATTATAGGATGCAAACGCAACCACAGAGTAACAAACTGTACGATAGTGAATCTGTTTAATTTTTACCTCTACAAATACAAATAATGATAGATGAAAATAATTTAAACTTAACTTTACTAGATTATTTTAAGATGTTTTAAAGTGGAGTAAACCTTCTGTTTGCAGTTATTCTATGCCTACGAGATAGACGAGAAAATTCATGGAACTTTGCCTCCGCAATGGACAACGGAATTCGACGACCACTGTGGCTACCGAGAACTGCGCATTAGAAAGCTCACTGTAATATTATTAAATAAGAATAATGAAAATACACCAGGTTATTGTACTAAAAGCCTTAAGTTTATTATGTTTAAAATTAAATATATATTTTTTTGTTTTGATGAATTGAGGGCTGTCAAATTTCGTATCAATAAGAATATGTGGGCAAATGTGGGATTGAAACAAACATGAATACATGAATACGCCACCATTGCAACCCTTTTCAGTGCATCGCTTTCCATTATTCCATTATTTTTTAGGTGGTAGAGCTACGCTGAAGCTATTACTGGTTTCAGCATGAATGGGTCGGCTCGCCCGGGGTAGTACCACCCCCTCACAGAAAATTGACGTGAAGTAACAGTGGTTGCACTGTTGCGTTTCGATCGGTCAGTGAGAGTGCCGGAGGCCCACATATTTAAAAGGCCGGTAACGCACTTGCGACTCTCCTGGTGTTGCTAGTGTCTATGGACGGCGGTGATCACTTACCATCAGGTGACCCACCTGTTCGTTTGCCCCCTATAATATAAAGAAAAAAATATATATCTCAGAGTGCCTAAATTCATAACCACTAGGGAATGAATTTCAGTATTATTTTCACATCCATTTTTACTGTTAGACTTTTACGAGACAAATTTCTTCAGGGTCTGTTTCAACTAACATTAAGATCCATGTTTAGTTTCCTAGCAATGAGCATCCCAATAACTAATTACTCTCGCTATTTTTCTGAATATGATATAGATTAATGTACCGAATCCATTCTACACATATTCTCCAACTTGCCTTAGACTGTCATAAAAATGCATTTAGTCCATTTTTGTTAATTATTTTCATTAAAAGTTATTACACATCAGACATTTCTGTTACTGTTGTAGTATTCTGCAACTAACACATTGACACAACTCTAATACTGAAAACAATATAATTATAGACTGTCCACGTCACGACACCTTGTCTCATCATTAGCAGAACCTCCTAGTTGTACAAGCTGATCTTTGAACCCTTTATACTATGAATATATTTTAACAACTATATAAAATAACACACAAACGAAACACGAATACAGACTATTTAAATTCAAGTGACAGGGCACTTCTCAACGCCACGTCCCAAGGGCGGTAACAGGAAGCCTCAACAAATTGGCTGTATTAAGTGTGCCTTAGAATATAAGAAACAGGAGTTTATAATAATGTTTGTTTTGTCATACTAATGGTAATCGGAATCATCATCAGCCTGTACGAGACCCACTGCAAGGTCATAGGCCTCTTCCCAAAGGAAGGCATGGGCATAATCACCACCCCAGTCCATGCCGTACTAGCGATTTCAAACTCCGAAAAATGCACAGTTCTATGTTTTCCTATATGCCATACCATTGGTACTACAAGAACGTTTCTCAGATTCAGGTTTCCTCACAATGTTTCCCTTCACCGTTAGCCGATAGTGTTACCAATTTAAATTAGTAAATGTACGCGAATTTCGAAAAATTCATTTGTACATGTTTCGGACCTGCGGACATGGGATAAATATTCCATCAGTCAAAGCAATCAATCACCATGATAACTGGAATAATACATATTTATAATATGTTTATACACCAAAAACCTAATTAGTATTCAAATCCATGTACCTCAATGCGGCAAACGACGTCTGAGCCATCCATGAGTGAGCCTTCACGATGATACCTTCGTATTCACCAATTCCTACAATGTATATGTCGGCGCCTCCCCAAGATCCATCGCAAAATATTACTCTTGATGAGAACCAAATCAATTATATTTATTTTGATATTGTCACTCTACATTGATTGTGCCAAGAACGTCCTTTCAACTTATCTTTACACAACTTTACCACTTTGTATTACAAATTTGGAACTCACCAAACCACGCCATCTTTTATAATCTTATTATCTTTATTACAAACATAATTAATATTAACGTTTTATAAAACAATATAAATTAATAATGCTATTTTTAATCTTTATTAAATGTTAAAATATATTTTAATTCCCTTTATTATTTAAAATAACAACTAAAGTACACCGGAAATATCACAGTTAACACATGGCGTGACAGAAAAGGAATCATATTTATACTTGAAAATTCTTAAAACAATATTAGATAATAAATTAACTTCTGTATTATTTAATATTGATAATAAATTATGAATTACAATTTATTATTCTATATTTAATTTACTTTCCAATATTTTATTTACTTTATAACAGAGAGAAGCTAATAATATTTCCTGTGTTATTCAAGTTCTGAATTATCCGATAGATGGCACTACAGATAATAAACTTTGATTTAATTTGTTATTTACTTATATTAAAACTAGATGGCCGCATAGTAATGCGCGCCCATATATACCTACACTAGCAATGAATAAAATGTTAATCAAAACAGATTAGTTATGTCTCTGACATAATCAAGAAACGTCGACCAATATCTCAGATATCTAAACAAACCTGACCTGTACCATGTATTGGATAAATTAAATCATCAATTTTGATGAGACATAGGTATGACCTCTTAAAACCCACCATCTTCACAGTGTTTGAGGGTTTTATAACTTTAGCCAGGTAACGGCGTTCGTACTACTAAGCACGTGAGAGTATAAATAGTTAGAATAAATGGGAATGTGATAAACAAAGGACTAAAGTAACTGGCAATTATGATTCACCAACCGAAATGCCCCATTTTGAAATTCGTAACTTTTTGTTTTGTTACACACAGACTTTAATTATACACCATGCAATAATATGAACAAGAAATAATAAAATGACTACACCTCATTCTAGGGATATTTTGTAATTTGTCGCACGAAACTTCTTTTGCTTTGACGGCAGTTGTAAGCTGTGCCTCTTTGTGGATTAAGCTTGTTACTATGTTTATCTATACTACCTATCATAAGTCGCTTGGTATGACCTAACGCTAACGTATAAGAGTTAGAGAATATTAGAAAAAAAAAGGAAATACGTAAAACGCTTCCTTTTAACGCTTGGGCAATAAAAAAGTAGAAAACTCAGTACCCTTGACACGGCCCGGGCGATATTACAAGCGTCGGTCTATTCACTGCTATGACATCTCAGTTTTCATGTACTCCCTAAAGAGTATTATTTATCGTGTACACGACGGTTATGTGCATTTTTAAGAATTTGTATAATTCTCACACGGAATAGCTGATCAGTGAAATCTATACCACGTGAAGAAAATACATAAAACTCATCTCTTTAAAGGAACTTACATACAGTAAAATGACTATGCGTTTGTAGAAATATATAAAACAACTTTTCAACAATAGCTGTACAGTAAATATAGCGTTATTTGAAGATGGCCACTTAGATATTCCATTTTTCAAGACCCTTTAACCTTTTGTAACTCGTAACCCTATTTACAGAATAGATAGTGTTTAAGAAGATAGCCAGGCTTAATTAATTGAATCAATAAATAAAATAAAAGTACAATCTTGTGCCTTAACTTATTAAATAATTGTGGAGAAATTATAATAACTCGGAATCTTCTTTGGTATTACTTTTTTATATTTGTATAAATAATCATATATTAAAAAGCGGTATTTTGTATATTTAAATAATATTATAGTACGCTAAATATAAAAAGGTATTTGATTACTGACGCTTAAAATGTTAAGGCGCAATTTAAACCGAATAAATACCACACGTATAACAAGTAGTATTTCTTCTAGCTTCTTTTTAACAAATGTTGTTTCGTCACGTGACTGAAAGAGATAGCCGAGACGTTAATTTTGTTTAAATTATTTGATTCCGAAGCAAATTATTTAAATAGTTTTAAACTATTGAAATTTAGTCTTAAATTAGATAAGATAAAGACAAGTCGTAGTGGTCAATCTAGAATATTAATCCGCTGTTCGCAGGTTCGAACCCTGACAAGTACCAACAAGTTTTTCGGTATTCGCATACATTAAATAATGAAATTATATATAAATAATAATTAAAATTGAATTTATGAAAACAATCGGCTGACCGTGAAGGAAAACATTGTGAGGATACCTGAACCTGAAAAAGGTTCTTGTAGTATCGCCGTATGTGGGAAAATGGAAGAGAACTGTGAGTATCTCAGAGTTTAAGATTGCCAATACGTCGTGTGTCAAATCTATCAAATGATATCAAAAATACTTTATTCAATTTATGCCTTAAGAAAGCGCTTATGAACGTTAAAACTACCACCGGTTCGGAAAACATCCTAGTCATCGAGAAGAACCGGCAAGAAACTCGATCGGGTTTATCTTTTAAACATACACTTATATATTTAAAATATGTTATACGTTACAATCTATTTTAGTGGTTACACACAGAGGAGTCGATTCCAGACATCACAATCGTTCACATATTGATCCACTCTATAATAGCCCTGTGGTGATTATACCCATGCCTTCCTACGTTAAGAGGCTTATAGACTTGTAATAGATCTCTTAAAGGTTGATAATAATATTGATGATTAAATTAAACAACAAATCTTTATCTGTATAATAAAGAGCCGTTATGTTCAAAACATGTACTTAAAAATATTAAAAAAATGTGCAAATGAAAACCGCTTAAAGCGATCTCTGTTAACCCATTCAGACTTTTTACAATTTAATAACGTAGATTCTTATCCGGCGACAACGTTCCATGAACCAGTCTCAACCAAGTTTTATCTACGACGAGATTTAAATTCTTTTCATTATTTTTTTTTATTTCATTTATATCTTAACTTTGTCAACTTGAATCTTAGTTTGTGATCACTAACGAAATAATACAAATATTTAAATTCGTGCAATTTTATAATGCGTTTTTTAGATCATATTTTTGAAGATTAGATTATTTGAAAAGAGAATTTTGTTATCGCAATATGTATCTTAAGTTATTTTATAAAATTAGCTTATTTTTTTAAAAACAGATTTTAATATTTTTATATCACTACATATTATAAAACAAAATCGTCCACCGCGTCTCTGTCTGTCTGTCTGTTCGCGATAAACTCAAAAACTACTGAACGGAATGTAATGCCTTCACCAATAGATAGATACATGACGAAGGTTTTTACGTATATACTTTGTCAAGGTTTTATGTACATTGGATAAAATATAACGATAATTGTTGAAAGTGTTGGAAAAAGTCAAGCCGCCTGGAGAGCTTTTATAGAAGCGATATAAAAAATGTTGCGATGGCATATACCTATATTTTAAGGATAGCTTACTATACCCATCTATCTTCTAAAAAAATGGCCAAGGCTATTTAGATGGATACAGTATTAATCCTTATCAAATTAAATACATTCGTTACTTTAAGCATTTCATGTACATAAATATATATTTTTATTATTAGGACAGGACAACGTGCGCCGGGCCTGCTGGTATAATTAAAGCCTGTCGGTATTATATAATACTTTTATATGTACTGACAGGCAGACAGACAGATAATCTTTTCATGTTTTGAAATGTTTATTCCTGATTATTCTGATACATAATAGACATCTACGACAATATTAAAAATAACTGAAGATTTCTTAATACAGATTAATTACGCATCTACATACATATTATATATATATTAACTTTAAAAAAGAAGTTGTATGTAAGTAAATGCAAGTGAATCGACAACTACACAACCCTTAAGGTCTTTCTCCCACTCTTGCCGCAATGTGAAATAAAGAAATAAGACATAATATTTGTAAATACTATAACTCAATATTTAGCGGAGGCATGCCGTCGCGTCAAATAACCTGGCGCACACGACCAAAGAGTAAACAGTGAAGTGTAAACAGACGTCTCCGGGTCACTTATATATCCACTCACTTTATTTTTATAGGACACTCCACCATACAATGTACAACTACAAATAATAATTCAAGCTATATCAGTAGGTTCTAGTAGTATATAGTAGTCATATTCTTTGATGGCTTGAGGTAATTAAGGTCGGTTATAGATACAAAGACAAGTTGTAGGGAAAATTTAATATCGGGTGAACCGCACGCAATTTACGCTAATTCATAACACAACGTAACATAGTTATGACACGTAAACGGTAGAAAAATATTCTTCTCAATACATTTTCTATATTTTTAAATTCATTACTTGAGGAACTAGTTTAACATTTAAGCTTGTGTGTTATCAGACGAATAGGAATTTACTCAGAAATGGAACATAGAAAGAATTATATTAAAATTATATAGAGATAAAAAGATAACACTGTGTAGTTAAAGGATTCGTTAATAGATAATAAGTCATCGAACCTGTCACCTTTAATTACAGGGTTTGGAGTTCTGCAACATGAGTAACGACAGGGCGTGTCGGGACGGTTCAATAACCTAGAAACGAGACGTCGAATAAGAACTTTGCGAACGTGTCGACATGTAGATAACGTTCTAAGCTTAACATTAGTAGAACAAAAAAATAACATTCCTTGAATGTATTCAATATTGTTTTTCTGGAAACTGCCAATTGTACAGGTCGAACAGTTCAAGCAATTCCAGCAAGGAAGTAATCCAATGTCATTTAATAGAGTTTTGACTTAATAGAACATTTACTTTAATGCCGATACATACATTTAATGTTGTCAGTATAGTAATATTTTATTTCTGAGTAAATAACGCATCGCCTTTTTGTTATATGGAGAAATCCTACACTGAACACCCACCCTTCTAGAATAAGTGTGGGCAGTGTCGGATTCCTAACACCCTACCGTCTACTGTTTTAGTAGGGTACACGAGATCGCATGAGCTTGACCGTGACGGCAAAGCCTAACACGAACGCTAAGCCGCCCTCTGACGAAGACAACCCATTCGAACTATCTGTCCCCCGTTCACCAAAACAGTACAAGAGAACCTTACCCGGCACCTAAACAGGCCTCCCCCCTCTTGGGTCTGGGCTGAAAGTAAAAAAGACACCTCCTCCAACCACCGCCCATCCGCATTTTTAGCGAGCTGGTCCTCTCACCTTCTGTAACTTTTTAACGAGGTTTCTCCCTCCGTCCTCCGACACCACGATCGTCCTAACGCCGACCCCGGATCGCTCTGTTAAGCTGAAAATTACGGCGAGGGATTCCATCTGCCAGGGCTTCCACCCTGGCCCGGTACTGGGTAGCGATCCGATTTATCGACTCTTTAGCCTAGATTTGCAGTGTTCCGCGAGACAAGGTCACCTCGTGTAGCATGTGGCTCTTCATCACGCACTATGTTCCTGGTGTAGCATACTAAAAACTCGTATCCGTAATTGCACGGTCTGCAGGACACAATAGCCGACACAATTAGTATTTTTGTTTTTTTTAATACTTTTTATTAAAATAGAAAACAGGTGTGTCGTCTAGAATCAAATGACTACTGGATAGCAAAGTAATTTATAACTAATATTAAATAACATCACATTACAAAATAGAAGTGAGTTGGCCAATTACTGCTATTTTTTATAAGGAAGGAAAATAATTTGTCATATGATATTGTGAATTTATATCATAGCTGTCTTAGAATTATATACTTGGTGTCATTATTTATATAGATATACATGCAAACATAGTCGCAGACGGGCGCTAGTGATAAAAAAGATAGAAATGCATGATACCGTTGAGCACAATTTATAATTTCGCTGGCAGCACTAAGAACTATTAAAAAGCAAGATTGTTTTTAGATAGAAAATAATTTCTCTTTGATATAAAAATAAAATAACTGTAGTTTACGTCTACAATTAAACTAATGATAGCACGGTACAGCCGTTGAAACTAACGTGGGTTGTACCATGTAGGTTGATAAGTCTCCAGTAATGACACAAACAGCTGGGCTTAGAGCCACAATAAGAGGTATCATATGGCATATATAAGAAAATGATCGCATACCGCTATTTAAATTGTAACACTTATAATTATTTCAGTGAACAATATATTTTTTTCAAACAACGCAAACAAAAGTGACTTCACCTGTAATTGAGTTTCATGGACAATCGACGTACGTTAACAAGAAAAAAAACTAACTACGCGTATGTAACGTACAGTTTTGTTTTTGATATATCATTACTTACTTTGTTATTCTATTAAACAATAAATAAACGCCAGAAAAATCTAGAATAAAAATAAGCTGAAACGGTTATTATACCATCTTAAGTTATAAAACACAAAGTAAGCGCTTCTACTAAGATGCTTAAGTAAACAAGTTCATGCTGACTTAGAAAATTTAAGAGAAAATATTTCAAAAACAAATTAGTAAGAATTTGCATATTATAGAATAATGACTTTTCGGTATAATCCGATATTATTGTGACTATGAAGCATACTTATTTCTGCTTAGTTATTTTTTCTTTAGTTAGTCCATACTAAAGTCACAGTGACTAAACAATTGTGCCTTTCACCGCCAGCTAGTGGCTTGACTATAAAAAAATTAAGACAAATTTCTGGATTTATATAAGAAGTCCTATATCATTTATGGACGTATTTATGCATGAAGTCCGTGAGCATATATCAATTGCGACTACCATATACATGGAGATAAACCCGTCATTGTCAAATCAGACAGTGTATATGCAGCTTGCAGGTCGGCAAGTCAACGACGATAGCCGATAGATTGGTGTCTACTGTGCTTAACATCAGGTATTTGAAGCGACGATAGTTTAATTGAAAGCGTATTCGGACACCGCTTCGATCGACTTAGGTACCAATCCTTGCAACTGAGTCCGAGCTTTCGGCAAAGAAAAACATCGTGATGAAGCCATAGCATGGTGGTAGGGATTTTTCTAAGTCCGCCTGGCTAGTTACAATCCTCAAGTTGAGGTTAAATTGCGGTATTATGTAAATAATAATATATAACTGATATAATCTCGTACATCTACATACACAGACACGTTCACTCGTTCACTCAAACACCCACACACACATAGAGACGCATAGACTAAGTACGCACAGGTTCTTACTCACATATACTTTAAATGCCAGTATAGGATATATGTTTTTCTTTTACTTACTGCTCTTTTACTATTATTTTTCTGTGTCACTTCATTGTATTTGAGAAATTCTGTTTTGGCTTTCATCATTACATACTGACAGGCCCGGTGCACGTTGCCCTGCCCTGATAATAAAAATATATACATGAAATACTTAAGATAACTAATGTATTCAATTTGATAATGATTAATACTGTATCCATCTAAATAGTTTTCCTATTACCTCATTGTTTGTGACCATTGCTTTAGAAGATAGATAGGTATAATAAACTATCCTTAAAAGATAGGTATATGCTATCTTAGACATTTTTGTAGATCTATAAAAGAGAAATATTTCACTGTGCATTGTTTTGCTATATCTCAAAAGAATTAGGCAGCGTTTTCTATGAAATCTCCCCAGGCGGCTGACTTTTTTTAACACTTCCGTTATCGTTATATTTCAACTAATTTATACGAAACCTTGACAAATTATATACCTAAACCTTCCTCTTCTATTACTCTATCTATTGACGAAAGCCGCGTTGTTTTTTTTTTTCGAACTTACCTATACTGTTAGACTGGCACGCGGCGGACGACTTTATTTTATAATATGTAGTAATTATTAATATATTTTTTAAAACACATATATGCTGTTGGGTTTTTCAAATAAATAAATAATTCTTCATCGAAAGATGAAAAACATTATAACGTTTTGTAAATATGTTTGCAGTGTCCTAAAACATATTCTCAGCGAGCAAAAATATTATTGTAAATACCAATAGTACAACAGTTTAATTATAAATGCGAATATTATCGTACACTGATATTATAAGCACCTACTACTATACCTACTTCGCTTCGCTGGTTTGGGTATGTTTCACATATGCCGACGGAGAAAAAGCAACTTTTATTCAGAGCTTGTTGACAACAAACGGAAGCAAGGCGGACAACTTCCTAGGCACAAAGATGTGCTGGATGTACACTACATGACATAGCTGTGACATAAAACCTACACAATGGGAAAAAATGGTAGATGACCCTCAGGATTGGAGAGCTCTGGTAAAATTTACAGTAAGTAATTTTGTCGCCCGTCGTCCCCCATCATACTTTATGCCAAGCGTGATGAGTTGGAAGTCCGCATACCAGTGGCAATCAATAATTTTTATGATAATGGTGTCCTTACGTACTTTGTTCTTCTTAGTCTTCTCTCATCCGTCTCTTTCGTAGCCCAACACTCAAATGCATACAGATATATGTAATACATTACATCAAATAAAAATGTACTTTAAACAATCACTAATATTCATTTAAATTCGATTAATACTTTAATCACAGAATGGGTTATACTCGTACCTCTCATAACTTTAACCCTCATCACTTTAGATTCGAACACATTCGATAAAACTGAACTAGATATATGTGTTACTTAAATGTATGAAAAGTTTTAGTCACTTACTGATCGTATGATCTGAAAAAGAGCCAGTTTTCGTCAAAATGTATTTAACAATTAAAAAATATATCTTCACTACTCGTAGTGGCGAAATTCACAAGGATTTATTTACATTTGAGTCCGAAGATACCTTTATTCAATATTGGAACATTGACAGGATCATATTATACATTTATTCCTAAACAAATAACAACAGCGACGAAACTTACCCATAGAATCTACTTATATTAATAAAGCTGTAAGTTGATCTGTAAATGTATTTATTTCAACATGTTGACAAACATATATTATAAAAGATACTGATATGACTTGAATTTGTTTTGTCTGTCTGTGTGTCTGGATTTATTTGAAAACCGGATTCATTGATTTTGATAACATTTTGTACAAATGAAGTATACGTACATAATTTAATAATTGATAGGATATAAAAATATAATTTCTACTTATAAAAATCACAAAACATAAGTAAAAGTAAAATTACATGAAGAAAATCATCATTGAGTAATACATGAATGCGAAGCTGCAAGTAAATTTTGTATAGTATAATAAATATATCTTTACACATACTTAACACAAATATAGATAAAATTATGATAAATGTTAGAAACTCAAAAACTCACATAACGAGCGTAATAAAACACCTTTCGCATGAAGAATCTTTGTAAAATCACGTTCTCTCCAAACGCAAATCAAAAATAACAAGTTCGAGATTAAGTAGTACTTCCCTCAATCTACAACTATCGGTTCTCGTTTATATAATATTTGTAACCTCACTTTTATTATATTGATGTACGGTTTTGTACGACTATATCTTGTACTTATTATTACTGTTTTTATTTATTGAAAAAATAATATTTGTATTTTCTTATATACAAACCTTGTCCTGACAATTACAAACAACAAACAAAGAGCTAGTCAAATAGATTCATTCCGCAGTGATTCGCTTACATACATTCAGATATTTCTATAGTGATATATATTAATTATTCTATACTATTCATATTATAAATGAGAAAGTTTGTAAGAATTTATGGATGTTTGTTACTTATTCACACAAAAACATAACATAACAAATATTTATATAGATGTTATTTAAAGCGACCAAAATATAACGATAAGTATAAAATAATTTGGAAAAAAATCTGTCACCCAAGAGCCATCTCGGCGTGTGGTCCATAAACCGTTAAAATTACAAGAAGATAATGTATGGTGCCATTATTTATGAAGGTACTAATGCAAGTGATGTCCCAGGCGGGAACTAGTAATGTATATACGGTTTTCTTGTTGTTTTGGCAACCTTCGGCTGAATTCCTCTAATGTAGGGTTATAGATGTTATTCGGATGTACCTCAGGTGGTGCTTCAGGTATCCAAAACACATAAATCACGAAGAAATATATAAAAAGCCAATAAACAAAATAAGAAAGATATAATAATGTAATTACATAAAAATGTAATTCGAAAATATATATTAAAATTAATACGGCAATTAAAGGAAAACACCATTAACGGAAAATATACATACATAATACCAAATTTGGATTTGTATACATACAACACACACGATAATTATATATAAATAATAAAATATATATACCACAATGATAATACATGGAGTCTGACAACATATAATAAGCAAAAAATGTGAACACAAATGGCCTAAGATATAATAAAGAAACATACATATATACAAAATTAATAGTGGTCCGGTGAAACTGTGGAGGCCTTGCCGGGTTGACAGTGTAGTCAGTTCGAAAAAAAAAACCAAATTAATATGGCAAGGAAAATATTGGAATTCTACTGACCCGACATAATTCTAAAACCAAAGCGTTACATACATTCCACTAAAACTTATCAAGAATAAGTGATCCCATAACTAAAGGAAAAAAAACTACCAATTAATAAAAAAACAAATTAGTAAAAATGATAACACCCGAACATCGCAGTGTTAGAGGATTTCAGCCGAAGGCCCCCCTATAATTGATTGGTTGGTTGCAGATTTTGTAATTGAGTTAGTCTGCTCAAGGTCTACAACACTCTACTGTGAGATGTTTATAGAACAGAACTTTAGAGACAAAGATTACGGAATATTAAAGTTGTATACATATTTTCTGGCTAACAATTCCTTGCATTGATTATTATTAATTATGACCATTGTCCTCCAGATTTTTATTAATCTCTGTACAGTAGGATACCTATATTTTGTTAAGGCTAAATAAATACGCTTACAATAATAGGTCATTTAGGAGTATGTTTTTGGCGAAACTCGAATGTATGTCATTCGAGAATAACAGGTAATACGAAACACGAAGAAATTCCACAGCAACCCGAGACAAATAGAGGCCATTTTTATTTTCTTATGGAAATTAAACCTACCCGAGGGCCGGTTAATATTGTTTCGGCTTACGAAACGCATTTCAGAGATATCTCGTTTTATTTGACACTTCCAGCGGGAACGATTTTTTTTTTATAATTTCATTTTATTTACGGCTGTCGAATCTCGTTTACATAATTTTATTCAAATTCACTTCATTATTCATTGAATAGAATATTTTCTGATTTCAGAAGTACATCTATATTGAATTTTTAGAATTACAAATAATTTATATTATGTTGATAGAATAAACAAACGAATAGATAGTTCTACAGATCTTGAGAACTGTAATTACTCCTTTGGCGTGAATATAAACAAGAATCTTTTAACATATTTTAACCATACGAATGTACAAAAATTATATAAAATAACATGTTAGAAGAGAAATATTTTAAATAATATTAAATAAATAAAAAATCTTAGAAACAATTTACAACCACGCGCAACTGCCATTAACAATTTTTAATAACCCCCCCCCACGGTGTACCAACCGACCGTACTTGTTGGGGGCGGTAAGGGATCGTTCAATGCTAATCACCTTATGTAGCCGCCCCAACGGTCCGCCCGGCGGAAGGTGACCGCCGGGCTCCTACCTAATAGAGAGACAGACTGGGTACACTCCAGCTGCCTCCCCTCGTCTGCCGGACCTGTGCAATGAGGAGATGGGCCCCCCGGCCCAGCCCCTCAGGTCCAGCTACGGTGGAGGTAGAAGGCGGGCAAATCGCCGCCTCCTCCCTCCAGTTCTCCGTTGGCGAAGACGGCCGCTCAGAGGGTCGTCTTCGCGGGCCCTCTCCGCCGCCTCCTTCTGCGAGATAACGTCCTCGCAGAAGGAGGCCATCGCTTCCCATGCCTCTTCGCTGCCGAGCATGACCGAAACCACACTCGGCAGCGACAAGTCTGGCCCTACCACCGCAGCCAGAATGCGGCGCTGTCCCTCCCACGCAGCACACTCAGACAGAGTATGCTGCGCGGTGTCCTTCTCAGCGCCGCATTCATGGCATGCGGCGGTTGGCTCCCTGCGAGCGATCTGGTGCAGGTACCACCCGAAACAACCATGTCCGGTGAGCACCTGCACCAGTCGAAACGACAGGGAGCCCCAACTTCGTCCTATCCATTCCGGCAAGACCTGGCGGACGGCGTCAATAGTGTAACGCCCGAAACGCGCGTCCGCCAGGTCCTGCCTCCATCACCCTAATGCGTCCTCCCGGCCCTCTTTTCTCATGGCCTCAATCTCCCTGGGAGCTGGAGGCTGCCCACTTCTCTTCCTTGCCGCCGTGAACTCATACACGGCGGCAAGAACTCCTGCTTCCAGCTCCCAAGGTAGGGAGCCGGCGAGCGCAAAGGCCGCCGCCGAGGCCACGGTGCGGTATCCTCTGATCGTCCTCAGTGCCACAATACGCTGCGCAGCGCCCGTACATTTGCGGCACCGACGGCGTCGGCCCACACCGGGGCCCCGTAAACGGCCATAGCCGGCACAACTCCCATATATAGTCGGCGGCACCCGACACTCGGCCCCCCAATGTTGGGGAGCAACCGGCCGAGTGCCGCCGCAGCCCTCGTAATTCGCGGTCCGAGCCCCGAAAAATGGGGCTCGAATCGCCAGCGCCCGTCCAGGGTGAGGCCCAGATACTTCATCTGGCCCCCCACCCTGATACGGACGCCCTCCACCATTATATAGGCCCCAGGGGGTGGCCCTCGCCGAGGTCCATGAAATAGAAGGGCCTCGGTCTTCTCGAGGGCCACCCTGAGGCCCAACCTCTTTATGCGCCTGACCACGAGGGTTGAGGCCGTCGTGGCCAGGTACTCAACCTCCTCCCAGCTCCCCCCTCGGGCTACGACAAGGGTGTCATCCGCGTAACACAATATGCGCGCTCCAGTTGGGAGTGCGCCGCGGAGCACCCAGTCGTAGCCCATGTTCCACAGGAGTGGGCCCAAGGCCGACCCCTGTGGGACCCCCCGCTGCGTGACTCGCCGGACCATACGACCATCACCATCTATGTAGGCGACCTCCCTATCGATCAAGTACGCCTCCAACAGCCAACAATTTTTAATAACGCGCCAAAATAATATGACTTCAAGGACTAATTAAGATCCGACTCATGAGAAATGCTATAACTATAGACATTATAGAGATGTCTCAACATCATCGTACAAGGTTCAAGATCTTGCGGCAGAACCAAAATACTCAAAACGTGCAAAGTGGTGGAAACTAAATCGGAAGGCGGGCCCTTTGTCTAGGTTGGAAGAACTTTAGACAGAAAAAGAAAAATCACTGTAAATACTCACAAAACGGTTAATTACCATATTATTTTATTTTATGTTTTTTTTTTGTTTTTCGTAGCAGTTTTTAAAAGAACTTAAATAAGTAAACACATTATTCTGGCATCAGCTGCCATACGTGACATAGGTAAACAATAAGAGAGCCTATGTCACGACGAGAGAGTATAGGATGTAAATTTGGACGGGAATTTTGATCTTCCCAAAAAATATCGGTGGCAAATTCAAAAAAAATGTATAAATAAATAGAATTAAGAAGTAACTCTGTGGAAGTAAGAAATGAAAGATCTTCTTCTTCTTCCTAGCGCTTACCCGGTTTGATGCCAAGGTCCGCTTACCGACTTAGCTTCTTCCATTTTGCCCGGTCTTCGGCATCCTTTTGTGCAAGGTTATATTCCTAAGAGATGAAAGATATATAAAAAAAATAGCATATAAAACTGCTATGGACAAATTCTAAATTATAAAATTTAAATTTTTTTAATACCGCTGACATTCATTTACCCCTAGTATAACAAGTAGCTGAGTTATAAATCGAATAAAGGTTGTTTGCTTCGATCGCTTGTTTGCCGAGATCGCCTTTTGAATAATTAAATTTAAATGAATTCTTGCAAATTACACATTGAAGCTGTGAAGAAAAGAGTAGCCAACAAAATAAGAGCCGCTACGTAGCCGAATACGAGTATGTATTAGTTGAGCTCGAAGCGTGACTTACCTGAACGTTTTTAGTATGTATATTGTGACTGCTATCCGCCATACACTAGTCGGCATCTCGCTAGTCATAAATCACAGGTACAATGATCAACAATGGTAACCAACAACAATACAAATCGACAAACCATTCTAATAGAACAATATTGTAAATTACAATATTGCCTATAATTACTGTAGTCTGAGGTTCGAATTCCGATGTCTATAACGATGTCGTTTGGTTCGAACCCTCCCTTTATATCGTCGTATAAGGGGTGAAGGGAGTCAGACAACCTCCTCTACAGGCTCGGGCATTATTGTATTGTGTTACTAAACAAAATGGCTCTGATATATGTCCGGCTTCATTGTTAGCTTGTTGATGATAAATCAGCTATGTATATATATAATCTATTGACGTCAGGTAAACTAGCATTGTAAAATAAAATAAAAATGTGTAGTTTTAGTATTGCGAAAATGTAATGCCAATATGAGAAGTTGTATGCTTCTTTTACAATTGTATAAATTTAAAATACTTTTTTTTTTCTTAAATTAAATTAAAATCCTATATTATTATTAATATACCGATAAAAAATAAATATTGCATCGCTAATGAAGAAAAGTCATGAGGCGTTCTGAGCAGAGGAGTCCAGATCTGACGCTCACCAGTCGTTGTATGAATGAATGAATACTTTATTACACTTTTTAGTTTTTACACTGGTGAGCTTAATGGCACACAGCATTTTCTTCCAGCTACCCAGTGGTATAGTTATGAAAAACGACGGGTTGTTGAAACCATTTAAAAAGGTTAAAAAACAACCTTACGTTGTACTCGTTACGTTTAATAGACTCATAAGAGATATTAAACTAAAACATACAGCAAATTAAATAATAATATAATAAGATAAATATAATATTGTCTAAAATGAATTATACACAAAACTATTATCCCTATGACATAAAATATATTATAAATGGGATTTACCTATTAATTTGCTGTAAAATAAAGAAATGTGACACAATGGTTTTTAGTGATTTAACTGATACGTTATTCTAAATATCTGATCAATCATGATTCTGTTTCAAGACACAATTTTAATTGTAAATTAATTAACTATAGAATATACAGAGTTTATTAATTTGTGCATTAATAATGTTTATGAGATCGCGTTGATTATAAGCATTGAATAGTGTAATTACTTATGAATACCTTGTTTGCGAATAAATCTCCGAGTCGGTGTCATTATAAATTGTATAATTTACGACATACGCCAAGATTGCATACTATTTATGTGCTCTTAAATGACGCATTCATTACTAATTACATTGCTTTGTGACGTTTCTCTATGTGTTATGCAGATCTGAAATTCATTGACATACAAGATTATTAATTTCGTTCGAAATTAAATATTCCTGTGAAATTATATTCTCAACGCTAGTTACCAAGTGGACGTATTAAAGCACTAATGACTTAGTGTTCTGTTATAGTGAACTACTCTCGTACTGATATTAGCCAGTACTAAGAATATTTAATTTACGATTAACAGAGCACCCTAATATGGTGGCCGGCGAATAGGCACGAGACATTTTCGTTTGGATTATCGGATCGTTCACACGTCTACATATATTCCGTCTCTAAGTACAGAGTTATTTTAACAATTCGTACCCCTCCGATACTACAAACAAAACATGTGCCGACTGCGCCTGCATAAATATAGATTTCACGCCGTTGTCTGGCGATGAGTTTCGCTTTCGCACACTCGCCGCGGCCTCCATCGGCAGCATCTGAAGCCTACATTTGATCACCCGGAATGAGGCCCTCAAACATGCTGATAACGCAATACAATGATACTGTAGTCATTAGCTAAACACAGATCACCCCACATAGGTGCATATATAACCAGTCGGTACACATATATTTAAGGGAATTTTATTACTTTTTCCCCTTATATTTATCGATTTTGCTGAGTTTGTCTTAGCAAAATTATAAAATTCGAAATATATGTACGCGTTCGTGAGATATATTTGTCAGTCTTTAAGCGCCCGCTTAAAATACTTGATGAAGCTTTAAAGGTATTGTAACGACCCACCCATCGTACATCGCCATTCTTCGTCGCCACTACACACCTCCCTCACTATCTGTAATGTAATAAAGGAGTATAAACCACGAAACCATTGCAAGTAGACAAACTGGTCACGTCTCACTTGCAAGACATATACGTAAAATTGCATGGCTGACGTTTTTTCTGTTTGGTACCCCAGTATTTAGATCGACATTATACATGTCAAAGTTATACCCTTTTCACCGCAACAATAAATTGCAAAATTCGTCAAAATCCATCTAGTACTTTATGCGGGATACCCGTACAAACGACAGACAGCCAGACCTAGAGGGACAAAAATTCTAAAAACAATAGAAATACATACTGCCGTTTATTCGAGGAATCCCCGAAGTATTTTTTCTTAAATATATTTAATGTACAGATTTCGTCCCGTTAGCCTTTTATTATAAGTATCGATTATAAATTACATAATTTATATTTGAATTTCCAGAAGTTAAGCGACGGGTTTTAATTTCTACGAGATATTTAACTAACGAATAATGTTTATCCAACGAACCTCTTCTATTTGTTAACTTTCAATTTGAACTTGTCGACAATCCGATTATCTGTTTCTGACATCAATTAAGGCCAAGAAGATACTATGCGGTTTTGTCACGTTTAATTCCGTTAAAGTAAGCCGAACACAACCGCGTGTAAGGCGTGATTTCTTAACACAATCTTAAGAATGTAATTATATTCTTAGTAAGCATGCTGGCCATTTATTACCGTATTTATACTTTTCAGAAACCTATAAGCCTTCAACCTGAACAGACGTACTTTGAAATGTTACTTTGAATCATTGGTTATTTTATATAAATATATATAATATACGACATTATTTAATTTTTATATGTTTTCTGTCGAACGTGAGTTCTTCAGATATAATGGGAAAAGATTCAAAAAATGCCACGGCAAAATAGCGGCAAAAAGGTTTTTATATAATTAGATAACCTCATATAATTATGAGATTCAGTGCTGTCACTTTGTTACAAAAAAAAGTTACATCATATCGAATGCTCATGAATTAATAGACAAAATTAAAAAAAAAAACCTTACTAAGGTTTAGTTCTTAAGAAAGATTATCATAAAGTATTCATAATAGGTAAAGGGGGATAAATACACGCATTTGTTATAATGAATCCATACATACATTGTTCAAATATATTTATATTGATTTGATAAAATACATACATACAACATACATACATTGTTGAGTATATACATATTAAGTTCAGTATAAGATGCACGGAGAGGCAAAATATAACGACTTAAATTTTATTAACATTCGATATCATTTGTTACGGACAGCGAGCCATGTGCGGGACAATTAGTTTTATGTGCTAGTTTTACGAAATATCGGACATCATTTATTACGGTTAAGGTTTTTTGTTATTACGGAGTACGTAGAAAGTCAAAATGTGTTAGTTATAAGTTTTTGTGAGTAAGAACTCTGAACATATTGATTGATTGTAAGAACAATACACCACGTAATTTATTAGGGATAAGTTTTGTCGAACAGGAAGTTATAAATACAGGGCACAGAATGGTGTCATAAATAGAAAATGGACAATGGACTCGTTGGGTCCATTCACTAAAAATATTCCTACGAGCCCTCCCTACGGGGTGTCATCGCGCGTCGGGCTGAGAAAAAATACGGAAGGAGGCCACACACGCGGACTGCGCTCGCTAGCGGATCAGCTGCGAGGCATTTAAATAAGGAATACGAACGGGAAGCAAGGCAGAGACTGTATAGCGTCTGATCAGAACGGACAGAGACTGTATAGCGTCTGATCAGAACGGACAGAGACTGAGTAGCGTCTGATCAGTACAGACACGTGAAATTGTGATAAATAGTTCGAAAGGTTCAAGATTAGAGATACGCGGCGATAACAAACCACAATAATACCTACGGCAAACGACTCTACGAGCGACGAGTCAACGAGCCACATCAACATTTGTACAATACAACTTGTATTGTATAAATAGAACGAGAAATAATTTAATGTTACGGATAGAGCTGATTTACAACCACCTCACATATATTCGCAACATTTCTTGGTCCTTCAGAGCCGGATATTGAAAGCTTCGTTTCAACGAGAAAGGACCATTCTTGGTCCTTCGTGAGCCGGATATTGAAAGCTTCGCTTCAAGAAAAGACCATTGTTTGGTCTTTGCGAACCGAATACAGAAAGCTTTACTTCAATAAATGATCATTGCTTGGTCTACCGAGAACCGGATTGAAGAAAAGAAACAGCGATTCGAAGAAAACACTAAAACGTCAAGAATTCTGTGAGCATCCACGATCGGCGTACTCAAAATGGTTATTACAAGAAATCAGAGCAACGCAATGGAGGCACAGGAGACGACGATAACAGTTTTAGACGAATCACCGCTATCTCTAGACGAGCAGGGAATGGAGGGAGCGTCACGACCGCAAGACGCGCCCCTCGCACCAGCAACTCGAACAACCACAACAAGAACAGGACGTGTGTCACCGTCACGCTCACAACGATCGACAATGAGCGCGACGATGCGATCACGCCTCGCCGAGCTAGAGGCGGAAGAAAAACTAGCCAATATACGGCGAGAACAACTAAGTATAGAGGCCGAGTTGATTAGAAGACGACTCGCCGTAAAGCTGACATCGATACGCAATGAAACAGAGGATGATCGCGAGCAACTGAATGAGGAGTCAGAAGAACGAATTCACCGTATGGATGACTGGCTTCGCTCGCAATCCGATGTAGCACGGGGGGAGCAAACACCGTGCAAACGTATCGATGTGCCACAAAGCGAACGCAGGCCAGAACGACGCGCCCGTTCGCCTTCACCGTCGCAGAGTAGCGACATTAAGCAACTTGCCGCAGTACTAGAGAAAATGACGCGTACACAGCCCACACCACGCCAAGCCATCGACCTACCGACGTTTGCCGGAGCCGTCAATGAGTGGCTACCATTTAAAGCGGCGATGCGTGACTCTACACAACTGTATCGCCTTACGCCGGTTGAAAATATAGCGCGACTACGTAACAGCTTGCGAGGAGACGCCCGCGACGCGGTGTCGGCACTATTACATACTGCGGCAAACCCTGATGACATCATGCGCACACTAGAGCAGTGTTTTGGCAGACCGGAAGTCATCATTGATAAAGCATTCGAAGATATGAGAAGGTTACCACGACCAGGGACGACTGCAAGCGAATTGAACACATTCGCAGTGAAATTACAGAATATAGTGTGTATTCTACAAAATTTAGATAAACGCAATTATTTGCACAACCCTATGTTAGCACGAGAAGTATTAGAAAAGCTCAGTCCGCATCTGAAAGCTCGATGGTGCGACTATGCAGAAGAGAACGACGGTACTACAGATCCAGAGATCATCGTGTTGTCACAATTTCTAATGCGCGAAGCGAGCCGCGCAATAAAACATACATACGCGGCCACTTATACTACGGCGCCTTCTAGGCGAGACATCAAACCGGCCGCACCGCAGTTCGTATCGAAAAAGAAGCAGAGCGTTTTCACTACAACAGACACCGAAACCGAACGTCAGTGTCCGTGTTGTGAGAAGTCCCATTCGTTGTCTCGGTGCCCGCAGTACAAGGCATTGAACGTCGAGCAGCGTTGGGATTTAGTGAAAAGCAAAAGCGTCTGTTTCAAGTGTATTGACAAGCACCACCGTCGAGTGAACTGTAAAGAAAAACCGTGCGGCGTTGATTCCTGCCGTCGCCCACATCACGCATCGCTTCATTTGAACGAGCCGAGCGATATAAAGACGTCAGATACAAATGAGACAGTAATGGCCGTCGCTACTATCTCCGAACCGACAGAAATTATGCTTAAAGTCTGTCCGGTAACTGTATCGGGACCCAAAGGTGCGGTAGATACGTACGCACTGTTAGACGAGGGATCGACCGTTTCACTAATAGATGAGGACTTAGCGAATACTATTGGCGCGCACGGACCGCTATACCCGCTGCAAATAAACGGTGTTAACATGGGGAAAGAAAACACACAAAGCCAGCTTATACAATTAAAGCTGTGTGAACGAGACAGTGATAACGCATACAACCTCCGAGCGCGTACAATAAACGGACTTCGGTTGCGCGAACAAACGATACCGAAAAGTATACTGAAACACGCGCACCTGAGAAACCTAGCGGCGAAACAAGTGTGTTACGAAAAGGCAAGTCCACGCATATTAATAGGCACGGATCACTGGGAAATGATCGTGTCCAGGAAGTTACGCATCGGTAAAGCGAACCAGCCGGCTGCGAGTAAAACTCAACTGGGCTGGGTGGTACACGGAACGGTACCGCACACGATCAATCAAAGCAACGGCTATCTATTACATGCTTACATACCGGGACGCGGGGACAGCAGCGTAGCACAAGTGTTTCACAAACTTGTCAAAAGTCACTTTAGGATAAACGCACTCGGCGGGGCGCGTTTAACGAGATCGGACAACACTGATAATCATGTGAAACAGATAGTAGGCGGGACTATCCAGCGATGCGACCACGCACCGGCCGATCTACACACACGATCGATCGAGTTATACATAAAGCTCGGCAACTACGAACAAGAAAACGTACGGAGACTACATTTAGATTCCGAAACGTTCGTTGATTGGCTGTATCAACTCGAGAACGTAACAAGACAGCGCTTGTCGCGTTATTACAATCTGATAATGATGAAGCAGGTTGAACTACACATACTGTGCGACGCGAGTGAACAGGCTTATGCAACAGCAGCGTATTGGTGCATGACATACAAAGACGGTCGCGTACACGTCGTGTTAAAGGCAGTAAAGGCGAAAGTCACACCTAGACGCACACAAACGATTCCGCGGCTAGAACTACAAGCCGCCGTTATCGGAGCGTGTTTGAGCGACGCTATTCGCCACGAACACCGTTTAGAAATCGCTCGCACAGTATACTGGACAGATTCAACTACCGTGGTACATTGCATACGAAACGACAAACGCAGATACACGCCGTATGTCGCACATCGCCTCGGAGAAATATCCGAACTTACCGAAAAGGAACGGTGGCGATGGTTACCGTCACAACTAAACGTCACAGATAGTGCAACGCGATCGTCAAACATAGCGATCAACAACAACGACCGGTGGTTCACGGGACCGTGCTTCCTTACTCGCGCGGAATGCGAGTGGCCTACCGAACACACGGCACCACAAGAAGGCGTCGAGGAAATCGTAGTGACATACGCGATCGAATCAAATGATGCAGTATTACCAGACGCAGTGCGATTCTCCTTGTACGAACGACTGGTGAGAACTGTCGCTACGATGTTAGCATTCGCGGACATATGTCGGCGCAGAGCAAAACGTATCGAGAAACGACACATTGAACGTGCTGAAAATGTTGTGTTACGACAGACACAAACTAAGAGTTTCGCCGACGACATAGAGCGATTAACGCGAGGCAAAGTAATACCGCGAACAAGCCGCATCTACAAGGTGGATCCGGAGATAAACCAAGACGATATGCTACGTATGCGCGGACGGATCGGAGCCGCGAACGTATCATCAAGCGTCAAACAATCGCTTATATTAGACGCCAAACACTCGACGGTACAGAAACTCATCGCTGAACAACATCGCGATGAGGGTCGCAGCAACCGCGAGAGAGTAATAAACGACTCGCGACAACGATATCGGATCTGGAAGCTACGACCCGCAGTACGTACAGTGGAGCGGGAATGTGCGAGGTGCAAAATACGTAGAGCGACGCCTCACACGCCGATAACAGAAGATTTACCGGCAGTCAGACTCGACGCGTTCCACCGACCGTTTACAAATTGCGGAGTCGACTACTTCGGTCCGCTACAAGTCACCACTGATCGGCGAAGAGAGAAGCGATGGGTCGCCCTATTTACATGTTTAACTACAAGGGCGATCCATTTAGAGATCGCAGCATCACTTTCAACTGATTCAGCGATCATGGCACTACGACGAATGGCGGCGAAAAGAGGTTGGCCAGCTATTATGTATAGCGATAACGCTACGAAATTTCGCGGCGCGGAAAATGAACTACGCACCGCCTACGACGAGTGGGCACCCATTCTACGAGAAGAGGGATTACGACGCCGTATGGGGTGGCGTTACGTTCCGCTCTACACGCCTAATCATGGTGGCGCATGGGAGTGGCTAGCGGGGTCAGTGAAGAAAGCAGCCGACCGACGACGGCCCCTGAGCGCCGGGGACCTTGTCGTGGTCGTTGACGCCTCGCTACCACGAAACACATGGCCGCGCGGACTAATCGTACGAGTATACACCGGACCAGACGGAGGAGTGCGGAGTGCCGACGTGCAGACACGGAGTGGCGTGTTCCGGCGCCCGACATCAAAACTCGCCGTCCTGGAGATAGAGGCTACGCAAGCTACGCCGGGGGGAGAACTGTTACGGACAGCGAGCCATGTGCGGGACAATTAGTTTTATGTGCTAGTTTTACGAAATATCGGACATCATTTATTACGGTTAAGGTTTTTTGTTATTACGGAGTACGTAGAAAGTCAAAATGTGTTAGTTATAAGTTTTTGTGAGTAAGAACTCTGAACATATTGATTGATTGTAAGAACAATACACCACGTAATTTATTAGGGATAAGTTTTGTCGAACAGGAAGTTATAAATACAGGGCACAGAATGGTGTCATAAATAGAAAATGGACAATGGACTCGTTGGGTCCATTCACTAAAAATATTCCTACGAGCCCTCCCTACGGGGTGTCATCGCGCGTCGGGCTGAGAAAAAATACGGAAGGAGGCCACACACGCGGACTGCGCTCGCTAGCGGATCAGCTGCGAGGCATTTAAATAAGGAATACGAACGGGAAGCAAGGCAGAGACTGTATAGCGTCTGATCAGAACGGACAGAGACTGTATAGCGTCTGATCAGAACGGACAGAGACTGAGTAGCGTCTGATCAGTACAGACACGTGAAATTGTGATAAATAGTTCGAAAGGTTCAAGATTAGAGATACGCGGCGATAACAAACCACAATAATACCTACGGCAAACGACTCTACGAGCGACGAGTCAACGAGCCACATCAACATTTGTACAATACAACTTGTATTGTATAAATAGAACGAGAAATAATTTAATGTTACGGATAGAGCTGATTTACAACCACCTCACATATATTCGTAACATCATTATTATCATAACTCCGACAAAAGATATATAAAAAGAATAAAACTCCTCACAACACATTTGCGTATATTGCGTTCGAACAAAGTACTTTCTCTTTAACAAACACGTTTATATATTTCTTGCTTGTTGTGATTTTTAATACTATGTGTATATATCTCGACATCAAGTCAAATTCGTGTTGAAGGCATGTCTATCCAGAACGCCAATGCCGCCAGGTGGCGCTCGAGGGAGTTAGTGACGCCCGTGATGATTAAAAAAAAATTATAGTAACAATTACTAAATAAATATGTGTATAAGACCAAATAAGGCGTTAAACTGGAACGATTTCTGTTAAAATATCTTTAAAATGATAAATAGCTTGGTAAAAAACAAATAATATATATAAATTGTTTTGTAGACATGATCAGTAAGGGTTTTTTACAAATATTTTAGGAAAATCACTAAGCATTATTTCTAATTTACCGAAACACGTGGCGAGTGACGTCAGTCACACTGTTTCTTTAAAATGGTAAATAATTTGATAAATAACGAATAATATGTAAAAATTGTTTTGTAGCAATAATCAGTAAGGCTTTTTACAAATGTACTAGCAAAATCTCTATTCAAAGAACATTAGTTTTCATTTTTACTAAAATACGTGGCGGGTGGCGTCAGTCACACTGACTTTTGAAAATGGTAAATAATTTGATAAATAACGAATAATATGTAAAAATTGTTTTATAGCAAAAATCAGTAAGGCTTTTTACAAATGTACTAGCAAAATCTCTATTCAAAGAACATTAGTTTTCATTTTTACTAAAACACGTGGCGGGTGGCGTCAGTCACACTGACTTTTGAAAATGGTAAATAATTTGATAAATAACGAATAATATGTAAAAATTGTTTTGTAGCAATAATCAGTAAGGCTTTCTACAAATGTACTAGCAAAATCTCTATTCAAAGAACATTAGTTTTCATTTTTACTAAAACACGTGGCGGGTGGCGTCAGTCACACTGACTTTTGAAAATGGTAAATAATTTGATAAATAACGAATAATATGTAAAAATTGTTTTACAGCAATAATCAGTAAGGCTTTTTACAAATGTACTAGCAAAATCTCTATTCAAAGAACATTAGTTTTCATTTTTACTAAAACATGTGGCGGGTGGCGTCAGTCACACTGACTTTTGAAAATGGTAAATAATTTGATAAATAACGAATAATATGTAAAAATTGTTTTGTAGCAATAATCAGTAAGGCTTTCTACAAATGTACTAGCAAAATCTCTATTCAAAGAACATTAGTTTTCATTTTTACTAAAACACGTGGCGGGTGGCGTCAGTCACACTGACTTTTGAAAATGGTAAATAATTTGATAAATAACGAATAATATGTAAAAATTGTTTTGTAGCAATAATCAGTAAGGCTTTTTACAAATGTACTAGCAAAATCTCTATTCAAAGAACATTAGTTTTCATTTTTACTAAAACACGTGGCGGGTGGCGTCAGTCACACTGACTTTTGAAAATGGTAAATAATTTGATAAATAACGAATAATATGTAAAAATTGTTTTGTAGCAATAATCAGTAAGGCTTTTTACAAATGTACTAGCAAAATCTCTGTTCCAAGAACATTAGTTTTTATTTTTACTAAAACACGTGGCGAGTGATGTTAATTAATCGACAATATAAAAGTGCTGCCGCTCCTATAGCTAGGACCTTTTGTCTTCAACTGTTGGGCCGAGCAAACTCTCCCCCCGGGAGGATGGGTATCCATAAGGGATTTCCCCACGTTAATAAAAAAAAAAGTAGTCAGATTCAAGATACATGTATAAGTTCGTGAAATATATATATGCATGTTACACGTGTATGTTTCACGAATTTATTTATATATAATATGTATGAAATAATAGTTTGCTTAGTTTAGCTTAGCTTAGTTAGACTCGGGATGGGGTCAAGTGGGGATGAGATACTTGTACCTCGGAACCGCAGGGGGTGGACCCACAGGCGAATACAGTTCCCTCGTGGAGCCTTAGCCTGCCTCCCAAGACCGTCAGTGCGTGGTGAAGAGCCACATCCTACACGAGGTGACCCTGTCTAGCAGAACACGACGGATCTAGGCTAGAGAGCCGATAAACACTCCTGGGGCTCGGTTCCAGAACCGGGTCGGGGCATATACCCCGGCAGACGGCGCCCCTCGCAGTACCCCTCTGCTTATCAGAGGGGACAGGGGATGGGGTAAGGACGGGCCTGCTTCGGTTCGCCTGTCAGACGGTGGAGGGAGAAAACCTCCTTAAAAAGTTACCGTGTGAGAAAACCACGTAAAAAAGTTACGGAGGGTAGTGCCTTCGGGCGGCGGGAGGGAGGAAACCTCGGTAAAAAGTCACCGTGGGAGAAAACCACGTTAAAAAGTTACGGGTGTTGAGGAGACAACCTCGTTAAAAAACAGACGGGAGGCCTTCGGGCGGAGGGAGGTAGAAAACCTCGTTAAAAAGTTACCGTGGGAGGAAACCACGTTAAAAAGTGACAGAGGGACGGCCTTTGGGCGGAGGGAGAGGGAGAAAACCTCAAGAAAAAGTTACCGTGGGAGGAAACCACGTTAAAAAGTGACAGAGGGGAGGCCTTCGGGCGGAGGAAGAGGGAGAAAAACCTCATTAAAAAGTTCCTGTGGGAGGAAACCACATTAAAAAGTGACAGAGGGGTGGCCTTCGGGCGGAGGGAGAGGGAGAAAACCTCGGTAAAAAGTCACCGTGGGAGAAAACCACGTTAAAAAGTTACAGACGGGTGTGCCTTCGGGCGGTGGGAGGGAGGAAACCTCGGTAAAAAGTCACCGTGGGAGAAAACCACGTTAAAAAGTTACGGGTGTTGAGGAGACAACCTCGTTAAAAAACAGACGGGAGGCCTTCGGGAGGAGGGAGGTAGAAAACCTCGTTAAAAAGTTACCGTGGGAGGAAACCACGTTAAAAAGTGACAGAGGGAAGGCCTTTGGGCGGAGGGAGAGGGAGAAAACCTCAAGAAAAAGTTACCGTGGGAGGAAACCACGTTAAAAAGTGACAGAGGGGAGGCCTTCGGGCGGAGGAAGAGGGAGAAAAACCTCATTAAAAAGTTCCTGTGGGAGGAAACCACATTAAAAAGTGACAGAGGGGTGGCCTTCGGGCGGAGGGAGAGGGAGAAAACCTCGTTAAAAAGTCACCGTGGTAGAAAACCACGTAAAAAAGTTACAGGTGGTGGTGGTTGGAGGGGGTGACCCCTTGACTGCCAAACCGGACCAAGGAGGGAAGGGGCTGGGGACCTGACTTTCCATTGCACATTGGTTCAGTAGACGGGTAGGCAGCTTGACCGGGCTGTCGTCGCGGTCAGGGCGTTCGCGCTGGGCCTTGTCGCCGGGGTGGCATGGTGCATGCTTGTTCGATCCCGTGCCACTCCATGGCGCGGCAGACGGTATCTTGTGGGTTTTTTTAGTCAGTAAGAGTCTGACACCCCACAGCTCCCCAGGGCTGTGGGTGGCCAATGAAGGATTTCTTCCCACATTAAAAAAAAAAAAAAAAAAAAAGTTAGACTCGGGATATTTGGTGACGGTCCAAGCCGAGGCGCGCCGTACGCCCTTGTGCTGGTTGCCTATATAACGGGTGAATGCCTTAAGCGCTCCTCCTAGTCCAGTGAAACTGTAGAGGCCTTGCCAGGTCAACAGTCTAGTCAGTTCGAAAAAAAAACGTACTCTATTAATTAAAGGTACCTACCTACATACTGTATGTAATATTAACCTTTAAATAATTGATATCTAATCCGTGATATGAGTTCGTGCTATCGAACTACCCACCGACGCCCATGGTTATAAACATAGATAATGACTGATAATCGCGATGGAGAAACTCATCTTTCGGCATACACATTAAATGTAATAAACATTATATCGCACCCTTAATAAAGACTTAACTTAGAAAAGTGGTTTTTTTGGGAAACAGCAAAAACAAATCGACGATCACAATTTCTTTGTAAAGTTAGCCCTAGCTCCCTGATTGACAACGTCATTGCCATGAAAATTTACTCTTTCTGTGAGATACACCTTATAGAATTATGTTTAATAAGTCCTTCTATTGCAAAAACTAAAATACTTCAAAATTCGATATGTGTCCTTACTTTATTTAGGGTGCGATATACATTTAACGAAACAACAAGAAGCGCGTTTAAACATCTCTTATATAGTATTCTGTCAATAATTATAACGTTATATTTTGTAATAGGTAACAGACCTTATCTTTTCAATTTTCAGTAATTACTTTCGAATACTATAAATTAACTAAACAAGAACGTTATACATACCACAGATCTATATATCTTTTAAAGTTATCACCAAGTAGTTGAAAAGCATAACACTAGTGTAAGATTAAGTCTTGGCTACGCATTCAATAAACTTAGTGGATACGAAAATCGCATTTGACTGTATAGCAACAGCCATACGTCAGGTATAACGACCTTATAGTTGTTGCGGATAAGCGTGTTGTGTTTTGGGATCAACGATCTATAGGTACTCTCTAGAAGCTTCGTTTTGTGTACACTAACGTTGTGGTATGAGTTACCCGGTAAGGTTTTCCATCTGGGTTATACTCTACATAGATTACATAGATCTACTCGCAAAGGAAGGTATGGGCTAATCACCACGTCAGTCGCCAGTATTGACGATTTCAAAGTCTGAAAATTCCACTGTTCTATATATTCTCACACACGGTACTACTGCAAGAACATTTCTCAGGGTCAAGCGTCAAGGTTAAAGCGATGATGGTTCAGTTGGCAGTGTATTCGGTCATAGCGTCGAAGAACGTAGATTCGAATCTTAGTAACTGAGTAAGAACTTTCGGTGAAGAAAAACATTGTGGTGAGGCCATAGCATGGTGGTAGGGCTTTTTTTAAGTCCGCTTGGCTAGCTAACACTTTCAAACTGAAAATCTGTCGCAAAGCACCTATCGCTGTGTTCCAGCAGCTGCATTTGAGAGCCAGTCTCCCTCTAAGTTTATCATGACTACCATCTTAGACCACGTCATCATTTAACATCAGATTAGATTGTGGTCAAACGCTAACCTATAAAGTATAAAAAAAAAGCTTCGTCATAGTGTTTTCCTTCACCGTCAGCCGATAATATTACCAATAGCAATTAGTAAATATACGTGAATTCCGAAAAACTCGTTTGTATAGGCGGGGGTGTGCAGCAGCGGATATAAGATTGATATTACACCGGTCAAACTACTCGACTACCACCACTCGAGCGATGATTCAGTACAAATTGACCTAAATTAGAAGAAAAGTAAAATGCTTCCCTTTGTCAAACACATCATACGCAGTTTACATAGGAATATAGTTCTTACGGTATGGATAAACGTATCCAATACTCAGACGATGTTACTCTCAATTCACCGAAGGAATTTTAAATCTAACTCGCGAGTCTGATATTTTTTAATCCAAGTGCAAGACAATGAACGCATTTTACGTAAGTCCAGACAGAGAAAAGCGACCATTGTTGCGAGGTCATAATTTATAGTCATTAGTGACATCACTTTAATGTTGATAATTATTCTATATAATGAGCCATCGAAATTCAATATCATTTTGAGAAGTTTTTCTTTGTGTGTTGATGGGATATGATAATTACATTCAGTTTAGGAACTTCGTCGATAACATCGATCACTACAGTTGGATTGTAAATCTGTCGGCGGTCACTGTTGTTTTTATATTGCGCTGTCGTCAACATCAGGTACAGCTTCGTCGCATTATCATGCCATATACAATATAAAAAAATTAATTGATTTAATTTCTATTTTCGTAATTAATCCTAATGATTTAATATTGCCTTCAGTGAACTTCCTGTTGTCACTTTTAATATTTGTTTAGTCTCTCAATTTATCAGTCACCGGAAATGAATTGCATTCTAATTTAAATATCGTTAACGACATAGGCGAAGTTTGCTTAGTTTTTGTTCAACAATCGGATCAAAAGGTCCATAACAAATAAGTAGTGGTGCTAAGCTTTGAAGTGTATTGAGTTAATAAAAGGTGTTTATAAATAAATGAGTGCTAAAGGGATAAAGGTGTTTTTATAATATGATTAAAAGCGAAAATTATTTTAATGGTCTTCTATACACTACTTGAAGTGAAACTGTTGTTATATATTCGCCCATTTATATACCGATGTATATACAAATATTAACATAAACAAAATTTCATAAATACCTAATTCTAAAATAAATTTCATCAGAAATATATAAATAAGTGTCAAGACATGTATGATTCATATGATATTGAAAACTTCAAAGAACCTCTGAAACGGGTTTTAGTGGGAAGATTGCCACGGGGTGGATCACATTGTGTGAACAACAATGATGTCTCGAACTAACATCTCTTTGTACAGGTTTTACAAAATATTACTTTGTGAAATTTTTCTCGTATGTCCTATACATGTATAATATATTATTACTAAGTTTTATATTTTAGTTCAAAACAGACGAAGTCTCAATTGGTCTCTAATGTTATATATTTATAAAACTACAAACACATTTTTAATATGGACGTTTCTAAATCGCCTCCTCGCGTCTCGACTAAATACATATTGAGAACATTTAATTTTAATGTTACATTTTTATGTATACAACTGAATAAAATCCGATATATGAACATAATTACTTCTTTATATGGTCTTAAAAACTGCGCCGGAATAAATCAAACATTACAGACACAAATCATAAAAACGAGGGACGCATTCGTCATCTCTAATTGAGTGTCAAGGGGCGAGAACGATCTATATTTCAAGATTTAACTCTTCAGGGAACGACCAAGTCGTCCCGTCTACTGTTTCCAAGTTCAAATTAATAAGTTAATATGTACAAATGCTAGAGATAAAATTGCGCGTTTATATAATATGATTAATTCCGCGTAAAGCAAAAATTAATGCAGAAAATATAATATATCACACCTGATTTCCTAGTATATGGGGACAGAAACCCTCCTCAATTGCTTACTCCTACCCGCTTCCTCATACTATCTATACTTCGGATTTTGGTGTCAGAAAGTTGTAGCACTACATTAATGCCTGACAGTTCATTGTAAATTAGTTTTTTAATTTCCTGGCAGTAAAAAAAATAATGATCTTACAGATATCCTACTAGACAAATAAATTCTCGTAAGCCTTGGTATTTTTCTGAAAGATTTTCGGTTATTTTAGAGACTTACTTGAAATATCCGAAATATTAGTAGTAATAATCTGGACAGAAAAGAAATATCTCCTACATTCTAAAAATTACTACAGAAAACAGGAACGAACTAATAAATAAAGAAGCGTGGTGACTCGTCAACGCGCAGATATATATGTATGTATATATTAAAGCCTTTATCTTATTTTATTGAATACAGAAGTGCACCACAATGAACGATAAAAGGAAAAGGAAAGAGAATTAAAGCCATAGACTAGTAAAATAGTGTAAGTGCAGCCACAGAGTAATTTTATAGATCGTTCAGTCTATAACATGTAGCAAGTTTATTCTGTTTTACTTTTTAGCTTAATAATAAAGTTCTTTTGACTCAAAATGGACTTTTATAACGCATCGGATTATTTTATTGCTTACACGGACACCGATTTCCCTCGTATGTAATATCTACTACAGTACTAAAAATATTCAGTGAGTGTTGTCGCCTACAGACATCTATCACCAAAATTTGAACGGGATCACAGTCCTAACTGGAATCAGTTATTGACAGCTTCCGTATACTTCAATGTACTGAGTAGAAAATATACATATCTCAGTACCTCCCACAACATTCAGACCAGAGACAATGCTGACACAGTTGCTTTGCGACAGACATGTATGAGACGAAGCTGCCACCTCAGATTTTACAACACTTTGTTTTGATCTTATAACTAGCAATAATTTATTGCTTCTAAGGATTTTTTTTTCTCTCTCTCTCTCTTAATATATAACAACTAGCAAATACTAAAGCAAAATCACCAATTATGCACATTCTAATTATAACCGCAGACACCAATTTAGGTATTCTAATATATCAGTATCAAACGCATCCGTCGTGAAAAGCTGTCAGCCATTAATTAAAGGCACATGGAGATAAATAATACGGTATATTAAAACTGAATGCATAAACTCTAACAGCCAGATGCACAACTAATTAAAATTAAAATCAAACATAAAATTCATTAAACAATAAATTCAAAGCGGTCGTAGAGCCATTAGAGAGGCTGTGCAAGCTGAATATATGCAACAAGTTTTGACAACGACAAAATAATATGCAGTGTATACTAAAATGATCTTTATTTAAAAGAAAATAAAGACGTTGCCGAACGAAAATATCACTTTGACTCGTATGGTACGAGTTTGCTAACATAAGATAAATATGTAAAGAAGGTTTATTCGTTCAACGCATCATTTTACGCCATCGAAATAACTCATCATAGCCACTGCAAGAGCATAACGTAAACCTTTCGATCATATTTAAATAACGTGGTGTACAGGACTAGGTAATACATTTTCATAAAGGAGAAAATAGTAATATACCATGAAGTAAGCGCCTCACGCATTTTCCGGTTAACATATGTTACCTAGCCATGTGGCAAAACAACCAGCATTGATCTCGTGCCGCCCTAACATGTATATAACATGGATGTACACCGTAGGGTTTTAGTGAGTAGGAGTCTCACACTATCCAGCCTCTTTCCCGGGAATGTGGCGTTTCCACGATGGATTTTCTCATGTTAAAAAAAAAGAACAGGCAGCGTTAGTCTTCGTGGAAAAACTGTTAGATTTCTTAATCTTGGAACATTCAGTTACAATTGTATAAGTTGTCTCTCAATTAATTTAATTCTGGACCATCTTAATTGACGAAGAACAAAGGAAGTCTTTTATTCCGGGTTAAGGACCATGTGGAACTTCAGTGGGATTATACAAATCACTCAATTCAGTACATGGTACAAATAATGTTGTTGTTTCACCTAATGAAGTGTAGATGTGCGTTTTACGAGAGATCTTTTAGCAAGCCCGAGCAGTTATTGATCATTGAGTAATTTTACAGTTATGGTATTATGGTGGTAAGAGAAATTCGACATGAATTGACAATCGCCTTATAAAGGTAGCGTGTATTTGGAAGTGTTATACGATAATAAATTAGCGCATGGACAGTTAGTCGATTGACATGGTTTCGGACCTACACTGATTATTTGAGCTCAGGTTTGGATTTCAGTGAACTAATAAATTATTACAGAACCGTAGCATAAAAAGTGTTTAGAATATGCTCGGTCATTTACTATCGTCAACTTAAAAGTTCAGCGTCAACATCACCACTGCACATCGTCATCACAGGAGTTCGACTTAAAAAATAGATCCATTTCTATACTTGATGCATGTCTGCATCTTTACTAAACACATCAGATGAGAAAGACTAACACACAAATCGAAAAAAATAGACAACGAGAATAGGCCTTCTGTACCTGTGCTCGCTATGGTGGCACGCGCAGCTGCCGGCGGCATATTAAGCACACTAGCCAATAATTTAAAGCTTAGTTTATCCACAGACCCGATGTTTTTATTTCAATAGTTTTATAGCAAGGGAATAAGTGGGAGACCGTTATGAATTAATTACAAAAGTTTGTGCACAGAAAAGTTTGTATTAGTACTTATATAATATTGTAACTGAAGAAATAAATTAAGCAGTTGAGAAGAAGATTTGGAGTTTTTGATGAGTACTTAGTTTGTCATTTATATACTTGAGTTATTTGAAGAGGTATTGATGGCGTTATGCGTAGTATAGTTTGATTATAGTTGTACAAATGGTGTACCGACACATTCTGGGTTTTTTTAACAAAGTGGTCAACATTTAGTAGAACCCATCATCCGAAGTCGCTACTATAAAATACAAGACATTTACCCACGTGGTAATAAAAGTAATTATTTTGAATTAGAAACATGGACTATTGAAGTAGGAAAAATAAAAGCAAATCAAAGCAAAAACCATGCGCAACATACATCTAATAGCGTGTTGTGCTGATTCTTTTAAACTAAATTCGCCTGACAATGCAACAGAACGAGACAGATGATGCCAATCTTGCTTACAACACGTGGCGTAACTATATTAATTAGAATATTGTATTACAAAACAACTACAACTATACAAAAAAGTATGTGTAGTTTAAAATGTATTTCGTCTTATATAATTAAATAATCCATACATAAATCTAAAATTTAAGTATTTTATTAGTCTACTAAAGACTGAATCAATTTTGACTTAGGTTGTACTAATAGATTGAGGAATTTTCTGATTATTATTTAGGCTACTTATAATATGCTTTTTCATAGACGGTAAGCGGCAATGAATAAATTTAACAGAGGTAATTTAAAATCGGTAGACGGGTTGTATCAATAATATCATTTTCCACCACTACAACCAGTTAGTTCTTAACCAAATTATTTGCTTTCCAATATCGTTCCGGAACGACAATTGAATATACCTATCCTCACATTCTAATTCACTAAAGTGAGGGAGTTGAGTATGGTCTTATTCATGATTGATTGTTTGAATTGTAGTCCGGTGAATCTGTAGAGGCCAAAATGCCGACAGGTTATGTCAGTTCGAAAAAAAAAAAAGGTCGTTTGAATTTATTATTCGGAATGCTCAATCCAAATGACATTTATCGGCGCTTTTACTTACATCTCATTTTTTACACTTATTTCAAATTACACATGTTACCTCTGATGTTAAAGCATCAAAGTAACCAATAGCTACATCTAAATAATCCCAATAGAATATCAGATCTAAGACGACTCATAATAGATCGCTACCCCTGAGTTAGTACGTCTCGTGAATATCAGTATATGAACAATACTGTGCAATACAGATCAAGGCGCGAGTACTGCCGTATTTCATCACATTTGTGAAGTATGGCAATAATACTGCCGCAGTTGAAAATTAAGTATATCTATCACTTCTGTAAAATAGTCTCAGGGCCATGGAAATGCTAGCGATAAGAAAATCTCAGAAATTTCAAATATTATTTGCAGTAACTGTTATAATTCCTCTCAGTAAAAGTAAAAACACAAAATTAAGATACTATAATAAACGAACGATTCCAAAATGAGAGAGTTGTTTTCAAAAGCGAAACATTAAAAGGTCCATGTTTCGTGGCGGAGAGAGTTTTCTTCAACCGCGGCTGCGGTCAATAAAAATATGAAGGGCTACAGACTGCGTACGTGAAGCGAATGGAATGAGACGTGCCTACGGGGCCCCGAGAGTTGCTCGCAATCGGTTTTGTTCAATTTTGTAGGTATATTAGTCATTTAGTATGATTATAACAACTAAACATTATTTCCACAGCTATTCCAGTCACGTAATATACATATACATAAAATTAAATATATGTACACATTCTAAGATAAAAGATAATGGATGCCATCCTCGCTACCAGAAGGAAAAGTTTCAGAAAAGCTGGCTGCATCGCCACGTTATATAACAATGCTTACACACTGGCTGAGGTAATGGCCTGCTTTTTGTTTGAATGATGCATCGACCATACAACTCACGAGTTCTTTAAAAATGCCGCAACGGCTTCAGAGCTTTGAATATGTACTAGAGGTACACTTGCCCCAAGGGTATCAATTTGAGGTATTGATCAAAGTATCGACGAATATTGCATCCCATGCCAAGGGTAGATGTATCTTCCAGGTCATATGCTTCATCTCTTCGGGTCTCTTACCGGTATATAAATTTGCCTGAAAAGTCATTGAACTTTTACATTTTTTATAGTCTGATTTTATTTATTTATTTTATTTATTTATTTGTTATATATTACTTTACAGCAGATTTAACACATAATAAAATTAATATTTGTAAACATATTGTGCCACTTACAAAGTAATAATTATTACATTTTATATATGTAGTAAATTTAATTAATATTATTTTACATTCAATTTAGCGCTTTCTAGATTTGACTGTGTGTGTATGAGTGTTTGTTTGTTTGTGCGTGCGTGCGTGTTGGTGTGTATGTGTGTGTGTGTGTGTGTGTGAGTGTGTGTGTGTGTGTGTGTATGTATGTATGTGCGTGTGCTCTATGGATCTATGAATGTTTGCGTTGATGTTTTTGATATTATGTTCCTGTTCGTTACTCCAATCGACTCTACCAATATTAATTTGTTTTGGAATTCAGTTTCTGGATAAAAATGTTCCTGTTATGCTGGAATAAATCAAGGTAATGAAACTTCGTGTCATACACATTAAAACATCTGTGTAAAACAGAGTTCTTTGCGTAGTTATGTTTAACTGGCTGTGGTGCAAATAACCGCGGGTTTCTGGTCGTTTTCGTAGGTATTTTAAAGGAAACCCTGGTTAAGAGTTCGGGACAATCTATATTGTAGTTTAAAATATCATATAAAAATTTCATACCGAAAATAATTCGTTTAAAGTATCTATTAAAATTTACTCTCTATGCTGTAGTTGATTCTTATTATAATACATTACATCAAACCGAGACATGCAACATTTTTTAGATAAACTCCATGAAATTGTGTTTATACTTTTTCTAAAATATACAGTCCTAGAAGAGAATAGAGATAACATCCATTTACAAACGCTATTATAATTCACTACTACACAATGTACTACGGTGACAGTTAACGTAGAATCATACAACAGATTACAAGTCTCAATCTGTCATGTGACCACATTGCAAGACAATACTCGTCTTTTTAAATGTCCAAGAAATATATTTACTAAATCCTGACTGACCACGTAAACTCAGGTAACTAAACATGAAAAAAACAATACTATTACGCTAGTTTATATAATTAATAGAAATTATATTGTAACTAATTGTGTTTTTATACTCTTTGCTTGCTCTGAAGTACAGCATATAAACAAAACAAAAACATTTAATATTACAAAAGGTATTATTTTACAGCGATTTCATTGATTGATTTTAATGTAATTTAATTTAATTTATTTTTTAATTTATTATAAAAATACCCTTTTATTATAAAAATACTTTTTCCTTTAGAACTCGTTTACTAAACACCTTTTATTAACTTGATACACTTCAAAGCTTAGCACCACTACTTATTTGTTATCGACCTTTTCCTCCGATCATGGAACAAGAACTGCTCATCCCCGTTTACGATATTAAAATAGAAATACAATGCATTTCCGGTGAGCGACAATTTGAGAGACTAAATAAATACTAAAAAGTTACAATAAGAAGTGTACTGAATCATTTTAATATCAATCTAGTTAATAAAAATATTATAAAGGGAATATTAAATCATTAAAATTAATTACCAGAAATAGAAATTATGATAGTACAGATCGTTTTGCAGAAAATCATGTGGTCATATAAAAATTTCAGTTAGAAAAAAAATGCCTTTTTTGGTTATATCGTAGAAGTAACCTCAGTTTTTGTAGCTCGACACTTAGGTCCGTCCATTAGGCGGGAGTGTCCGAACCGAAATAATATTTCATTTTTTAGCGAGCCATGTTCTTAGATTTTATTTTTATAAATATGTACCCACTTTGTATATAAAAATATTTCACGATATTAAATATTTGGTATGCAATAGAAATTAAAATACTTAGAATTTTCAATATTATTCGTTCAGGATGAGAAAAACAAATAATCTACCCAAAGTTAAATTTATTCGTTATTGTTTATACAATTTGTTTTATTAAAAACTGATTTTTTACCCAACAGCACAGAAGACAATTAATGTTTCGAGTGTATTGTTCTGTTCGTCAGTTGATCAAATACCCTTTGCGTCAGAAGACATTTATCTTATACTCCAACAGACAAAAATCAAAGAGGATCACTATCACATAAAAAGAAGGGTGGAATTCTCTGGAAGGTTGATTTTAGAACCATTTTTATTCGGTTCCCACATTTGATGATTCATTAATTGTTTGTTTGTAAAAACGAGTTCGCATGGAGGATGTAACCGTATGTATATATATTTCTTGAACACTCTATCTAGACTAAACAGTTTGACGGACTGTAACATAAAAAGTGTCGTTAAACTTAACTGTGGCGATGACATAAACCAATATAAGTATGACGTTTGTGAATATAAAGAGGGATAAAAAAAACTTTCACTTACAAATACTTTGACAGTTAAATTATTTACTAATAAAATTACAATGTGATGTATCTGTTAAAGATGTGTTTTACTTATAACTAACTGGATAGAGAATATTAAAATAGACAAATACATTTTATTACCTAACACTTGGCGTAATAATGACTTAACCAGATAAACATCATAAAACTTAACTTAGATACTTACCACTTACTTACTTAGAACTTAGATAATATTTCACACGTAAAACTATCGACATACTTATCTGGAAAAAATATATGTTATTGAGAATTTGCAATAACAAAAGTCAATTGAGTTCGACCGGATTGCAACCGCCATATAAATGTTGAAATACTAGTAACAATGTTTTATTACGGGATGTGTTCAGCGTCAGCTCATTGTATGGGTTTTATAGATGTATTCTTAATTTTTCTCACAATTAGATAATGTAGAATTTTGATTAACTGAATTAAAAAAAATACAGAGATTGAAATCTAAAAACAAACCAAATAATTACCTAAAATAATACAGATATCACTGAGGTATCGTTTATGAATGATTCTAAATAAATCTGCCAGAATTGTACAAACACATTAAGTTTAGACTTTTATGACCTAATTCGAGATCTTTGATATAAATTAATTTAATAAGTACTATAAACTGTGCATTGTAAGTACAGTATTTGTAGGTGGTAGAGCTACGCTGAAGCTATTACTGGTTTCAGTATGAATGGGTCGGCTCGCCCGGGGTAGTACCACCCTCTCACAGAAAACCGACGTGAAGTAACAGTGCTTGCACGGTTGCGTTTCGTTCGGTCAGTGAGAGCGCCGGAGGCCCACATATATTAAATGGCCGGCAACGCACTTGCGACTCCCCTAGTTTTGCTAGTGTCTATGGACGGCGGTGATCACTTATCATCAGGTGACCCACCTGTTCGTTTGCCCCCTATAATATAAAAAAAAAATCCAGTTTAAATGTATGTATAGCTCACTAATTTGGCAATAATCGCTTCCACACAATAGTATGATGTCGCCTACTTTCTATTAAAAACTATATAAGAATAACAATCCCTACATATATTATCTTCGTGTAACTCTGACGGTCCATGTAGCGCTCGGCGAAATAGCTCTAAGATGGCAGTATTTTTTCCAATTTACATCACTTATCGTTATATTTTTGTCAATTTAAACATAATTAATCTATAAATGTTATGTGTTATTCTGATGCATAAGCTACATTACAAAGAAAAATTCATAATAATCCCTTGAGCACTTTGTATGTCAAACGTCTATACATCCTCACAAACTTACTCGTTTATAACATTCATACTTTGAGCAAATCACGATTTGTTTCATTGACCATTGCATTGATAAAGCGTGACAATGTTCCTATAACAATGTATTTAACCGTACAAACAGCTTTATAAGCAATCGAATATATTATTATCGTCTAGCTTCTTTTAGGAATGACTACTATATACTTCTAAAGAATCAATATTAATTATTTTAATCAACACTTTAAATTGATGAATAAAAATATCGAGGCAGTCATAAAAACTGCCGACAGAAGTGAAAACTTCTGTTCTCTTTTTTTATTTTTAAATCAGTTATAAGTCTGAATGATTGAAAATTCATAATTTGTAAATTGAAATTATTAACATTAGTCTGGTTTTCACATATATTTGCACTCCAAATTTTTATACAGCTTATTAATTAATCAAACATATGATGAGCTGCACAAGCTAAATATAAAATATCAATATTACCTGTACACAGACCGCTATACTACGCGTGGCTAGTCTGTAGTCCGCTCGGCCGGCTGCTCCCCAATATCGGGGGGCCAAGTGCCGGGTGCCGCCGACTCTACCGGGGGCCCATCTCCTCATTGCACAGGTTTGGCGGACGAGGGGAGGTAGCTGGTCGTGTACCCAGTGTACCTCCCTACAAGGACGGAGCCCGGCGGCCATCTTTCGCCGGGCTGACCGCTGGGGGCGGCATGGAGATAGCTCAGTACGGTCCCATGCCGCCCCAACTTAAAGCGGTGGCCGGTACACCGTGGGGTTTTAGTCCGTGCGAGTCGGACATAACCCATCCTCTCCCCCGAGAGGATGGGTATCCATAAGGGATTTCCCCACGTAAAAAAAAAAAAGAAAAAAAGGGCAATACTTCACGATTATATCGTGGTCATCGGTGAAGCGAACCCATAATGTTATCCCCTGCCAAAAGACGTTCATTGCTGCTAAAGAAGTTTTCACTTCAAAAATCTATATAAGATATCTTAAACTACTATCTACTATCGAGATTTCTACAATTGATCGTTAGTTGATCTTTACATTTTTACCATGAAACAGCGCGTCTAATAATACTTAGAAGTCGTTGTTCAAGTAAGTGAAATATTAACAAAACTATTTTGTCGGACGGTAGCTACGCGACGTGAAAGTTCAAAATATCGGACACATTGTTATCCATAAAACCGGTTATATAACTTATATACCGCATATCCGTGCGCAAAATGCCAAAGAACTGGTTTCATTGTCCATAATAAGTTTCTAGCGGCGGTAAGATGGACGAATAATGGTTTTCTCCCCCTTATAATGGTTATAGGAAAAAATGTTGACGAAAATATTACACTCTATTGAAACGGAGCAATAGGTGTGAAATGATACATTCATGGTGGAACACACCTTACCATGATAAGGAGGCGTGTACACTTTACGAGAAGTACAAATAGTAATTTTAAATAATAAATGCTTTTATTATGTAATGTAGTACATTAAAATATTCTGCAAGATTAAATAAAATGATTTATTCTTTGTCCGCGCTAATGTCCGAAATTGCTGTAGCGATTTTGGCGCCACTTTTATTGGCAGATAGAGAACTCTTTTTATTGTTATACATGATATATATCATGAAGCTTTTCAATAAAAGCTAAGTAGTAGCGATAAAATTACGATTAAAAATGAAAGACAACCGAAAACCACAAAACCCTTTTCAGAAGAACAAAGTTAGAAACAACCAAAATGTCAAGAATATTTCAGTGGGAATTAGTAATAACTGTATAAAATTGAAGTTTGAAGTACTATAAATACCCATTTACGTAAAGAACAGAAAAGGGTATTTATTTATGTTGTGAGAATGTGATTGCGGCGATGATGAAAATACGTCCAAATTGTTTTAATTCCAATAATAATTTGAATATAAGCCTTAATTTATATAAGAAGTTATTTTACTTTGCATTATATAACAAAAATAAGGTTATGTTCAATAATATATAAATAAAACGATAGAGGTATTCCGTTGTGTGTGTGTAACACGGAATATTACTAGATAAATTTGATCAAATTTATTTAATTTTCTTTAATCCTTATTTTAAAAAAATATCACGATAGCCTCATCTTAATATACATAAATTACGTGTCACGTTGTTTGTCCGCAATGGACTCCTACTGAACCGATTTTAATAAAATTTTGCACTCTGTGTGCAGTTTCATACGACTTGAAAGATATGATAGTTTATATCTCAATTTGTAAGCGCAATATTAATTATTTGTTTATTAACAAAGGGTCATGAATATCTCTGTTTGTTCGATAAAATTCTGACAGATGGCGGTATAACCTTAACCACATACCAACCAACATAATAACCTTAGCCAGAGCACCGCATGGCCGGGTCTGCTAGTTTAGTAAAAAGTTTTCATAAACCACGATTTTATCGTTATTTGTTTTCGTGCCGTAGAGAAGTATCACAAGCGGTGTGGTACTTACATTTTTCTCTCTGTATGTAAAATGTATTATTAAGGTAATAAACGACGCAGACGAAGTCGCGGCTATCAACTAGTAAATAAAATCATACATACATCTTAGTATATCTATCATATTTACTCAGTATCAGATTATATTAGTGCGATTAGTGTTGTCAATTATTCCACATTGTGACGTTTGTGCCGAACAGCGCACTGATTAGTGACAAAATGTTTATTATTTCTATAATATAAAAGAATTCATGAAATAACATAGTTAATATTATTTCTAGCATAACGGTTAATGTGCCGGGACCACGAAGCAACGTCCCGTTTACTGTTCCTCATACACAAGAACCTCTCCGCGAGAGCAAAAAGTACCAGGCCCTCATCAAGTTCTTGAATATTGGTTTTTATAGGAATGGGACTCAGCGACAGCGTACGGTTTTCGATATAATAACCAGATATGTATTACAGCTCTTATATATAGGGGAGCCCTTACCCTCACCAAAAGTGTATTCAATGTTCTAAATTTCATGCATTAATGTCGCAAATAATACACTTAGACGGGTTAATATGTTTAGTAAGTTGATAGGAGTTAAACAATAACGAAGCAATTACATGTTATCTGGGGTCAAGCGGGGATGAGATACTTGTACCTCGGAACCGCAGGAGGTGGACCCACAGGCGAATACAGTCCCTCGTGGAGCCTTAGTGTGCCTCCCAAAACCGTCAGTGCGTGGTGAAGAGTCACATCTTACTCGAGGTGACCCTGTCTAGCAGAATGCTACGGATCTAGGCTAGAGAGCCGATAAACACTCCTGGGGCTCGGTTCCAGAACCGGGTCGGGGCGTATATCCCGGCAGACGGCGCCCCTCGCAGTACCCTTCTGCTTATCAGAGGGGACAGGTGATGGGGTAAAGACGGGCTTGCTACGGCTCGCCCGTCAGAGGGTGGAGGGAGAAAACCTCCTTAAAAAGTTACCGTGGGAGACAACCACGTAAAAAAGTTATGGAGGGGTGTGCTTTCAGGCGGCGGGAGGGAGGAAACCTCCGTAAAAAGTCACCGTGGGAGAAAACCACGTTCAAAAGTTACGGGTGTTGAGGAGACAACCTCATTAAAAAACAGACGGGAGGACTTCGGGTGGAGGGAGGTAGAAAACCTCATTAAAATGTTCCTGTGGAAGGAAACCACATTAAAAAGTGATAGAGGGGTGGCCTTCGGGCGGAGGGAGAGGGAGAAAACCTCGTTAAAAAGTCACCGTGGTAGAAAACCACGTAAAAAAGTTACTGGTGGTGGTGGTTGGAGGGGGTGACCCCTTGACTGCCAAGCTGGACCATGGAGGGAAGGGGTTGCGAATGCTGGAAGGGAATGGTTCGTTAGACGGGTAGACAGCTTGTCCGGGCTGTCGTCGCGATCAGGGCGTTCGCACTGGACCTTGTCGCCGGGGTGGCATGGTGCTTGCTTGTTCGATCCTGTGCCCCTCCATAGCGTGGCAGACGGTATCTCGTGGGTTTTTTTAGTCAGTAAGAGTCTGACACCCCACAGCTCCCCAGGACTGTGGGTGTCCAATGTAGGATTTCTTCACACATAAATAAAAAAAAATAACATATTATGTCGTGAACGAATTATGTTTCATGCTAACAATAAAGCTACAGTTTTTTACGGTACCACGGTGAAGTGATAGCCTGTAGGCTCTAACTGATGGTAAATACAGTTTTTTCTAGAACAACATTGACCAAGGACTGGATTGTCCTAATTAATGTTAATGTTTGTCGCTATCAAACCAGCTTGGCCTCTTGGTTGACTGATTCCGAAACATAATAAACTAGAAAAGAATCACTATAATAGTTTTATTACCAAGTACATAACAGCCACGATCCGGTCGTGTACAGACGCTTTACCACCTTGCTTAATTACTAGATGTATAGTGGATAATACTTGAACGTAACACACCTAAGTTCATATTACTACGTTCGCGATATTCTTGGACCAAATTTGTGTCAACCACAAATCATATGATAGAATATACTACAATATAATTTACACTATTGTTATAAAATATAACTCTATGATCCAAACTTTTCAACTGGTAAAAAAGAGAAAAAAGTGAGACAGTATTGGAACGAATATACTGTAGTACCTATAATATATACAACTAGTAGGCCCGGCGAATGTTGTCCTGCCCTGTTGGCTGTTAATAAAAAAAAATATACTTATGTTCATGAAACGCTCAAACGGATTGACTTTTTCCGATTCTTTCAACAATTACCATTATGTTTCAACCAATTTACAAAAAACTCTTGACAAATTATACACTAAACCCTTCCCAGGGAATTACTCTATCTATTGATAAAGACCGCGTTACAATCCGTTCAGTAGTTTTTGAGTTTGTCGTGAACATCCAGACAGATAGACAGACGCGGCGGACGACTTTGTTTTATAATATGTAGTGCTAAGCTGTAGAATATGAGACATGAAAAAATAACACGTATCTGGAGCCAAAGGCATAGCCTGTATCTAATTTACGTACATGTATATTAAAAAAATGTACCCCTCTAGATTCAGCGTGTTTACCATCTTAGACCACATCGTCATTTAAAATCATATGAGTTTGTGGTCAAAATGCTAAAAACTAAAAGGTATAAAAGAATAAACTACCATCCTTATTGTTATACATAGCATACTTACACACTTAATATACTTTTTACATTCATATGTTTATACTATCATTCGTTTATAAAAACGACAATTTGTTAACGAAAAAGTTTTATTTCAACAACCAATTGCACCTTGACGTGAACAACACAGATTACTTTAAACACAACAACAGATAATATATACAGTAATTGAATCACAAAGAAGTAGTCCGACTTCATCCCTGGAAACTTTCAGGTCCGTTACATAAGAGAGTGACTTTAAAAAATGGCCGAACCGTGCCCGTGTCGCGCTGCGGTTGCCACGCGATTTGTTAGATCGAAAAATGAAGTCATCCAATTGTATTTTCAGATATTATCGTAATAAGCTTGTTGGACAAGCTAGGAGAGTCATTCAATTGATTAGGTTCAGATTGATAATATAATGTAATGCAATTAATAATTTTTTTATATGTCGTTTATATAGGCGTAAACTCCTATAACGCTAACAGCTCATAGTGAAGGAAAACAGCGTGAAGAAAGCTGATCACTTGAGAAACGTTTTCATATTAGTATCTCTGTATATGAAAAAACAAACAGATCTGGGAATTTCTTGTTGTTTGAAATTACCAATGTTGCGGGAATGGCCTAGTGATTGAGGCTGTCACTCGTGGCTTCACTTAACCCGAAGTATTTGCCCAACACTTAGCAACGCTTGCAGACCGATATGACTAATATATTTATTTTGACAAATTCAATTCCATTCTATGTGCGTGTTTCTATGTCAGAAGTAAAAAAAAAATTACAAAAAGTAGTAGCCTAGAACCATCTACAAAAAAGTCGAGGCAATAATACAGATTGCCGATAGAAGAGAAAACTCAAAAAAAAGGAATAAATGTGTTGTTTTTTAAATCTGTAAATCAATTATAGCTTGAATTGTTTAAATTTGATAATTAGTATATTCAAATTATTAACACTAATCTCATTTTCACATCTATTGGCACTCCGAGCAATAATTATATACATTTTTATACAGTTTATTAATTAATGAAACATATGATGGGCTCTTTAATGTTAATACAAAATATCACATGTAGACAGGTTATACTATGCGTCTCTAGTCTAGCTCAAGCACAATACGTCACGAGTATTGGTGACGCGAATCCACAAGTTTTTCCCCTACGAAAAATTCCTCAACGCGGCTAAAGAAGTTTTCACCTCAAAAAAACTCAATGGTGTTATAGCTCCCGTATTACTGAAATAAATATACAGTGTGGATTTTATTGACAGGGCAGTAAAGGCAGTGCATAAATGTTAGATACTTTATGACCTTTATTCACAATACCAATAGATTCTGTTTCTTATAAAGATCACAACACTCTATTGAAGTTACTGAAATTAGGATATTAGAAATGTCAATTCGAACAAAGAACACGGCATGGTGCAGCTTTTAAAACGCAGTATTAATCTTCCAACATACATTTTTCCAAACGCCCCAGAAACAAGTACAACAAATCTTGATAGTGTTTTCGACTGAAATTATGAATTAACTATTATATGTGTAGGACAATTTAATCATTATTATGATTTTTCCGTTATTTGAACTTTTAAATTTCCCACTGCTAGATAAAACTTACTTCTTGCCAATGTCCATTTGTTGAGAACTCAATTTAATTATATTTTCCACATCATTGATTTTAGGAGAACAATTCTCAGGTGTACTGTCATCCACAGACATGATTTATAATTTGTCGTTAACCTACAGTAACGAAAATACTCTTTCATTGGGTTGATTTAACATTTTAAAAGTTTAATAATATGAATCTAGACAAACTAAGAGTGGTCTTTATTAAACGTCCATCCAAACAAAGTCACGGGCAAAAATCCAATAAAGCGATCAGCCGAGCGTGGACTGGAGGTCATGTGTGATGGATGGCATGCGACTCGCAGATAATGATGTTGATGCTTTCGTCTCAAGCAATTGAGACTAAACCTGCGTGAAAATTACATTTTGATATTAGGTGATTTTTTTACTAAAGCGTAATCCACACATCTGCTATTGTCAATGTTCTATTTTAGTACCAAATATTTCAATTTTTCTTTATATATTCTACAAAAATCAAAATTGATTTGCATTTTACTTCACTTGTCGGCAGTAGGTACCTAACCAAATTTATATAAATTGACCTGAATAATTAAGCAGATTAACCAATTCTCAATCAATTCCAAAGTTTCAAAAAATATATCCAAGCAACTGGGTCGGAGATTTCGGTGAAGGAAAACATCGTGATGAAACTTTTTTTTTTTTGGAGTTTACACTGTTGACCCTGAGACCTTTACAGATTCACCGGACTACTATCGTGATGAAACCATAGCATGGTGGTAGGGCGTTTTCTAAGTCCACCTGGCTAGCTACCACCTCCAAGTTGAACATTTGTTGCCAAGCACCTGTTGGTGTCTTCCGGCAGCCACACTTGAGAGCCAGTCGCCCTCTAGGCTAAGCGTGACTTACCATCTCAGACTATATCATCATTTAACATCAGATGAGATTGTGGTCAAACGCTTACCTATAAAGTATGAAAAAAACATATTTTAGGGAAATGAAGAAGTGTCTTGGAATCACACATCTTACAAGCGAATAGGCGAGTGAAATTATTTTCAAATTTTCAGTATTTTTATGAATACTCGGATAATCTACATCAACATATTATGAAGCACCATAAAACCGGTGTCCTTTGGCGACTACTATATTATATTTTACAGTTTCTTCAATAAAAAATAACGATCCGTAAACGATAGCATGTATCGGACTGATTTACTGCCAGACATAAAACTAAAGCGACGACTAGTGTTTTTATTAGACGAAAATACGACCGGAGGCGGAGATGGGGGCAACCTGCCCTGGTAGCCCATACTAACTTTATATTCAACACGTAGAATAGAGTAACACAATACCTACGAATGGCAATCATTGGGACATCTTGTGCTCAAAATTTTCTTTTACACTCCTATATATACAATTTGTTAATTTGCATACAAATGCACGATCATGCATGCATGATAAATACACATTTATCCATTTTTAATATTAACTAACACTTACAAGGATATCTTGTACACAAAGATCTTATTAATTATTACTTATAATTATCACGACATGCACGCCCTCGCACTGTGTTGTCACCGCGCTTCAGTGACATTGCCGCATCAGCGTGAGTCTTACTCTAGCATATCAGCACAGGGCGGTAGTCGTGTTACCACTTACAGCGTACGTTATATAAACCACCACTATTACCACCCACGTCCTTCTCATCGGACACGTTTATGCGGGAGACAACTATATTCCCATAGTTTCACGTTACACTTTTTTAAATATATTTTTATTTTCTATTACTGTTAGAATCTTATAATGTTATAATAATCAATAGTGTATTGATTATACAAATGCATTTTCTTTTGTCGTTCTTTTTTTATTATTGCCGCTACTGTACTCCTCAAGTACCTACACTTGAAACTGCATCCCACGTGAATAGGAATAAGTTTAATCTTGTGCTATCTATCTAATGTCATCTGCTAGAAAATATTTATTTTTTATGAATTCCTTTCCTAGGGCATTCTTTTTGTTTTACTTTTTTCTCATTATTCACTCTATGTAGTCGTCCTTTCCTTTTCTGTTTAGTTTTTTTTTCTTTCAAAGAACGGAACACAATTATGTAGTTGTTCAGTTCAGTTGGAATCAACCGCCAACGCAGATGTACTGCGCGCCATTTCTTATGTAGGTATAAGCACTATCAATATTGACTGAGTTAGGCTAAAAACTTACTTGGGGATTAATGTGATATAAAAATAGAGTGAATAAAACTAACTCGAACACGCGCAAAAAAGATCCCGATAAACTTCATTCTATCCTGTTATTTCTAATTCAAATATTTCCACTACACTAGTTCGATAAACCAAACAAGGCGAAAGAATTTTCTCATCAGATACACTTGCAACCGTTTGATGTGATTACTTATAATCTCAAAAGAATAGCACTGAAAATAAATATGTCATTGTTCATAAAATTAACATTATCCATCATTGAACGTAAACACTATTATGTGATGTATCTCTTGGAACACTCATCACTCATTTTTATGGGTATTGATGTCATTCTCATCTACATATGTGTTTATCTATGCCTACTTCATGTTACAGATAATATGAGCGATTTTTAATTTTGTCTATAACATATATCTATCTATATTGAGGAATTTTCTAGCTTCGAGGAACCTGCGAAATTCTCACTAGAACACGATTTAGGACGTGGACGTATACATAAACATAAGTTATAATGACTCTCTCCAGTTCTGTTTTGAAATCCAACACAAAATGCCCATTTGCTTACGTTTTGCATTGTTCAAAAATTAATAATAATGAAGGCGAATCTGTATATACAAATATCTGTAAGTAATCGCCGGTATCTTCGGAATTTACTTTATTTGACCGTGGTTTCGTTGCATAATGCAATGGTCAAACTCGTGTTAATAAATTAATTTCTTAAATCGCAATAATTGAATTACAAGAAAACAATTACACGAACAAGAACTACTTATTTACATAACATAATTTTAATCTGACACAAACAGTAGTTTATACGATATACAAAAATGTGTAAATATAAACAGTAAACTGTGTTTAGATCACGGCCTACTTTATTGATTCTATTAAGCTATATCATTAAGATTTCTTATAGCTTGTTTGCGACTAATGGTAATAATTACGAGAGAAGCAAGCGAAGAAGGCATTTATTAGACATTAATTCCAGAGCAGTCGCCGGCTACCTTTATAAACTTTTTCAATAACCGTCCCTGGGAACTTGAGTCCCCGGGCATCGGGACCCCGGGGACCGTGCGCGGTCCCAATTTACGCGTCGCGTCCGCTACTGCCAACTGTAAATAGTAATTTTATAATATATAAAATATTTTAGAGTATCCGTGGGTAAATAAATTACACTTTCATTAAATCAATTGGTTCGTATACTAAATGTAGAGAGATGGGATGTATTACAAGAAATGGTTATACAAAAATAGGTAAATATAGACTACCAAGTGGACATATAAGCGGGCTGTACTCTTCACTACATAAAGTAATGATGGAAGGTATAAATAGTACCTCGCTAAGCGCTAACGTACAAATGGTCAACTGGACTATGTTCAGAGAGGAGATCTATGAGAAACATTTCCACCAGTAAAGACGTGGAATATATGATCTGGAACATTGCCTGGTGAATCCACTGCTCCCTAGAAAAGTCCTCGCGTGCTGAACAACTGGAGGTAGATCAACACCACTACTCCAATCAAAGAACCTGTACGCAAAAAAGAGCGCTCAGAAGACAGTGGTAGAATACCCGTAGCGCGAGCTTTAAAAGCCGCTTGAACTCGTTGGTGATGCGCATTGAGGTCGCACTAGTAGCCTGGAATTTTCATCCAGATACCATAGGAAATAACATCGCCCAGAAGAGTCCAGCCACTACTTGGAGTAGATGGACTACCCAGATTCCTAGTTACATACCGAACGGAAATATTTGTTGACCAGTTAACAACATACCTTCGAAGTGTTCAGTATTTCGCAAGACGTCAAACTAAAGTAACGGATGACGACAGAACCAATGAAAATATTTTTATTAATCGCATATGGTCAAGTTGAAAGCCTAAGAAAGCCCCGGAAGCATATCGAATCACTAATTTGTCATTGCGTTAGGTGTCTTTTAGAACTATTGCAGCGGTGATTCATCTGTAGAATGGAATCCTGTGCTCGAAACACTTTCATAGCAAGTGGAAACTGAGAATGGAGGCAATGTTACTCAAGCCGGGGAAGAAACTGTAAAAACTAGACGGCTACAGATCGATCACTCTATTTAGCACAATTTCTTAAGTGTTCGAAGAACTTGTGCTGAACAAATTAAAGCCCGCAGGTTGTAACGGATCTATACAGGCCCCTTATAGAAAAAAAAAATATTTATACGAACAACTCCATCTAGTTAGAATTATAAAGAGTTCTCCATACTTGGTCAATATTGTTGTATCGAAATTTTGACAGACAAATTAAAAGTATAATAACGTAACTAGCGCCAACTTTGGAAACTTTTATAATACAGGTTAAATAAAAGGAATAAAGGGAAAATACATATTATAATATATTCGTAAAATTATGTAATATATTTTAACAGTTATTGTGAATTAGATTAAAGTAAAGATTGAATAAAATCTTTATGTAAATATAGAACATTTGTAAAATCATAGACAAAGTGAAGAATTTCTATTGGTTGTATTTTGTTTATAATAAATGACCAATGGGGAATCAAATCAGGGATCATTGTTTACGATTATGAATGGAAAAGTAGGTCAACGATTATTTAACAAAGGGGCTTTATAGAAATTTGTTTAATTTTCGATACTTGAAACAAAGAATGGACTGTTGTTTAAGATTATGAAAAAAAAGTAGGTCAACAATCATATAACAAAGGGCAACTATAGAAATTTGTTTATGTTTAATGCTTGAAACAAAGGATGGATTGTAGGAGTAGGAGGAATAAGTGGTAAATTAAGAACGGAAAAAACCCGAAAAATATCAGTAATTTCGAGGAATGAAAGGACTGATTGTTTGACGAGATTTGGGAGAGGGGCACATGGATAAAAGAGGTTTCAACAAGGGAATCGAGGCAGTTTAGAGTTTTTAGAATCAGTGTGCTTTAGCGGTCGTAATGACGGTCTAGGGCAGTTTTAGGCAGTTGATAGAATCAGGAAGTGCTTTAGCGGTCGTAATGACTGTCTAGAGGTAGTTTGCGCATAGAACAAAAGTAAATAATGTTCTTCCAAGTTATTATTCGATTTACTAGTATTTAGGGTGTTAATAGTAGTCTCAGATAGTGCGCGTGAGTTCGCTAATAGTGTCAGGGAGATCCCACAGTATTTTGGTATTATAGTAAACGAATTATCAGTTATTTTCCGTCTTAGAAATATTGAAATATCTAAACGGAGAGGTATTGTTGTGTTAAGCATTGTAGTCGGTAAATTGTATTTAGAAAGTACATTTATTAAATCTACGAGACTGTAAGTAATTTAAAATATACATTATTACATATGTACACTATAACTACTATTTATAGAATTCAAACAAAACACACACATACATACATACATAACACTACTGTACATAGTTTTGTAGTTCTGATAATACTCTGATAATACTATCAGAATGAGGTAAAACTGGCTCAGATAAATTCGTGACAATGTTATAATTCAGTAATACATCATTCCCTAAACTGAGGTGATTCCACTACACAAGCTTTTACTCATCAGTGTTTTATTATAGGAAGTCCCAGTAGGCGTTGAATTGAGTTGGCACCTAAAGCATATACGCTTCGGCGGTTCTTGAATTCTCTCTCTCTGTCAAGTAAAACTAGTTTGCTGGATAGCGAAGAGGTTCCTGTATGCCTGAAGACGAACTGGGTAGTTGTCGGCGATACGTTTGCCTTGACCCGGGGAATGGTTTGGTCTTAGAAACATAGTTCTTCTTTACCAAAGTACGAACCGGTAGCCTTCATTGTCCGACATCATCTACCTAGTGAATCTTCCGCCTGGTGTTAGTCGGCCCTAGCCTTGACGTAACTCATTCGACATCCTTTTGTGTTTATAATACAAAAGAATGTGTACTGGAATACACTGAAAGTTATAATAAACCTCTTTGTTAATGTCACAACCCCACACACAACTCTTTACAGACCAAGAGTCAACTACCACATTCACGGCTGAAATGTGTGTTGAGTAGAGTTAGCACAGCATTATTAAATTAATTTATTGTTATATAATAACAACATTGGTAAAATGAATAATCTGTGTGGGATTCGGTTAGCACATTATAAATTAATGGTGACTGGAACCAATCAGATGTTCAACTACCAATCTAAATTAATATCTACAATATTATTTTGTAATACAAATGCTGGTGCTGACTTAACTCTGCACATAATGCTACTAAAACCTATCCACTATCCTTCTGGAACTAGTGTGATTTTAATAATTCATTACTGGTTATGTCTACCATTTAAAAGGCAGTAATTTAATCCGATGGGTGTGTTAGCGAAATCTCTATGCAGGCTGCTGTGATTCCTCCAAACAATCTGAATACTTGTTAGGGTGTTTCTTGTCTTCCCTATATCCATATCCGTCGATCCACACAGTGTTAGACGCCAGACGAGTGGATTGGAGCTGAGCTTTGTCTCCCTCCTACTTATCCCAGTGTCTATTTTGGCCTTCTTTCCTGTGCGGGGAGGTTTGGATTGAAGCAAGTTACTTATTTTCTCCTCGGTTGACTTTGTCATCTTGGAGCTTTCACTACTTCGGTGAGGATCATGGTATGTCTGATAGTAGAATAGCTATAATCACTTATTAGATTGAATCATTATATTTTTACATTATACAATTAAGGAGCTAGTTCCAGAATCCTTATATCCTGACTTTTGCCCTTAACTCCCTAGCAATGCTTGTGGTAGTTGATTATTGGGTGTCACTATAAATTTAATAGTGCTTCTAAGAGGCGGGACTTGGGACGGTATTGGGGCCTCCCCCCCTTCCGGGGGAAATTAGGGAACATTTTAACACAACCAACATACAGATATTTAAGACACAATTATATTTTATTATAACTAAGATTAGGATGTATATTGAAATTAAGTGAACATATTATGAATACAGTGTTACATATAGATATTATCTTTAATTTATTTATTTGATTATGAAATAATTGCATTTATAATTTATTGTCATGTGTTTGCTAAAGTTCTAATTATACTAGATTTATGTAATGTTTTCTGAGTACCAGATAAAAGAATTTGTTTACTATAATTTTGTTTCAATTCACAACGTAGAAGGGTCCTAATTTCTAAACGATCATGGCAATAATTATATCAATACAACGCTTAAACCAGGATTTTATATCTTTGGTTAACTAATATATGGCAGATAGTGAGAGAGGTGTATAGTGGCGACTAAGCTGTCTCAGTATGGCGAAGGGGTGGGTCGTTTCAAGGTAAACCTAAAGAACGAACAATTCGGATTTAAAGAAGATCATTTACAGTACCGTTATACGCCAGACCTCCGGACGAGGAGGTGAACAGGACAGATCGTTAACTATGAAACCACAGGCGGGTACGCTTATCCACCAATCAGATTCCACCTGAGCATTACGCACTGAACGAAAGCCACGATTGACCCTACTATGCGATTTCACTCTCGAGACACGTTCGTAGAGGCGGACGTCACATATAGCCACTAACACAGAGGACGCTGTCGTAAAATGGTTACCCTACACCGTAGGTGTGAGAACAAATGTCTTGGACTAGGCTTTCATGCATCGCTTTGTAACTTCAGAAGAGTCAAAAATAATCTAAGAATTCTCCGTAGAGGTACGGAACAGTTTTAATCGATTGTAATCAATCATTTTTTATTTATTTTTTTACATTTATTCTGTGCAGCTTCGTAAAAGCAGTATATGTGTTCAATCATTTTTTCTATTTTGTCAGTTACACGGATAAGATTTAGAAAATTCCCTATCACTGATATGATTTCATCACGATGTTTTTCTTCACTGAAAGATAAAGTACCTTGAAATATATATACTTATTCTTTTTATTTTAGTTTATTTTCTATCCCGTCGTAACTCGGACTGGTCACACATAAAACCCAATAAATAGAGCCTCGTTATGGCGCGACGGGGCGCCCGGCACGCTACTATGTAATTTATTACCATCACATTAGGTAGAATTCCTAAAAGGTAGGAGCAACTTTACTATCTTGCCGGGAATTTCGAGTGATTGTAATTTTTTTTTCTTACCAAAACTCACAAACTTGAGCTTCGGTTTTGAATACATTACAAAGTTTCTCGGGAACGAAATTATGGTGGATGAGATAGCCTAATGGAAACTGGAACTGGTCTTAACTTTTTGATAAGAAACGTTTGTCTATAAAAAAAAAAAAAAACATTGATAGAATCTACATTAGGTTAAACGGCGAAAGCATTAGTGGCTTATATATTTCTGGCATAGAACAGCAGTAATCCCCGCTCATGAAATAGTGAAAGTAATTGATTTTCCAGACATAACCAAGGCTTAACAAAGTTATAAATCTATAAAAAATAACACTTTAATTTATATTATGGCTATGACTTTCTTATCTGAATTTGCCTTTTAGAATACGCTATAGGCTATTTCCGCTCATAATTGCCTTCTTAAGACTCTACTTGAATTAAGCACTTCTGATTTTGTTTCCGAAAGTAGCGAGTAAAATGAATGTTTAAAAAAACAGTATTTTTAACTACATAAAATCGTGCTATTACAAACATTGTTTGTTATCATAAAGAAAATTTTGAATAAGAAAACAATCGGTGCAGTCAAATATTACCAAAAATGGAAATATTTCATAGAGTAGAATCCATTAACTCGCAATAGCGTCCATTAAATCGAAAATTAAAGGTGTATAAAATGTTAATGTTCACGATAAAACGTGCGTGCATTACTCACTGGCGTATGAATACATGAGATTTACTGTTTTACAGATCTTTTTAATTACTCATACTGAAAAACTTATCAGAGCCCAAGCCGAGAGCGTATGGACACGTTACACGAAGACCTTTCAACCACGTGATGAGAAATCTTTCGACGACTGTGGCAAAAATACGACGAGGTATACCGCATATGACTTGTATGACGAATGACCAAAATTCTGATGAAGATCTTTTACAAAAGAGGAGATGGTGCCTTACGATTACAAAATTATATTATTATCCACAATACCATTTATAGACTCACTTAACAGGTACGTAAGGTAATGAATGCATGATATCATTAAAAGCTCATTAGAATATAAAAGGGGTTAACGACACCGTGCAGAAATACAATTTTCTATTACTGAAGCAGTTTACTTGTTAAACTATATGCAATCAACATAAAAAATAAGAACTATTACATAGGTGTCCCCGAGACCATTTCTTAATGTTCTTATTTTTTAAGCAAACTTTTTTAGACGCATTAAGCGGTTTTTGGTAGTGGAAAAACTTTTGGATTTAAGTCACCAATGACTTGGATATGTTTCAGAAATATTTGCTTGCGCCAGACTAGCGATACGTAGTATAGAGGCCTGTGTACATGTAATATTTATATTTTGTATTGACATTGTAGAGCCCATCATATGTTTATTTAATTAATTAATAGAATAAAAATGTATATAATAGTTTCTCGGAGTTCCAATAGATGTGATAACCAGACTAATATAAATAATTTCAATTTACAAATCATACAATTTATATAGTTCACAGTTATTCCAATGTTTAAAGTTTTCACTTCTGTCGGCAGTCCTTATGACAGCCTCGACTTTTTAATCGACTTCAAAAAAGGAGGAGGTTATCAATTTGTCTATATATATTTTTTTGTAGTTGTTACTCCATATCTTTGGATTGGGTAAACTATGAGCGACAAATTAACTGAATAACTCGCGGTAGTCTGGTGAATCTGTAGAGGCCCTAATACCAACAGGGTATGTCAATTCGAAAAAAAAAAATCAAAAACAAGTAACTCAATATCACGCCAACCGATGATTCATTTTTTGTTGGAAAGAATGTACTTTCGAGGATAGTTTGATGAGAGTTTGGTTAGGTTCTGATTATGGTCTGTAGGGAGAAAACCTCCTTAAAAAGTTACCGTGGAAGAAAACCACGTAAAAAAGTTACGGACGGCATTGCCTTCTGGCGGCGGGAGGGAGGAAACCTCGGTAAAAAGTCACCGTGGGAGAAAACCACGTTAAAAAGTTACAGACGGGTGTGCCTTCGGGCGGTGGGACGGAGGAAACCTCGGTAAAAAGTTACCGTGGGAGAAAACCACGTTAAAAAGTCACCGTGGGAGAAAACCACGTTAAAAAGTTACGGGTGTTGAGGAGACAACCTCGTTAAAAAACAGACGGGAGGCCTTCGGGCGGAGGAAGGTAGAAAACCTCGTTAAAAAGTTACCGTGGGAGGAAACCACGTTAAAAAGTGACAGAGGGACGGCCTTTGGGCGGAGGGAGAGGGAGAAAATCTCAAGAAAAAGTTACCGTGAGAGGAAACCACGTTAAAAAGTGACAGAGGGGAGGCCTTCAGACGGAGGAAGAGGGAGAAAAACCTTATTAAAAAGTTCCTGTGCGAGGAAACCACATTAAAAAGTGACAGAGGGGTGGGTTTCGGGCGGACGGAGAGGGAGAAAACCTCGTTAAAAAGTCACCGTGGTAGAAAACCACGTAAAAAAGTTACAGTTACAGTGGTTGGAGGGGGTGACCCCTTGACTGCCAAACCGGACCAAGGAGGGAAGGGGCTGGGGACCTGACTTTCCATTGCACATTGGTTCGGTAGACGGGTAGGCAGCTTGACCGGGCTGTCGTCGCGGTCAGGGCGTTCGCGTTGGGCCTTGTCGCCGGGGTGGCATGGTGCTTGCTTGTTCGATCCCGTGCCACTCCATAGCGCGGCAGACGGTATCTTGTGGGTATTTTTAGTCAGTAAGAGTCTGATACCCCACAGCTCCCCAGGGCTGTGGGTGTCCAATGAAAGATTTCTTCCCACATTAAAAAAATAAAATAAAAAAAAGGTTCTGATTATGGTATCCATGACAAAGTAACGGAACTCTCCAATTCTTAGGAGCAAATTAACGATACTCGGCCGAATCGTTTATACGCCTTCCGGATATTTCAGTCACTTACTCTATCGTTGTTGTGGTCAAGTAATTGTTGTAGTCGAATATGATGATCAATGGAACTTCTTAACGGCTTAAAGCAAGGGTGTGATCTGTGGCAGAATTTCTAACTGTTTGTAATCAAATTTCAATGCGCTTGCGTTTGTTGCTGCATTGCAACATGGCGCAAGCAGTCTAATTGCATTACTTAAGGTGTATTATGTCTGAAGCGGTGGTAGCCGAGTGGGTGGTAGAAACTTTTGCATATTATTGATGAGCTTTATTACCATATAAAAGACTGGTGATAGCGGAGTGACAAAGTAAGCGACTTGTAACGTGTGAGGTTGCGGGTTCGATACCGGGTGTGACGGTACCAATATAAATTTAACTTTGTGGAGTTTGTATGTACTAGTCTACCGATTTACCATCAGTTGACGGTGAAGGAAAACATCGCGAGCATCTGTTACGAGCCCTAGGCTTAAACGAGCCCTTAATAAAAAATTGTAATTATGGATAACATTTTACGAAACATCTCCCACACACGTCTAGGAGCTCGAGGACCTCGTACTAACGACTAAAACATCAGTAACTATGTCGCCGTTTTTAACCCTCATATAACTCCACCCACCGACGCAACGTTTGCAACTTACTTATGTCTTCTTCACCTGTACCGTATCTTGGTGTGCGAACATCGTACTACACCGCAAGTAACATGTAGCTGTCATATAAGCGTTTCACTAGCACACATGATGCAACTGTTAGAGACCTCGCTTAGGATACCGCTACTTGTGTGATAAGCAAAACGACAGCTTGCATTCACTTTGCACTTTCGACTTTGATAAGCAGTATGCAGTTGCTTATGGAACATCAAAAAGGATTGTGTTTAATGGTGCGGCCCGCTCTAACTGTTCTTAGATGGTACCAGACCTTCCTTGTCGTTGATTATAATTGAAGCTGTTAACTTTAATATATCAAAAAAGGTAATAATTCTATTCATAAATATATAGATATCATAAAGTAATTACTGAAAGTTGAATACATAAGGTCTGTTACATATCCACTACAAAATATAGCGGTATAATTAATGGCAGAATACTTATAAGAAATGTTTAAACGTGCTACTTAATGTTTCGTTTAATATATATCGCACCCTTAATAAAGTAAGGGCATGTAGCGACACACATACCTACAATAAACGTGGTATGGATGTACTACAAGAATTCAGACATAGGCTCAGAAGCGGCACTACGAAAGTCCAAAATTAGTCGGATTAACATCGATACTCTTAAAGACTCGCCGCCAAGGTAGCGACCATATGCTACCTGGGTGTAATTGTATTCTTACAACAGACTGCTCACACAATGCGGCGAATTATTTTAGCTTATTGTTTTTATTACCCAAATACTATTGTCCATTCCTAGTTTTAATTTAATTTTATATCTTTTATATTATATCTATTTTTATGCTTGTATTTTCACCGACTATAATCCTTTACACCTGTTCTGTTTTTGTACCTTTTAAATATGCCTGCTCGTCTTCAATAACGAAGATTCGTAATCTAGCTGCTAAAGCGGTTACTAGTCTGCATAAACGGAGTCAGATCTTTAATTTACATCTTCAACCTTCTGAAAATAGCAAAGTGGTACCCATGCTACCACTTCCGCTAATGGCACATAAGGGCTCATTATAAATAGGTCTACAAGGTGTATCTCACAAAAAGAGTAAGGAATTATGGCTAATTTTGAAAAAAAACTGTGATCGTCGATTTGTTTTTTGCTGTTACCCAACAAACTACTTTTCTAAGTTAAGCCTTTACTTTACTAAGGGTGTGATATGTATGTTTTTATTTCTTCAAAATTCAATTTATTTTTATGGTTTGAAAACTATTTATACGAAATACGAATTAATACAAAGAATTAAATGGTTCACTTATAGGATTTAAGTATCCTTAGAATCAATACATTTTCTAGATTTTTATTCAACTTATATTTATAACAACAATGTTTTGAATCTAAGAAACTAATCATGTCTGTCTTATTAAATTAAATACATTTCATTACAATCCAATTCAATCAATCAATCGATCAAATCAATTCAATGTAAATAAAAATATAATTACTCAATAAGTATATTAAAGTCAGTTTATTACAATCTTCAACTGAAGTCCAGTGGAACTGTAGAGGCCTGACGAAGCCAACAGTGTAGGTCAGTTCGAAAAAAAAACAATCTTCAATTGTAATCTGTATCAATTGTAATAGCAATTTTTGTATTTTAATCGACATTTACAGTTTACCTTTGAGTTTTTGGACGGGAATTTAGTCTGTCATGTAGTGGTTTTTATATTTTATTCGTAATCTTGTGTTATTACACTCTATATTTTGCAATATTGGTGGTGTTTTACGTAATATAGTTCGGTTATTATGCACAAGTGAAGTGGATGGGAAATAATACCACGGAGCATGCATTCTGAGATGCCACCAAAACTCCATGGAAAGTTCTAACAAGGAAACCACTATCTTGTTAGAACGTTATAATTATCACAAGACACTGACTTGAAATAAAACATTGACACTGGCAGGTGCTTCTGCGGTGCCAAAACAAGAAGAAGAAGTAGAAGTTTACCTTTAAGTCAATATCCCTAGTAACCGTATTTCTACCATAGTACAAGTAATTTCTACTATCTGTTTGATTATATTCTGTGGTGCTAATTTTTGTTATGACTTTTATCCCTATACGAAATCAGTCACTAACTGCATAGGTAACCTTCATAATTTGTATATGTAAATGTTTATAGTATTTTCATTACGTATTTAGTTCACTTGATAAAGCGATAACGTTAATGAACAAATGTACGTAAACAAGTACGATCAAAGTCGTTTTTTATTGTCGTATTGAAATACAGCTTGTTATCTACATAGATTATTATCTACGTTATGACTGCAGTGTGGGGTGGTAATATAATTGAATAGAAGAAAATAGTGAAAAATGTCGCTTAGAACACTGTTGCTAAGGTGAGATGTAGTAAAAAAATTGCACACATTATTTGCGAAGGAATTTTTATGAAAACTAGGCAATAAATTTCATACTTACAAACCGTATCATTATTTCGTGATATTGGTGTATTAATTACATATATCATTGTGATAATTTCTAGTAATGTTTTTCTTATTCTTAACTTTTGCAAAACAATGAACAACTCAAAAGTGTTAAAATGACAGTATTCACAGGTAATATAGCTATTGCTTGTAATTGCAACTTTTGTTTTATTTAAACTTGTATTAGTTTATAGGCATTGATCATTAATTTTATAAGGTTCTTATAAATAAAATTAAACTATTTGCTGTTGTGCATATTACAAAAATGTAGAAAATAATTATTGAAATTTGTTTCCAAATTCTAAATATTTAGAGAAAATATTTAATTATACACATCTCCTATATTGTATCATGTGTTCAGATTTAACAATAATTCTGAGCTTTTAAGGAAAACATACAAACATTCTAACCTATCTAACCACAACCTTAAGGTTGAAAGTTTTTGTATTCTGACAACTTCAAAATTACTCCCATTTTATATGATCATTTTCCCCATCACTGATCATTTAAATTTTAGGAAAAATTAACTTTAAAATATAGGAGTATATTTTGAATTTTATAAATATATTCTGATACCATTCTAGAACATTTATCAAGAAGAATAAATTTGTGAATATATCCACAATAGCAGTCTGTAATGATCACCAGCATAAATATGAAAAGAAGAATGAATACAGGAGCAACTATGGAAATGCTGTTGCCACTGCATTATTTGGCTCTGTGCTTATCGGATCAACTGTCACTGGTAACATTTTAAACTAAATATGGAAAATAATCTATGAAAAAGTACAACAAAAATTTATTCCATACTCCATTATCTCTAAATACATTAGTATTGAAGCAAAAACAATTCTGAGTATCAGATATTTTTTATATGCAGAGAGGATTAAAAAAATATTTATTGTACTCATTAACAAAATACTCTTAATAAAAGTGTTTGTTTCATTATATCAAAATTATTATAATAATGAGATTCCTGTCAAAAGTGTAGAAACCTTAGTAGTGTTGAATATGAATAGGTCATTAGTATATAATGATAATGCAGTTTAGAATTTGAACCACAAAATTATCTATACATATAATAAAAATGAAGTGTCTGTATGTAATATCAAAATAACTACTTTTTACTGATTGGATATGAACATATACATGCTACTGGTAACAAAAACACAATTGTTAAAATTGTCTGTCTGTCTATTTGTTCCGGGTAATCTCCGAAATGGCTTGACCGATTTTGACAGAAATTTCACTAATGGATAGTTAAAATTACAACGAGTGACATAGGCTACTTTATTTTAGAGTAACTGTCATCCGTGGCTTCGTCTGTAGTACTATCTCCAAAACGATTGGACCTATTTCCATGGGACTTACACTGACAGATAGCTAACGTTATAAAAAGTATTTAAAGCTTTTTTTATTTTGGACTAGCTTTTACCCATGGCTTCGTTTGCAGTACCATCTCCAAAAGTTTGAACCCTTTTTCACGGAACTGTCACTAACAGATAGCTGACCTTATAAAAAGTTAATTACAATTATAAAAAAAAGCATGCAGAGCTGCCAGCAACAACTAGTTAAACATATAATGAATGAATGAAATATGTTTTAGACAAATTAGAAAGCAAACCACAGGTTATTAAAAATCAACAACAAAAAACTGAAAATGTTATCATAGAAGCTGGTGACAAGAGAGCGGATTTACCTACTTACACAGCTGAAGAAGTTAGCAAACATGATAACAAGTATGTTGTAATATTTTAGTTAATTTTAGAGGAGAATGACTGTCTTAATCAACTAATAATCTAATTAAAGCTAATTATTATGACATTGGTAGAATTTGACTACATTAAAAAAATGAAATCCTTATACATAAATTATTACATATGTTTTTTTTTTATTTTCATATTAAGAACTATTTCATCACACCTAAATATCTGTGGACTGTGATTGTAAATAATGACCTCATGTTTACACCACAACAATCAGAATATAGATTATTTATAGAAGATTTTTAATTTACTTAAGGTTTTGATAGTTTTCTAATAAGATGAAATATTTCAAGAAAAGATTTCAAACATTTGCTATAAATGTTATTTGCTGCTTGTCAAAAGAAGTGTAAAAGAACAGAATATTTGCTGTTATATGATAGTTATACATCATTGAGCTGGATATTCTGTTAAAATCTTAATTCCTTTCAATGTTCAAACTGCACAATACTGATGACTGATAGTGTACAAACTATCAAATGTATTTCAAAGTGTATTTTACAATAGTACCAAATAATTTCAGAGACAGTTTCTGGGTGACATACAAGCATGGTGTTTATGACATGACAAAGTTCCTGCCATCTCATCCTGGAGGAGAACAAATCATGAATGCAGCAGGATTAAGCATTGAACCATTCTGGAATGTGTATGGGATGCACAAGACACAAGAAATTTATAGGTTACTTGAAACATACAGAATAGGTTAGTGTTTTGCTTTATAGAAGAATTTCCACTTAAATAACTCTATAATAAATCGATGTATAGGTTGTCTGTCCTTCTATGAAGTTGTAAAGTTTTTTTTTTATATTATAGGGGGCAAACGAACAGGTGGGTCACCTGATGGTAAGTGATCACCGCCGTCCATAGACACTAGCAACACCAGGGGAGTTGCAAGTGCGTTGCCAGCCTTCGAATATATGTGGGCCTCCGGCGCTCTCACTGACCGAACGAAACGCAACAGTGCAAGCACTGTTACTTCACTTCGGCTTTCTGTGAGAGGGTGGTACTACCCCGGGCGAGCCGACCCATTCATTCTGAAACCAGTAATAGTTTCAGCATAGCTCTACCACCTCGAGTCTATTATACGTAATAAGTACAGTGGCGAGACAATAAAACGATACTAGGCCGTGAGAGTAGGATGGACGAATAAGTGTTTATATGTATTTTGCTTGTTTTGCGAGTCAGTTTAGTTTAGATGCAGTGACCTACCAACCAAAATGGATCATAGAAGAAAATATTTTAAGATAATTTTCGATCAGCTCCTACAACTCATCATTGAATAACTATGGAAGTTATTGGAAGAAGAGAGTAGAAGAATTTGGACAAGAAATTGGATTTTAAGGAGGCCCTTCGTTAGCGCATCAAATAATCTTTTTACAGATCGATGATCCTAGAGAAATTAGGACACTTTTAAAAATGACTGTAGAACGTTTTGAGACATTGTTGGAGCACATAACTCCACAAATTGTGCACAGAACTGGCGAACGAGTTGGCGAGTAACGATCGAGTGTATGTTCGTACGTGTTGAGCAGAATAGTGATAGCAGGAGCGGAGATCTGATGCGGAGAAACGAAGCGGGGAGCTGAGTACTTGGCCTAGTCGCGTTTCTAGTGACTCTCTCGGCACTGTTTGCCCTAGCACTCGGTCGATGGTACTATCTCGCCACAGTACTTGTTACGTGTAATAGACCTATAAATCATTGGTACTGTGAACCTTTTACGCTTATTTAGCTAAAGTTCTTGTTTGTAACAGAGTTCTGTTAGTAACTTATATTAGATTATATGTTTATTTTCACACAGGTAACCTACATGATAATGATGTGGTGGATCACTCTGATGACGAACTTTGGGTGAAAGAACCTATGAGGGACAAGAGGTTAATTGTGAAGACTGCCAAACCTTTCAACGCGGAGATACCAGCCAAGCTTCAAATACAGCACTTTGACACACCCAAGTAAATTGTATATGGTTATTTAAGGGCTTCTCGTCTATATTGCCATTCATTGTCTGATTAGTAAGGATTGTGACCCTACATGATAGGTAGCATCTGGTTATTCAAAGTTGGGTACCAATTAAATTGATCCTCTGTGATATTTATCAAATTTTATAAGGATATCTGCAAAGTACTGGTTATCTTCTCAGGGGAATACGGTAACAGTGGATCTTCCTCCCGTGATTCCGTGTAACAAGACTTTTTATTCCGTAAAATAAACTTTAAAAAAGTTATTAAAAGTGGGTTACTCAAAAGCCAGTTCAAGTATTATAAGACCAAAAACTGCTCAAATAAATTAAATCTTGTATGAAAATCAAACTATTAAAACATACAGCATTTTATGTTATCCAGTAGCCTTTCATGTTGTCTCTTTCTAACTTGTGTAAAATCGCATCTGTCTGTTTATTTTTAGTTGCACTAATGCAGTCAATCTTCGCTATTTTAATTTTCTTTATATACGTTTGTGCACATATTGTTTTAAAATGGTTTTGTAGCAGTCTGTTGATTTGTCGACAATTGGAAATGAAAACAATAAGTTCGTTGTTTTGTTTTCAGTGAATTGTTTTACGTGCGTCAACACATGCCTGTTCCAGAGGTGGAGGCGAGCTCCCACCGGCTGCGGGTGAGCATCAAGCAGAAGGAGACGAAGGATTTGGAGTACAGCCTTCAGGATCTGGAGCAGTTCGAACGCGTGTCGATACGGGCAGCACTGATGTGTGCGGGGAACCGACGTAGTGAGATGAACAAAGTAAGCGGGCTACTTACAGCTGGGTTAACCTCCACTGAATTTCCCACACACTATGTACTCCTTTCAGATGCCTGTCTCGTCCAAAACTCAACATTGTAAAGATTAAAGTCATAAAAAAAAAATATTGGTACACCCAGCTGGATTTTAATTTCTTTAAGCAAATGCTGTCATAAAAATATTTAAGTCTTTGAAATATATTGAAAACTACATTAGAATCTTTATTAAAGCTTGATTCTTGAGGTCTCTAATCACTTCGAGAGTACTTCTGGTAATCAAAGACCTCAGGGTGAGTTGCTTGTATGTTCTTGCTAAACATAATTTTTTTTTACTGTGTACATAATATTTTTTTGAACACAGTTCGTCTAAGTTTTTTATTATTACTATATATATGCTATTGAAAATGTGTCTATGAGAAATTAAACTGTAGTCCACATACTAGAATCTAGTAACTGGCTAGACCTAATCTGTATTATAATTACTACTCACTTCCCTATGGCACTAGTTAGGAAATGGTGCACATCTAAATCAGGTTTTAAATAATTTGCAATATGAAATTACTGTATTATTTATATAAATAAAAATCAATATCAGGGTGGAAATCTCTGGAAGGCTGACGTGATTGTTTCAAACATTCGACAAAACTCAAAACTGTCTTTTTTTAGGACCCGTTTCTTTCTAATTCCCATGTTTTATTCATTGTTTATTTGTAACAACGAGTTTGTATATAAAGTGTAATAATATCATAGGGCTTGGAGTAATTTTATAAGCGTTTGAATATATATGTATGATAAAAGCAGGTGAAGCCTGTGAAGGGGAATAAGTTGGGCGGGAGGTGCTATTAGTAACGCTGTCTGGACCGGGGTTTACCTTCGCGACGTGCTCATACACGCGGGGGTCGACTTGAAGGACACAGTCGGGAAACATGTAATCGTGAGTTCATGATAAAACAACGTGAAATTATTGTTGATATAAAAAAAAAGCATAATTCATCAACTTTTTCGGTCTCCAATTCCGTGTGAACAACCTAGTCCCCAAAACATTTTGCTGACTCTGCATTTTGGGTTTTTAACTACTTAAAGTTAAATAAATAGTAGTTGGTACGTTTTTGATGTGAACTTTAATGTCGGTCTTTAGAAACCATTCTCATGCTATCGAATTTTCGAGGCCAACTTCAGCCTATTAAATTTTAAAGACCAACTTAATGTTATTGTATTTTCGGGGCCAAGTTCATCCTGTCTGACTTTTATAACGCTCGTAATGAATTGTTACGTGGAGATGCGAATAGGAGTAAGAATTGATAGGTGTAACCCGCGCGCAGTTCACAGGCTCGGATATAGATGCGACGGGCGTGAACTTCAGCACGTCGATACCGCTGGAGATGGCGGTGAGTCCCAGCAGTGGGGTGCTGCTCGCCACGCACATGAACGGCGTCCCACTGCCGCTGGACCACGGGCACCCGCTGCGCGCGGTGGTACCGGGCGCGCCCGCCGTGCGTAGCGTCAAGTGGCTCGGTACGCACCGCTCTGCTTACCCTACAACACTTTACACCTTGCCTCCTAACTAGGCGTTGAACATGACTTGTTTCACTGCTACTTTTTACAGCTATGCTATTTTTCACAACCTCCGCTATTTTTCACAACTCGTGAAAAATAATCTTTCATATTATTCTTATATTAATGACAATATGAATACAGTCTAATGCAATATGATTCGAGAATAATTTCACTCAACATATTATAATTTACATTGTATTTCATTTAATATGGTTACTATATGGCATAAGAAGACCAAAATTAATTGATAAGTATATATTTAAAAATATGAAATTATACATGATACAGGTTGTCCAACTGGAATATAAGTAAAGAAAGGAATTACTAATACTAAATAAAATTATTTCACACATTTCTTTATATAAACAACTTTTTTCATTTTCACTGTGATACAATCATATTCATAGATATTCCCAAAAACCCATCAAGATTGTTATGAATAAATTTATCAACACTGCTATAGCAAATTCATAGGAATAGATTTTACAATACTACTGTTATATAACCAATATATAATAGTAAAGTTCTAGCATCAAAGTAAATCACTGTCACGGCTTTTCACTATTGAAAGTTACCTGCAAATTATTTTAATCTATATCTTATAACAGGTTGTGTATTTTCTCCTACATTTGTTTTTATTGGTTTTAATGACTATAAAGTGGTTTCAAGTTCAGTAAATGAGTGGTAGAAAGGAAATTCTGTAGTTGTGTTCGTTTACCTTTATGTTAAGTGTTGCTGAGATACAACATACACATTTCAGAATCTATAACAGTATCTGAAGACGAGAGTCCATCGCACTGGCACCAGAAGGACTACCGGGCTTTCAACCCATCGAAGACCTGGGAGACTGCAGACTTCCCCACTGCGCCCCCCGTGTACAGCCTACCTGTCACCTCCGCCATCTGCGACCCTGCTGATGCTGAGGAGGTACAGGTCAAGGACGGATTCATAGAAGTCAGAGGTCAGTCAGCCACTTGAACAACGTTTTCATACTAAAAAGAAAACCAACTTAAGTTTTCATCCAAATCATTGGTAGAAACATTGAGAAGTTTTTTGCTTAATTCATGTGAACTCAAACTCGTGACAATAAAAATAATTAGTCCAATATTTAAATTATTCTATAATTTATTCATAATACATATTTATGAATTGTATTTAAACATATTGCATCTGTGGTGGCTACTGAACACATCTATGGAAGCCACAATATGCTAGTTCAGCAATGGCTGTATTTGTAAATTGGAAAGGAAATTACATTAGAATTATAGGTAGATACCCTACAAAATAAATGCCAAATATATTAAACTATAATTGAAATGATGACACCATTGCTAGTATTTTAAATTTTATATAGTTATTGCAATCAATAATAATGCCACGCTCAAGCCACTATGCTCCTGAATAGTAACACTGTTAAGAATAAAAATGTTATGGGAAGTATCACATTTGACTACATTTTTTAATTGTACTCAAATAGCTTCTGAACAAAAGTGCTGACAAATATAATAAACAAATAAAGATGGAAACTAACTTTTTTTTGTCTTATAAACACAGAAACATTTACCAGTGTATGTAATAGAATAGTAAGAAATATCTGTTCCGGAATACGAAATATTATATTATTAATTAAAAGCAAAACATAATTTATTAATAATTTGATTCTATGAATGTCAAACATATATCATATCCAAGACATACCTAATATATCCTTAGCCTTAGCCCTTAATTATAGGTCAGAAAGTATGTGAAAGCAGTACATAGTAATAGAGTAAGTGATACTAGAAGTTCCATTAGAACCGAGCATTACCGAAATGTGAATGCCTATGCCACCGAGGTATCTATCACATAGCACAGTGATCATGCTTTATGCAAAAGCATACCTGCGTTATTCGACATTTGAAAACAAAAGCGAAACCGCCGGCATCAGCTAGTCGACAATGGAATTAATTATTCTGTAAATACCCAGGTTATGCATACTCTGGTGGTGGTGCAAAGATCCTGCGAGTGGACGTGAGCGCTGACGGCGGCGCCACCTGGCTCGAAGCGCATGAGATGATCGCGGACTCCGCGCCCGCACAGAGGCACTATGCCTGGACACTCTGGACTGCGCGAATACCAATCGAAAAACACCAAAAAGAGGTGAACATTCAGAAATCCCCTGATTCCTATGCTTTCAATGAAGAAAAACAATATGGTGGTAGAACTTTTTCTAATCTAAACGTGGATAGAACTGCAACCCTCAAGTTGAAAATTTATGGTCTAGCACTTTTATACATGCTTTAAGTACCTGACCTTTAGAGCCGGTCCTTATAATTTTATTGTAACCATCTTAGCCCCCGGACTGTTCAAAACCATAAAGGTTTAAGTTCCATACAAACGAATGTAGACCCCATGAGGTACAAGCCAACAGACTGTTGGCAGCATAAGCTTAAAAAAATAACTGATTTATTAAAGAACTTTGAAAAATAAACGATGTATTATAAAATTGTAATTTTATGTTAAATATATTTGAAAATTATTTTTCCATTTGTACGATTTTTTTTTCTGAACCACGAGATTTACAAAGTGCAATATCGGAAAATTAAAATCGTAATCCGCAATTTTGAGATCTGGAGCTTAAAAATCAGCCGAGGGGTTAAGGCACATTGTCGCTTAAAAAAAGCTGGAATATAAGTTTTAAATTTTCCAATCATTCATTAATTCTTACTATAACAGGTTTTGTATATACTTAGCTAAAATCAAATTTCGTTTTTTATTCTTAATAGTTCATAGTAGTACAATATACATAAATATCTAAATACTCTATTCTTGTTATCACGTAAACAGAAATGCAAATTATAGCGTGTGACGTCACAACTTGCGAAACATTATTCTGACATTTATACATATTAGTCTTTATATTCATAACGTAGAAAAATAGTGTTGCTTACAATGGTGTGACGTCACTTCAGCGCCATCACAAGCGTGAACGTTTTATCGGGAGTATTTAAAAATAACTATGAAAGGCAGTATGGAAATTAAAATATGGAGTATTTTTATGGGTATAATAGACACAGAATAGTATATATATAGAATAGTTACGAATGAAAAGTATTTTCAAAGAAGCAACTAAGAATCAGGAAACATACTAACAGTAGTGTGTTTACTTTGTATGTTTAATTTAGTATAGTATGAAAAATACTATTTGTCAATTTAACATTTCGCTTTTGTGTATATATGTATTACTATACTTTGTAATGTTTAATATCTATGTACTATTAATATTATGTAGTCTATATATTGTATATAATTATATTATATATTTATATATGCATGTTACAGAGTATGTGCTGCTAATTATGTGTTAGTTTTGTTTATTTATAAACCCTAAATACCCTCTATTCCACTCCATGGAACATATCCATCCAAAGATTGTTATTAGCAATAAGGCCGCCCTTTGTACTAATCACATAATTGTAATGTTTTATAGTGTTTATGTGTGATGGTGTACAATAAAGATTAAATAAATAAATATAGTTAATATAATAGGTGGAGCTCTGGGCTAAAGCAACGGATAGCAACTTTAATACTCAGCCAGAGAAGTTCGACGACATCTGGAACATTCGCGGCATCCTCAGCAACGCTTACCACAGAATCAAAGTTAAACTCGTGCACTAAACTCATTCGATAAACATCAATATATAATATAGGGATATTTAAAAAAAAATTGATATTACAAAAACTTTTGCTCAGATGACATTCAATAACTTCATTATATAATTCATTCTTTATTCTATAACAAATTTTAAGAGGGAATGTATTAGAAATATAATATATATGTAAAGTATATTATGAAATTTCGAAAATCAAAAATGCATGAATGAAAGTGGATACATAACACCATATTTCATACGAATATGTATGACACCAGAAGTTTGTGTATGAGTTGTATGTGATGTATGCATGATTCAAACTATATAACAGAAAATAACATCACAGAAGAAAAGGGTTGTGTTTTGAGATTTTTTATGAGAATATAAACATTATTATTATTTATTCATAGACAATTAGATTAAAAGTTTATAGTAAAAAGTGTTATACTTACAAACTACACTCATCAAAAAAGTAAGCAGTAAGCAACATGTACTAATTTAAATTTTAGGATGGTTCTTCACATTATAACGTTGTATTTTATTTTTAAAATAATATCTTTAGGGTTCTATGATGTTAAAAATAACAGCTGTTGTCTTTATAACTTCTTTTAATAACAGAAATGAACAATATTAGAATATACTGTAGAAACTAAGATACATAAGAAACTAAACTTTTTTTTACAAAATGAAATTTCTAAAGAAAATGTATTTATTGTGTAAGAATAGAACAATTTCATACAAAGTATGGTCTCCTTTGCTATTCAGAACTTGTCGGCAACGATTATTCATTGAATTAATGATACTGTTTATGTCATCTTGCGGTATTCGCTCCCAATGGAATTGTAGCAAATCCTTCAGCTGTTGGGTTGTTATCACTCCATTCAAGTCCTTTAAAACACGTCTCTGGAGCATGTCCCATGCGTGCTCGATGGGGTTGAGATCTGGCGATTGTGCAGGCCAGGGCAATACCCGGATGTTCTCCATTGCATGTATTCACTGGTTCACCGAGCTGTATGTGAACGCGCATTGTCATGCATTAACCTAAAATCGGAGCCAAAGGTTTGTGCAAATGGATAGACATAAGGTCTGAAAATATCCTCAATGTAATTTTCAGCATTCATGTTTCCATTTACAAAAACGAGCTCAGTTCGCCCGTTCTTCATAATACCCGCCCATAACATAACTGTTGAGCTTACTGTATGGATGAACTTCCTGAACGCACCTGAGCCTTTCAGTATTTCCGGGCCGACGATACACTCGCACCCTTCTTGAATCAGGCTTAAACCCGAATCGCGACTCATCAGAAAACATTTTTTTATCCCATTGTTCCTGGGTCCATGTTATGCGTTCTCTACACCATTCATATCGACGAGCGCGATTCCCGTGACGTATCGGTGGGCACCTGATTGGGCGTCGAGCTCGTAGGCCGTACTCATGCAGTCGATTTCGCACAGTTTGAGAACTTACATAAACACCACTTGAAATTTGTAGCCTCAAACTTATCTCTCGAGCGGTTAACATCGGCTGGCGTCTTGCAGTCAGTTGTATGTACCGGTCTTGCCGAGTGGTTGTACTCCTTTTACGGCCTGGATGCTGTTCAGCGGGTCCTCCTGTATTATTGTAGCGCTGCCAAAGACGACAAATAATACTTCTATGAATGCCAAAATGTCGAGATACCTGAGATTAATTACTTCCCGCTTGCAACATCCCTACAGCTATTTGCATTTCATCTGCCATCAAATGACGTCGCTTCATGACGTAAAGAATATCTAACAATTCAATTTTGTCGCTAACTTTATTTAAATGGTTGGTAAAATTATAAAATCAAGACTAAACGTAACAATTAAAACGCACTTAAATTCAAACAAATTCGCAGTCATTTGAATTTTATGAAAAAACAAAACATAATCGATTTTTTTTTTACAACCTGCCAGTACGTCATCAATAACAAAAAAGTTTACTTACCTACGCACTTTGCTTGAGTAAATACTTAGAAATTAATTAATATAAATGGTAAAATTTGTAATATCACGCATGTTGCTTAGACTTTTTTGATGTGTGTATTTATTAAATGTTTTAAGTAGGTACACACATAAAATTTCTAGTCAATAATGCAATTTTTTTTTTAATAAAAAAGGAATGATTAGTTTTTATAAGAATTTGGGTATCAATTACATATATGAAAGTGCCTGAATCGAATTACCGGTAATTTTAGTGATATGACTGTATATAAATCGAAAGCATGTGGATATATTATATATAATTTTGTTTTTTTTTCTAGAACAATAAAGTTATAATTTTCATGATTCAGTTTAATTTTATCTCAAAAAAACGGACAAAATATTGTTCTATTAAAAATCGATATTCACTATTCACGATTAAATAAATTCAGCTATAACTTCATTTCGGTTTATCATTGATCGGTACCGCTAAAGTAGTACGATTGCATAAGTTTGATTTTTTCGGTCATTTTTCATACGATTTCTCTCTATGGCTGAGGTTTATTTATTGTAAAACGACTTATTAACCGCTACTTAAAAATTACCGGTAACCTTTAAATTACGTTATTGAATTATTTTTGAAAATTTGAATGTTACATTTTATTAACGATTATTGGTTACGTTTACTTGTATAAATTTTTATAATAAATGAGACTTGTACACGACTACTATTTGTATAAGCGTAAACTTGAGAAACATGGTTAAAGATATATATATATATATATAGATATTAGCAGATAGATATAGTTATGTCACGAGCTAATAATTGTCCTTAGTCTTATCTCGTTATTGTGTTGTGTTTGTTAAGTATCTTATAAGAATTAATATTAATTATGTCGTGTTTTATTGTTTTATATTAGATATATATTATTACATGCTGTTGTAAATGTAAATTTAAATAATAATAGTAATTCGCGCTTTTAGTTTAAACAATAAGTCGAGTGGTAGAGTAGATCAATTAAAATAACTACAAAAACAATATAATAAAATTATCGAAATTTAGACAAGGCAATCCGATGCTTCGCGAACTTTCTTGGTGGCATAATTTTTTTATGAGTTTTACCAGAACGAATATATAACAACAATACAAAAGGACACCATCTGCTGAGAGTACCGCGACTGCGACATTGTGCAATTTCTGGCCAATATTATAACATTTACAAATGGGCATACAGTTTGTTTGAAGACATAATGGACTGTAAATAGTGCGTCTAGTGTTTCTGTGTTCATATTTGGAAAATATAATCTTACATCGCGATACATATTCGTTTTATTTATACACTGCCGTAACAATATAGTAATGACGATCAGGTCTTAAATAAGTTGAAAACGCGTGAAATCAGTTTTTAATTATATTGTGTCTGTAAGTCTACTCGTTTTGTCTACAAATTTATTATTATGATATTTTTTAATAAGGCTTTATAAACATTACACGGTTTAAGTTATACTTAAATATTTAATGCACAGTTTTATTTTTATTTTGTATGATACGTTTAAAGTATATTTCGCTATATCAGGTATAAACAACAAATTATAATAATTATTTCTATTGTAATGGATTGTCTACTGCATTATTATATCGTTCAGTATCAGCGTAGGTATTTAAACTTGTAACTTCTTCCGTATTATTTTTTATGTGAAACGGTAGCAAACAGGCCGACGGTCCACCTAATGGTAAATGGTTACCGTCGCCTATGGACAACTGCAACACCAAGGACATCTCTGTTGTGTTGCCGGTCTTGAAGGACACGTTGTAGTCCCCTTTTGAAGAGCTCCATGTCATAGCCCTGAGAGAAAACAGTGCGGAGTAACCCATTCCACAACGCTAGCGTACGAATAATAAAGCTTTTAGAGAACTTTACGGCTTTGCTAGGTTTTAAGATGTGTGGACGAGCGGCCTACCAGCGGCGAAACATGCGAGTGTAAAATAGCATAGAGGGCACCATATCAAGGAATTCCTCAAAATACTCTCCATTGTGCATGCGGTAGATCACACATAGAAAATCATTGTCTATGCGAAGGTCTAATGCTTCTAGACCGCATGTCAATTAGAGATCGTTGACGATGCGAATTGCTCGCCTTTGCACAGAATCAAAAGAATTATCAAACGTAATAAAACATACTAAAACCTACCCAGGAATAGAACTATGATTTAAAAAAGAAACGTAAATTGGTTTAGTGTTTTTTCGTATTGCGATAAATTATATACAGAGACGTTGCGTTTTATGATATGTCGGATAATCAGTTTTATCCTACGTAGAGCATTTTTGCAATGAAAGTAAACTATTTGTATGATTGTAGCAATATCGTAGCTGGTATTAGGGAAAGTATATAACATTTTACCGTTCTATATCATTAGGACCTACAAACACTATCTAATATGTTAATTGTTTATTTATTCAGAGTATGTTGTTGAAATTGTAAGGACCATTTAAAAAAAATTTACACCTCGGGACACTTGTAATCTGGGGGCCAGGTATCATTCATACGGCTGATACTTTAATATAATTTGTTGCCATAACGTATATTTATTTTATAATTGATATAGTTTTAAAGACAAATACCTATCGTTTTCACCAACGGAGCGGATAAATAATATCATTTACTAACGTCATAAATTGAACTTTGATCTAATATAATTTAGGATGATGTGTAGGTTTATGAGTATATCATACAGATAAGATAATTTATGCTATAGTTGAAAGATAATTTATGCTATAGTTGACATTAATAACCGCGTTTTATAATGGAGCGATAAGGGTTCAGCGCTGACGCGGAACAGACTACGCCGTAAGGCGTATATTCAAAACAAGTTGTTACAGTAGTTGTACTTATGGGTCTTTCTAAATTTAATTCATTATATCTTCGGCATACGTCATTTTAGCTAAGATTTTACAATTACGTTTACTTATAATCTAATAAGAAATGATGGATCTTTTTATTTAGATATTCTTCGTCATCTGAGCCATTTTAAAAGAAAATTCATTTATGTTTCAATTAGCGTTATCGCAATAAATACTATAATGAAATGCAATTGTTTATTCATCATTAGCATTTGTCTGTGTTTTCATACAAGTCAATAGATTTGATCTATCCCTCAGTAACAATACATCCTTTCTACATGACCTTGTCCTTTTCTGTGCTCGTAACAAAGTACATGCAAGATTTCACGGTGATCGGTTGAATAATTAAAACGAAAACGCGTAATAAACGAACAAACTCACTTTCGCCTTTAAATTATTTGTGAGGGTAATGAATAAAATATTTAAGCGCTTTTGTTTGATAAATGATAGCTTATATTATAGCTTTGTACAATTATCCGCTGTAATTAATGATGTCGAGTTAAATTTTTATACTGAATTTACCGAAAACCATGTAGGCGAAGTCGCGTAATAAAATTAGTTACAAATAAATAGGGTGATTTGACAACCAACCTTTAAATTTCACTTATTACTTAGGTACTCTATAGTGAATTATATACCTAGAAGGAAAATAATGAGATTATTTAATTAGCGAATTTACACAACTTTGTATTGCCCTGGTAAAACGTGTCAAACAACTTTATCTCAGTTTGTCGCAAACCGGCTTTCGCGAGAGCACGCAAAATATGTTTGCTTCAAGAAAACTTAGTCATAAACATTATGTTAAGTCGTTAGTGAACATTTTTAGTAATCATCTACACAGCCCTTATACTCTGCAGAAATTTACAAAGAATAATAATCTAAATATAGTTATACACGGGCAGACATTGAAGTTTCCTCTCGTATGGCTCCGAGACAATTGTCAGTGCGAACAATGCTTCCATGGGACGGCAAAAAGCAGAATTCTAGACTGGAGCAAATTCGATCCTGAACATCAAACCTCAAGATATCGTCGAAAATGAAAACTGTTTACAAATCACTTGGATCGACGGACATAAATCCCAATACGACTTGAATTGGTTGAAGTTTCGAAGTTTCACTCAAGAAAATCAGGGAAACTACACCGAATCTATCTACAGACCTAAAAAAAAACCATGGCGAGGCGATGAATTCGATAAAGTATGCACTAAACACGACTACAATGCAATATTGCTATCGGATGAAGCCCTTTATAACTGGTTGCATATATTTTCAATCTACGGTGTCGCTCTAATACAAAACACGCCGCAATCTGAGACGGCTATTGATAAGATCGTTGACAGAATCGGTTTCACAAAAAGGACCCATTACGGGGTAAAATTCATAGTTCAACATGTGGCAAATACAAGCAACGTTGCATACCTGTCGAGCAATTTACAAATGCATGTTGATTTACCATACTATGAATACGCTCCCGGAGTAAATCTGTTACATTGTCTTGTTCAAACAAACAGCAAGGGCGGTGAGAACCTGCTCTCGGATTGTCATTACATAGCAAAATACATGAGAGACAACCACGAGGAGCAATACAAGCTTCTCACTGACGTAGAAGTGGAGTGGAGTGACATCGGTGTGGAACACGGAAATGAGTTTTTCAAACTGTATCGATCACCAATCATAAGTTTAGATAAATACGGTGAGATAAACAGGATAAGTTTTTCAATACCTCAGAGAGGGAGCTACTTTCCAGGGGATATTAACACCGATCGCACCTTGGTACGAAGCATACGGATTATTTCTTGAACTGAATCATAAATTTTCAGCGAAATTCAAGACGAAAGCTGGAGATATACTAGTATTTGATAACATAAGACTATTACATGGAAGAAATGCATATCTAGACAACGCGGACAATGTACGAAAATTAATCGGTGCTTACATAGATTGGGATGAGATATACTCTCGTTTGAGATGTTTAAAAGTAAAACTAAAAAGTATTGAAGGCATTTAACAACTACTGTTTATATTAAAATATACAGAACAAGCGAAAGTTATTTTAAGAATAATAGATTACACCAAGTACTTATGTATTTTTTATCAAATTAAAAACTCAGCCCAAGTATTAAATGCTTTTCTATGCAAACACTCAGACCATACATTTTGTATACTTAACATATAGTAAATTAAACCAAATTTCGTTTATAGCAGTGATTATTCTGTAGGTAGGAGTTCAATGGGGCTAATTTTTATGAACCTATATGTCATGTTATGTATGTAAAAAAAAAATGCACGCAATAATAACGTTGAGAGCTATGAGAAAATTATACCAATAAATTTAAAGAGCCTCTCAAAGACACTGTGAACGTGAAATCGGTGAAAAGTATCTACACCGATTTTCTAACACAAATTCATTTTATCTATATAATCCTACATCAAAAATAATAAATGTTTTATTTACTTTTTAGTTGTAAATTATAAACTCAGTTGAATAATTGACAAATTATATAAATTTTATGTTATTTAAATAAAATTATATTCTCTTAAGTCATTTATTTACTTACATCTATATTATTTGTTATAATATACTAAATGTGGCAGTCTTAACAAACAATTATAATCTTTTCATTCTTATTACTATATCTATTTACAATCGTATTAAAATATTAGTTACAATTTACATAAACATGAAAAGCAATAATCTTGTGAATGTTTTATTTATTTTTGCAAACATTTATTATACCCTAATGCTAATATGAAGGGGACGCTTGCGCAATATCTATCTCTAAATTATTGGTACATAATTATTTTAATGTATAAAATCTAAATTTCTTGATCCTCAATTAATTTATATTATTTAGATGTAATCTCTTTTACAATATTTACAGAATCAAACATTTTAATCAGTATTAAGTTAGTAAACATTTTTACATAATGAGCAAGTTCCATTAGTGGTTCAGGTAGTTTAAAAATTATTAAATCATAAACTTATTTCCAGTAATAAGATCATAGAGTTAAAGGCATACAGTTCAGCAACAATCATTTCAAAGAGCCTTCTGTATACAATACAACAGCTACTGCAAAAAATTGGTTGTTCAAACTGTTGTTGTCATAAAATAGACAAAACAGTTGTATTTGGAATGAATTCTAAATCTTTTAGTTACTTTATGGGAATGTCAGTGTAAACAACCACCCAAATCAGTCACAAATATTCACAGATATGAATATGACATGGATTTAATTATATTTTGGCAACCTCTGAAAATGAGTATATGAATAAATAAACCTGCTTTAAAAGCAAGATACATCTTGACCATGTATTTGACTCCAATAATGGCATATAGATTTTTGATATATTATTAAGGTGTAAGTTGATATGGGACCAATTTCTCTGTCTGTTCTGATAATTTCAAGTTGCCCTATAGACCAAAGTTTGGATTAAAAATTAGTGGCGTATGTGTCCTCTACAAAACATTTCATGGCAAAACCTTTTCTCTTGATAGTTAATTTCCCCTTCTCTTAGAAAAGATAACTCTGTACATTTTTTTTTATTGATAACCTCACACTTAGAGTAGAAACTTATAATTAAAATGGAAGATTATTTTGAAACATTTATTATTTATGACTTATAATTAACCTTAATGCTACTACAGTTGGGAAAAATAGATTGGATATAATAATTCAGTTAACTAAAAATGAATGTATACTCAACAGATACAATATATTAATTCTTATACTAAAGCTAGCGGCTCTAGTAGGCATTGCCCTGCACTGATAATAAAAGAAATCCTAGAATCAGGCTGCAGTAGTATCTGCCAAAAATCCTAAACTATTCTTGAATCCACCTGAACAGAAACAAAAATGTCATCATAATCTGTCCAGCCATTTAGGAGTTTGGTCACATACACATATACAAAATAATTATATATATAAAGATAATTATGGTAAATAAATAATTAGGTAGTATGGTCATGCACTTAAAATTAACTTGTTCTTTTTGTAAAAGAATATTAAGTTTTTGAAAAATTGTTATTAAATAAGGTTTATCATATTTATAAGTAAATACCTTTATATAAATAGCACCTGAATATTTGATATAAAACAATCTTCCCTTAAGGGTTTAGATTACCCCAGCAAAACAATTATAAAATTTAGTAATGTTAGTAATATTTCAGAAGAAAATAATCCACATACAAACATAGTAAGGGAAAATAGAACTTATATAACTTTGTTCTACAGATTCTGTTACTAGAAATCAACTAATTTAATCTCAGACCATGATAATATATAATAAAGATATATAAACAACTATCTCTTATTAACCATCTATTTTTATTCTTTGATACATTACCTAAATTATAAAAATCATCTAAATTTCAATATAACTATCTACATTATAACTTCTTATTGAAAACCTTCTTAGTGGTATAATCGTATCAGATTCCTCAATCTGTTGTTCTCTTTCTATAAATGGGAAATTTTCAAAATTAGGATCGCATGCCAAAGCTACCTGCCATAGACTCATTTGTATGAATATTTATAGTAAAGCTAGAGTCCTCAGGCACTTCTTTGAACTTATAACTTAACGAAGATAATTTCAAACAGAAAGCTCGCAAGTTCTCTTCGCACTGGACTAAATACGCATCGGATGTGTCATCGAAATGACAATTTTTCTCGAAATGAAATACGAATTTTATTACCGGATTGTAACGATTGTCAGTCACAGCAAACACTACACAGTTTAGTTGGTCATTTTTCAGACATTCAGCGACGGTTTTCAAGCATAGATTTATATATTCGTTTATTTCTGGATGCATAGACTGATGCACAACTAAGTTGTATTTTTTCTTGGTTTCAAAGACACTTTGTGGGTAAACTGATGCATTATATAATATACTATGAAATGCGATAGCTAGGAAATTCTAACGTGATATCGATAAGACAAGCATCCATTGTGTACACATTGTGTATAACTTGGTATAACCAAAAAAAACTAATGTCACATTTGACATCTATTGACACTGACTTATACCCAGGGGAAAATAAATATAAAAATATTTTGATTAAATATTTATATAAAAATAAGTATTTTCTTTTCACGAATTACATTTTTTTAATTGCTCTCTTTCGTTTATGACACTATCTGCCTCAGACAGCGCTCACTCTATATCTACATTGGCGGAATTCTATGTTACCTACACACGGCGCCATAAATAAAAGAAGAAATATAAAAATATTCTTTTGGCGATTTTGTAGTCTCGAGGGTTTTATCGTTATTATTTAGTCGTCCTGTATTGTATGAGACATCTTGTCTCCTTTTTTTTTATATAGTTATTCATTTTTTCCTGTCAATTCGCGTTCGACCAGAGAGTATAGAAAAAAGGCCTAACGCCACATTCTTATGACTGTAGGCCTTTTGGGAAAATACTCTATCTTCGTCTAACATAGCAAAACCAAATAATTTTATTTCATAATGAATATAACATAGGCTTAAATGTTAATCAGTGAAACATTTTCAAAATTGTTTTATTACTTTCCGGTTTTCCTAATAATATGCTAATTTGATTATATTCTATTTCAAATCATTGATTAAATTTCCTACGCCACCTTTTGGCCTCAATCGGTAAATATTATACGTATACCGTATATATGATTTTAAACTACATTCTAACTGTATCTTGCATAATTATATGTATCCCAGTTCTATGATGACTGTGTATTATCATAATTCAAGTAATGTACTCTGTGGTAAACACCACATACAAAGCAGTAACTATCTTGAACCCAGTGCTTGTACAATCATATTGATGAAGAAATTTTCTTTAATTTGGTTCACATTTAACTAGGAAACCAAAGAATATATAATAATTTCTTGAAACTATAAAAATTATACAACAATTATAATATAGCATGAACGAAATGAAGCCAATTCAATTAAATAACTTTTATTCACTAAAGTAACAACATCTATAATGATAATTTAAAATGCTACATAACACTTCAAATCCCTTCATTTGTCTGGAATGGATTCCAACCCCTGGAAGAAAAATTGAATACATATAAAATGACAAGTATACGTTTGGCATTAAAAAGGTAACTAAAATTCTACATTTTCATATTTATGATACAATTTCAATACCACTATCTTCACAATAGCTGCGAGAAATTTTTGTATTGTAGCTTAAACATATATATACTTTACCTTAACTATGAGTTATAATTATCCATATTATTATATTTACTTTGTATAAAAATAGAGATAAAACATTATTTTTAGGTAATAGTGCTAGGTTTTATAACAAAGTCCCAAAGCATATTACCAATTTTCTAGACTATAAGTTTAAGTGCCATGTCAAGTTGATTTTGACTGTCAAAGGGCTATTATAGAGTCGATCAATATGAGAATGATGAGGATGTCTGGAATTGACTTCTCCTGTGCATCCACTAAAATCAATTGTAATGTATAACATATTTTGAATATATAAATTGAATAAATAAATGTATGTTGAAAAGATAAAGTTTCTGGTCCAGCTTTCCGAATTGGTGGCAGTTTTGTCATTCATAATCGCCTATTTAGGGCCTCAATTGAATAAAGTAATTTTGATTTTATTTACATGCTTTTATTACCTTTATTTAATTATATTTAAATAACATTTCTATCACAATTAATTTTCACCTACTTCCTGATAGGTACTTAGATCATTTAAAAATTTGCACACACCTAAGATTAACTCAATGTTTTGACTAATAACATCAGGATAAAAGAAAAGGCTTAAGTTAGCATATTGTATGGATAACATGGACTGATAAATTTCATTTGAAGATTAAAAAATAAACCTAATTAAAAAACAATATAAATATGCATTTATGAGAATGTGAAACAACATTTTTAATTTAAATATTTGATGTAAGTTGATTCAAAATTTTCTAACTTAATATCTTTTTGTATAATCTTGAAATTCGATTAAAGTCATTAATAAAATTAAAGACTTTAAAAGAGGGTGGGGTGCTTTCTTCATTTTAAACATGTATTAGCTTCAGTTATATCATGTATTTAACAGAATCATTTAAATGATTCTCATCAACTTCAAAACATCAGATTAAATTGAAATTTACAATTCTTATCAAGGACTGTTGTCAGCACAAGAATTTAATAAGTTTGTCCCCATAATTGTAGGCCTAATAGATAAAATGGATACATTACAAAATAACTCAAGGTACAATCTGAAAACTTTTTGTCACATATTATGTACTAAATAGTTGAGTCTGCAAGTTAATTGTAATTTAAATTTGATTAAAGACTAAATAAAAATAAGTAATAGAAAAAAAACTAAGAAACCTATTTTTGAAACAGGCATGGACACTACATAGCATTAGAAAATAATTTTTAATTAAGTTACTTATTAAAGTATGTTCTTTAATATTTTTTTACTATTATTTATTACTAGCTGTGCCCGCAACTACGTCCGCGTGGAACTTAATGCAAAAAAAACAGTGAATGATACAACCATCCGAATGTATATCTGTTTATCTTGGATATTTGTAATCCGACTGTCGAGATACCTTTGGTACTCAAAACAACAGTTAGCCGTGCTTTTTTTTTTTTCGAACTGACCTACACTGCCGGCTTATTAGACCTTCACAGTTCCACCGGACTACAAGTTAGCCGTGCTTCAGACACCTGCTTATATTTATATGATCGACATGCAAGCTCTCGAAACTATCAAATGAAACTTATAAATGAGCCGTTTTCTGTAAAACAGAAATAATCTCATTGTTATCTAAACTTTTCATTTCAATAATATTCTGTAACCAATAAAAAGATAATTTTTGCGACATCTGTTGTGAAAAAGTGTAGTCTGCTATTGCTTTTAAAGACAATTTTTCGTGTCATTTATGTTCAATTAACAATTTTAGTCTCTTCATTTTTATATTATAAAAAAGACCTATTATTCTTTTAATATTTAATTTTCCTAAAATGTGATAAGATTCAATAACTTGTAATATTTACAACACACAATTAATTAGAAATGTACAAATTTAATCATAAACCTTATGCGAACGAAAAATAAAAATCATATTTTACTTATACAAAGTAAGTTATTCAATTTATAGAAATATGTAATATTTGTAATTGGCCAATTTTTAGATGGTATATTATAGTAGCAATAAATTTAGAAAATGGAGGTTGAACGCCATCTATTAGCAATTATGCATATTAATGAATTACTGAACATCTTGGGTTATTAATATTTATTTATGTGAAAAAAAATTAAACCATTTTTCTTTTTGTTGTAAGTCTTAGTAATATAATATTGTGGCAATGTTGTTTATGCTATAAAATACCCTGGTTTTTAAATGAGACTAAAGTCCATTTACTTATCTATTTTTCTCTTGTACTTAACTCCTGTCGTCATTAAAATTACAATAACTTTTGATATAGTGAACCGATTTTATTGAAACAAAAAAATTATGTTGCTCCGGAATATGTTTGATTATTTTCTTGCTGGTGTTTTATCAGAAACTTAGTACTTTACCAGTGATGCCTATTCAAACAAACAGACAGACAGACATTTCTAAAAATGGTCGAAATGGATTCTATTACTTATTCCTAGACTCCTGCAACAATTTTTTTCTAAAAAATCAAAAAAGTACAGACACGTTTGATTTACATTCTTATTATATGTATAGAAGATGATAACTTCAAGAATTTTTTTTTTACATTAGAGTTCCTTTTTTAAGTACTTTTAATCTCATTCTAAGATTTAAAAAAAAATCATAAAATAAGAAATCTTTTTGTCCCTCTTAAACATAATTATTATTTATTTTACTATATATTTGTAGCTTAGCGATAATTGTGACCATAATATCTTTAAATGATTATTTTTATAAGCCTATATTTTGATTACTCAGTAGTTTTAACCAAAATCTCTATTTATTTTGTACTAACATTAACTTTGTATGGATTTCCAGTAAGCCTCATATCACGTTGGTACATGGCACGCTCCCATCTATCTAACAAACCCCGCCTGTAGTGCTGAAAATGTAAACAAAATTATCATTCAAGAATAGAATATAAGACAATTTTTGTATTTAAATAAAAAGTTAGGATTTTTATAATCTATAGAAGGCATGCTTCAATATCTGTGATTTGAAACTGTTACCTAACACCATAATTATTATGAAGCGTACTTACGTTGCCTAAACTTAAATTGTGAATGTGGTAGAGACCCCATCCAGGTAAACCTAAGGCAGCTGTTATGATGAAGAAACTGGGTAAAATCTCATACCACATTTTGTTAAATTATCAAATAAACTATCGGACAAGTGTTTCGGGAAATAGAGTGACAAGTAATTACGTATTGCCAACATTTAGATGCATCTTTTGTACTTACCGGTATGGCAAGGATTCATCTTTTAAAGGTACGTATGATTTATGTTAATACTGTCTTTAGTTAATACTTTTATTAATTGTACTATTGGACAATTTAGTTAATTGTGTATTATATACGTATTATGTAAAATCATTTCAATATTGTAAACATATGAGTAATTTTGTACTAAATGAATTTAAAAAAGTTTATGAAACAGTAATGATATATAAATGTACATATTTATTTCGATGACTGTTCTGCGTTACACAACCCAATTTTGTTCTTTTGGTCAGTTCGTAACAAATCACAAGCTACTCAACACCACAACTCTCTATTAGTTATTAACATCCAATTATTATTAACTATATATCGTAATCACAGAATAAAGAAATACATAAAAATAATGAAAGCTCTTCTCTTTCTTCGTGACTGTAATAAACTATTTATCAATATTTTATCGCTTTTTTTATGGTCATTATATTATGTATCACATTATGTGATGTATTGCATTACTTTATAGCATACATCGACAAATCAATAAACTAAAAAAGACTTACGTTACCCAGAGCAAGATAATGTATCCACCATAGACCAAGTCCCGGTAAACCTACGGAAGCTGCAACAATAAAAAATCCTGGAAGAATATTAAACCACATACTAATGAACACAAAAATTAAATGCTTTCGTTACAAATAAAAACGATTTAAATTGATGTCATAATATTTTAAATAACTTAAAACCTCATTTTCATATTTATGGCCAGTGCTTAACTAGTCGTTTCCAGGTTGTGTTGAAAAGTAGAGAATAAATTGATTTATTTTATTTTCCCTAATAAATCCAGGCTATCCAGCAGGCAGTTAAATATTTCTTAGAAAGTGCCTTAGTTTTATACTTTTTGTAAATTATTACATGCAACATTTTATGTAGCCTTTTTAAATTATATTGTTTATTACCGTTAGCAACACGAAGCATCGGATCATCAAAAATGGCAGAAGTACCGATCGACTGTGACTTCCCTGTTTGGGGTTTGTTGCCGAAAAAAGAAACGGGGGTGGTATCATTTCTGAACAAATACCCCAATTACGATGGCAGAGATACTGTTATAGCTATTTTGGATTCGGGCGTCGACCCTGCTGCTACTGGTCTTAAGGTAAATTTTCTGTCTTGTCACGATTTGTTTGGACAATGTTTTATTGGTTTGCTTCGGTCAATCAAGGGTTCTTATGTTTACAGGTAACGAGTACAGGGGAGACAAAGGTCATAGAGAGGTTTGACTGCAGCGGGTGTGGAGATGTGGATACTAGTACTATTATAAAGACTGTGGTCGACGGCTGTATTACCGGTGTAACTGGGCGAAAACTAAAGGTGAGGGTCCAACGATATCGTATTTACTGTTTTGTACATCATTAAAAAGAAATTCTAAATCATCATTATCTTATATTTCATTTCTTATACATTTATTTTTATGTTTTGTTTAGGTCATTCACCTTTACTTGTCATGATATGTCATAGCACAGCTGTTTCATGCAGTAATAGTAGACAAAGAGATAAAAGTGTACAGAAATGCTATCAATGGAAATTTCATACATTAATATAGTGATTATAGCATATAAACATGTAGTAATCTGTATGAAAAATTAGTATTTTCAATAATTCTAACATATAATTTCTTTCTTCAAAACTATACATATTGGTTATAATTTGATGACATTAGTAAAATAAATGAGCTTTTTGATTTGATACTAAATATGAATTACACTTTTGTCTTTTTTTTACTCTGTTTATAATGCTACACATGATTTATGATTTTTAGTGGTAAACAATAATTACTTTTATTCATGTAAAAGTAATCAATAAGAAATAAAAGTAGTAAATAATTAAAAAGACATGTAAGTATTTTATTATAATTTACACTTGAAAATAAACTTCTGATTTTTTATTCAGATATAGATAAACAATGACCTCTCTGGAAAATGTAACAAATTAAAAGGTTGCTGACTGTCAGCTTAAAGTTTATTTATACAGTAATACCCCGCTTTACGCGAGGGATACGTTCCGAAAAAAATCGCGTTAACTGAAATTCACATATATCGAGGCTTATGATTAAATATAGTCAAAATTTAATACAAAAAAAAACAAATCATTTTAATCAATCACTTTAATTCTAAGAACACTTTATGCAATACATACTCTTATTTTTTACAGAAAAATACATCTATTGTCTTTTGAGTAGCGTTTTGTTTATGTTCTTGTAAAATACGTTCATAATACCCAACACTGTTAATTTTTTCCCGATTTTTATAAATCGTTCTCACAGTCGATTCTGAGAGTCCAAAATCTCTCCCCACAATTGTTGCTTTGCTTCCATTTTCCATTCTTCTTAACACTTTCATCTTCAATTCCAAAGTGACTCTTTTAAATTTGAAATTCGCAGTTATAGTGAAACCGTGCATAACGGGGTCGTGCTAAGCGGGGTATTACTGTATATTAATTAAATCAACTTCAAATTTCTTGCTGATTTCTTTCCTTGGATTTGATATAAATTTATATGACACTAGCAGAATTGTGCATTTTCCACAGGGGACATAGACTAAAAAAACAAAAAAAATTAATTGAATAAAAAATACAGGTATTTCATAATGTATGAATATCTCGAACTATAAAAAATAGGTTTTTTATTTGCACAGAATCAGAAGTGTTTTTACTCTCAAAAGTCACATATTTCCAACTCGCCACTGTGTATGGTATAGCTGATATGTATTGTTTGCACCATATAGAAAGTGGGAATACAATGTGTATATTATACCAACATAATACAAATATATATATATATCAATAAATATATAATTAATGAAACAAAATGTATTTCTTAAAACTATGGTCTATAGAGCTACTTGTGTTTAGTGTGATCTATTTCAGTAGTACCGTTTGCACTATGTTAGTAGTGTTAATTACAATTTGTGATTTACCAATTCACCCTATGTAATAATGACAGAGAACGATCAGCATCCTTTTGTCTCTGAAACAGAGGTTGTGCACACTTAGGCCCATGTTACGGCAGATCATGTCACCATGGGTTGGCAAAGTTCACTCCCGTATACTTGCCGGACCACCTTTGGCAGTGGCTCAAACCTACGTGCAATCCCCAGAGGAGTGGTCTTAAGCAAGCTGCTAGCGCAACACAGTGACATTGAAAATATTTCAGTCACTAATTCAACAACACAACACAGACCACCCCCATATAAGTGCATACACTCAGACTAGTAGTTGTACATATAATAGAAGGGCTTTATTTATTTTTTCCTTATTCAAACTGACTTAGTTTAGTTGTCAGACATGAAATACATGTTTACACACACTCTAACACCCTTGCGCCTGTTGCCTATCAGATGAGTGCTTTAAGCACTCGCTTTAGTAGTCTGATGAAGCTGTGAAGGCTCTTCAGGCCAAGTAGTGTAGTCAGTTAAAAAAAAAACAATTTGTACTTTAGAGATTTTTGTTCCCCACCATTATAGCTTATATTTATAAAGAGATTCAATTTGTTTGTTTCTAATGAGTAATTTGTAGAACTAATGAACCACTTCTAAAAATTGTTATATTATAGAAAGCTACATTATACCTAAGTGACATGTTGTATTATATTATTAATCTTTAGATTGTAATTAGTGTATATAAAGTTATAGAGAATTGGTAGTTTTATCATAAAATCACTTCAATGAAAAAGTCAAGGTCCATTATGTTGTACAATTTAAGTTATTGCTGATTATGTTTATTGTACATTGATTAATTATACACTATAGTATAATTTTAATTAACAAAAAGGCCAAAATTGGTGTTATAATTCTTATGTATGGAATTGACTTTGAATCACTAAAATCTTTCTCTGAATCATTGAAAACAGTTATCAGAATAGGACAACAGGGTTAGACACTTGAGAAACCTATTATTCAAATTGAGAGTAGGTAATTACAAAATGCTCTATTGTGTGCTTGATGCCACATTGTTTTTCTTTAAATTTATAGTGATTATAAGTCACATATATTATTACCATAATCATTTTTTAATAAATTGGTCATAGATACCAGAAACATGGAAGAATTCTACACAGGAATGGAGGGTGGGTGTTCTCTATCCATTCAGCATGTATCCATCAAAGTTAAAAGAAAGAGTGCAGGAGCATCGCAAAGAGCGCCTGTGGGATGTTGGTCACAAGCCAGCATTTGCAGCAGTGAACAAACAGTTACAAGATTTTGAGAATGATGTTGGTAAGGATAAACTATTATATCATCTAGGATATATCTAATTGCTATATTATTGAAGTATAATTTAGTGACTTATTAAAAATATTATAAAACAAAACATAGAAGGAGAGTGGAAAGTCAGCTTTCATAAATACAACATTTTTTTTAGTCAATTTTATTAATCTGATTATTACAGAAGGTTTATAACTGAATATCACCAAGCTAATTTGACTTACGTGTTTTGTGATTCTTTAAATTCTATTTAGTATGTTTTATTATGTAGATAATTCAGTCTAATAGTAATAACTTCTCTGTAGTAACACTTATAAATTGGTAAAGGATATCAACAATGCCGACTGTCTTTGGGTGCCATTCCAATGTTTTATTTTATCATCTAGCATCAAAGAATCCAAACTTAAGTTCTGAAGAAAAATTCTTAAAAGAAGAACTAGATGCAAGATTAGAAGTACTACAGACTGCTGAAAAGAAGTACACAGATTTGGGGCCCACATATGACTGTGTGTTGTTTCATGACGGTGAAGTCTGGAGGTGAGTTTTCCTAATTTGAATTGATGTCCAGATTTTACAATGGTTTCAAAAATTTAAGTTTTTGAAGAAAAATGTAGACCTTTGACAATCTAATTTCAATCAAAATTTTTGACACTCTGTCTTTGTCCAGGTTCTATATGCTAGATGGGCATAATTCGGATTTTTTATATTTAACTTTTTATAAATTGGTCTAAGAAAACAAATCAGGATTTGTTCCTTGTTTGCTTTTATAAGTGTCCATAACTCAATGCGATACTAAAACTCAAACATTTTTGTCAGCTATAGGAGAGCTGTTGTTATTTGGATGATTTGAATTGCCACAGGTGTCCAAGAAATAACTGCCAGATTGTATATCTAGGTCATTTATTTTAATTAATGTCTTTAGTTAAAATTGGAAATATTTTTTAAGGGACCATTCATTTATTATGTAATGGCCCTTGGGGGAAGAGGCGTTAAAAAAATCTCTATTTGCCCATATCTTACGGGAGAGGAGTGTAAAACATTCTTATGTAACATTTTATAAACTGAAATGAAATTTTAGAAATCTAGTTCCATTTCAGATACTGAATGGTTTTCTTCATTCTGTAGTGTACACTTACATTTAGTTGTTATATACATTTTAAACTGTTATAAATAATAATTTTAGTGCATTGTTCTCACGTATTCAGTTTAATTTAATTATTTCGGAAAATAAAAATATATTATTTTTTTGTCAAGCAATAATACCATTGAATGATTAAAATTTATGTTATTCGATAATAATTCCTGTCATGTAAGTGTATTATTTTACCCAAAAAATACAACATTTCAATTAACTATTTAATCGATTGCCAAGCCACTAAAAACTTTGCAGTTAACTTCAAAGTTAAAATAAAGTATATCTTAGAGAAATTGTGTTCTGAAATTATTGATTAAACTGTCAACTACCCAATTGGATATTATTATTATATTAACAATGCAATAAGTATTGTAGAAGTAAGAAGTATTGTAGAAGTGTGTGTGAATAAATAATCTGTATTATAAAAGGGTAGTATATTAATAGTTTTTAATTTTACATGCTCAATCAGGTTTCCGCTCACTCAGTGTACTTGTATTCCCATCCTGCATGATTCTATTTACTTAACTATATATGTAAAATTAGTTTTGATGATAATTCTTTATTAAAATTGATTCATATGGCACGGGTCATAGATCACGGTTTTCTATGCCTTACCTTGCTCTGTCTTTATAATAAAAAAATCAATTTTTTACAGAGCTTGTATAGATACTTCAGAATGTGGAGATCTGTCGTCAGGTCCGACACTTGGGGAGTACAGTTTGACGCACGAACACGCACACTTGACCCCATTAGATGAAATGACAATTAGTATAAATGTACATGATGATGGAAACATACTTGAAGTTGTCGGAATGTGCTGTAAGTATTCTTGGTAATTATAAAAAATTGAAATATATAAAGAAACTCGTAAACTATGTACAGAGTATTAGTGCTATAGAAATAGGAGTCTCGTTCGAGCAGCGGTCGAGTGCACACGTACGCTCGCTCGCAGCTCTGACGGTCCGTTCGTTCGGCAACTCGTCCGCAGTTGTTGGATATTTCCGTAAGTGTTCGGTAGAATAGTGTGTTCGTACAGGTATTGTCAATCGACACGCTGTTTTCAGAGCGACGGTACATCTCTACCAGTGTACCATTTAAACCGCACTTTTCGGTGCGAAGCCGTGCACACTGTGTGTAGTGCGTTGAGTCGCCGTGCAACGCGTCGTGCTTAGTGCTGCGCTTTGTGAGTCGTGCAGCGCGACGTGTGCTGTGCAGCGCGTCGTTCTTCGTGCCGCGCCGTGTGTGCAGATACGAAGAGAGAAGATTTCGTGTCGCGTCTCTCTTTGGCCCGGACACGGATTGTCCATTAAATTTTAATTAGGCGCACCCCCCTGCCCCTCAGGCAGGGAGGTTAGTCATGTCCACCCCCACGCCCCGCTTGTCCATTCGCGCGTCCCGCCGCCCCCTCAGGCACTCGATGATACCACGCAGATGGAGGACTTAATCCGATTTCACATGATGGCGACCCAAGAAAACCCTCTGTTAGTTTCCGAGTACCACAGGCTCAAACGCACTTTCGTGCGCGGTGTTAAAGGATGCAAAGTCCCGCATTGCTTCTGGAAAGATCCGTTCGCGATTTCGTCCGAAAACCGCGACTCTGACGATGATTCTGTGGCCTCCGATTATTCCGTGATAAAGCTCGTTGGGTAGAAATCTCGGAAGACATTACGTCCAAACCGATTTACTACACGTCCGCCGTCAACTTAGTTGCCGGCATTTCTATTAGAGTCTCGACCGCCAATGAGCATCGCCAGCTCACGAAATACTTCCGGGAGCAGAAACTCCCATTCTTCACCCACGCACTCGAGGATGAGTGCGTCCTCCGTGTCGTCCTTCGCGGTGTTCCCTCAGAGCTCGCCACCGACGACGTCCTCACTTACTTGGAGAAACAGGATCTCCTACTTCGTAGCGTACATCGTATGTATCACACCCGTACGAAGGCTCCGTATAACCTAGTCCTGTTCACTCTGGACCGGGATAGGTTTGGAAAGGACATTTTCCAAATCAGCTCCGTGTGCGGTCTCTCCCGCATCACAGTCGAGCCTCCTCGCAAGGCTTATGTACCCTCGCAGTGTCACAACTGCTAGGTATACGGTCATTCTGCCCGGCACTGCCACCTGCGTCCCAGGTGTGTCAAGTGTCTCGGGGATCACTCCACTAGGGAGTGCCCCCGCACTTCTGAGCCCACCTGAGCATCCCAGCTGCATCCTCTGCGAGCAACCGAGTCATATCGCGAACTGTCGCTGGATGTCCCCGTGCGCCCCGCTCGACCCGTCCCCGCCGCGATGGACGTGCGACCCAGCCCAGGGCGCACGCCCCGCCGTCTCCGACGCAACTGCCTCCACCTCCACCCAGACAAAGCCAAAAGGCTTTCTTTGGCCTGTCGGTCACCTCCAGTGCACCGGCAGCACCCGCACCCGCGCCGAGCTGCGCTCTCCTGGCGCGCAAAGCCGTCCCCGCCAGCTCCCTCGGCTCCTAAAGCCAAGCCCCAGCCTCAGAAGGCTCAGTCCACTCCTGCTCCACCTACCGCGTCTCCCGTTTCAGCCACTGGTATAGACTGGATAGCTTAACTCTTGTTAGTTCACGATGTTCAAGAAATACGCGCTCGTTAATAGTACGTCTGAGCTCGGACTCTTAAACGCGATCTCGGCTTTCCCGGCCGTTGCGACTACGTTACAACGTGTAACCCGCGCCGCGCATAAATAAATTCGCGATAATCATAATATCAGTTCGAACCTGCGTGTTCATATACATTAGGAACTCGTACGTAATTGTATAGTTAAGTTGGCACCGCGCCCATTGTTCTGTATTTTTTGCTCGATGTCCTCTTAAAAGATGCGTGTTTGTGTCCACGCCCGCGACCCTCTCTGCTCACGCCGTCGTCAAGATGGTGAAGATACAATCCCGCACACTCATCGCGTTTATCTTGTAACAACTGGAGCCTAGGTTTGTTTCTCGGTGTGGAGCCCTCGAGTTTGTTACTCATGCGAATACAGTGACGTCACGCTAGTTTTTCATTTACACAGATCACCCCACAAACGTGCACACCTAGGTACACATAGTGGTGGGCTGTTTTTTTTTTGCCCTTTTCGGACTGAAATACAACATAGTAGTCAGATGCAAAATACACATATACATTCGTGAAACATGCATGCGCATACTTGCATTTTTCACGAATTCATATGTGTATGAAATGGGTAGATAGCTTAGTCAGGTCGGGAATTTCGACGACAGTTCAAGCCGAGGCACACCGAGTGCCCTTGCGCTGATCGCCTAAACAAATCGGGTGAGTGCCTTAAGCGCTCCTCTTAGTAGTCCGGTGGAACTGTAGTGGCCTTGCCAGGCTAACAGTGTAGGTCAGTTCGAAAAAAAAAAACTATAGAAATAGCTCCAGTTACATATTAAGTTTGTTGGTTGCTCAGAGTGGCAAAACCAAGTAAGATCTATGCCATTGTTGCCACAATAAAAATATGGCAAAAAGTAAACATGTATGGGACTACAGGTGGATAACCCTTTTTCTATAATTGTGGAAATCTTAAGTATATGACTTATTTGTAACAAAACTTATGTTTTTATTTTTTGTACTTCTTTATGAGACCTCTTTTTGGGCTTTTGATGTAAATAGGTAGAGGTAAATAATTGCACCTCACAAGCAGAGACGAGATTATCAGGCTGATCTACCTACTATCAATATGTATTTCACTGCCAAACGCCAGTGCGTCTGATACAAGGCCTTAGTAACAAAGAGTGGGTTCTCACTTTTTCATCCCTGCCGCTAAAAGGGGGTAAAGTTGAACTTTTAAATAATAGGCATATATAAGTAAACTTCCAATATGTTTTGGCAGCAACCCATGGTACTCACGTAGCAGCTATAGCATCCGGTTACTTCCCGGATGAGCCAGAGAGGAATGGAGTGGCTCCTGGAGCTAAGATCATATCCCTGACGATAGGGGACGGTCGGCTTGGCTCCATGGAGACTGGGACTGCTCTTATCCGAGCTTGTATCAAAATTATGGAACTCTCAAAGATAATGAAGATTGATGTCATTAATATGAGCTACGGAGAGCACGCACACTGGTCTAATGCTGGGTGAGTTTTCTATTTCAGTCATATTTTCAGTAATTGATGGAGTGTTGATATTTATTTCTAGTAATTGTGTGCACGATGGGATGAAATGGTTGTTAGAGCGTAGACAATTTGACATGTTTTTACGTAAATGTTTTGAATTGCAAGTATGTAATGATATTGTCTAAGAAAGTGTATGTAATGTGTAGCCGCGTGGGGTCGGTGATGTCAGAGGTGGTAGTCGCGGTTCGGGGTGTCGTGGGTGGTGTCGGCCGGGCAATCATGGGCCCGCGCTATGCACTGTAGGCGCTCCGCCGGACCTCGCACACTCCTTGCTTATCGGTCAGTATATATTTATTTTTTAACATGAACTGAAACAAGTGAACCAAACAATCAACCGAGTATAGTACCAACCAACCAACCAACCGATCCATCGCTACAACAAACAAACCAATTGACTCAATCTATATTTATCCTAGTCTGAATGTTTTTTGTTATAACTGGAGAAAGTGATCGCATTGTATAGGTTGCATCTGATAGTATGCACAGTGTTATTCAAAACTCAAAGAAACTATAGTCCGCGTCAAACTTTTTGACCGCTCTGAAGTAGATGCGCAGAACATATTAGGTACCAGAGGGACGCATAAGAGAGGTGATGACGGAGCAGGTTCGTCCGTGCGTTCCTCACCCCTTATTGTACCCATTTCGACATGTATTTTGCTGTGCGTGCTAGCTGTAGTACAGTCGCATTCAGAATAGTTTCGTTGTTTTCAATTATATGGTATTCTTCTTTCTTAGTTCTTGATGATATTTATTATTTTCGTTATTTTTTTCTCTTTATTGTTACTTGTTGATATTTGTTAGTATTAGTAGTTATTATTAGAGCGCTCATACACTTCTAAATATGATATTTCTATGAGAACGGTTACGCCATTATAATCAAATATTTATTATGAACTTATATACAGTGCTTGAGATCTGTTTGCTTTATTACTGGATAATGTGTAGGAATATAAACTATATGTGGAAAATATATGAAATATAAAATTCTTCCTTTTTACCTGTATTAAAAGAGTCTTTTTTTGATATTTCAGAACATTTTTTTGATGTTGTCTATTTAATGTGAGAAAATTTAGAGATGACAGGATGTGCATGTTTTCAAGTTTTCTTCTAATAATTATATTATGATTTGTCGGGTCTATAACGCGTTAAACACTTGGCGGTTACATAGGCATAGAGTAATCAAAGTAAGTGCTCAACGCGTTCTAGAGCTGTAAAATCATATAATATTATGTGTACAAAACGCGAATATGTGAAAAAAAAAATTGGTAGTGTGTAAGGGATGTGAGTAGCATTGGATAGTGATGTAATGTAAGTGAATGTTGTCGGTCGGCAGGCGTCGGCGCGTACGTGTCGGGCGAGATGTCGGCGGCCGCGTACTCCATGCGGCGGCGTGTCTGCGCGGGCGCCTTCACCTGGAGCTCCCGCGGCCCCGCGACAGATGGCGCGCTCGCCGTCAGCGTCTGCGCACCCGGTGGCGCCGTCGCCTCCGTCGCCAGGTACTCGCCAACCGCCAACCGACATGCCGGCCTGCAAGCATCGCACCACTTCCATATACACTACCTGACCCAGTAACGTGACACACCACTGTGGCGTGTGTTACTCCTGCCGTGTGATACTCTTTAATCCATTTGTTTTGTCACGACATCCAACAATATCTGTCATTTCTGTAATGTAATCTGTGAAACGTTAAACAGATTTTGATGACTGTTTTACTGGGAGTATATGTTTCAGGAAGTTATTTAGGTTGTATGTCATCACACTTTTCCATAAAAACTAAATGGTAACAATAAAATTTAAAATTGGTGTACAATCAATAATGCAGTTGAGTTAAAAAGTATTAAAAAAGATTGCCTTTGAATGTTAGAGTTCCATCTATTACATTAAGAATACACTTTGAATTTAATATATCTGTTATATACATAGTAACAAACAATGCAATGTACATTACCAAATTAATTTTACAACAAAACGATATGCAAAGTTCAAAAAACGAGAATATGGACGAGGTTAAACATAAATTGCTTAGTAATATAACAAATATCAAACATTTAACAGATGTACAGCTAGCTAATTCATGTAGTATCTGGAATTGGTAGACATATGGAGTAATAATCAATTGGTTGTGATAATATGTATAATCATTTTGTACCTCCAGCTATACCGCTAAATCATTCACATTGAACAGTTTACAGTAAATGCATTTGAAAACTTTATGTAAATACATATTTAATGCTTACAGAAATATCTTGATGATTATATAATGGTTCTGTTACCCGCGGCTTCGTCCGCATGAAGTTGACCGATTTGTTTTTGTCCAGTGTAAAAGTGCACATGTGTCGCGGAAGCCTAATTATTTATGAATAAATATAGCCCTAATTCACTGCTTATAACATCAATTATCTGTCAGTGAAAGTCCTGTTCAAATCAGTCCAACTGTTTTGGTGACTAGTCCAGAATAAGCAAACAACAAATATTTTAAATTTGTATTACTATTTTTTATTAGGATTTTTATTTTATTGATATATATTTTATAAAAAGCTACTATTGTGACAATACAAACAGACCGTGTTATTTTATTTATTGTAATATGTACCGCCAGGTTCACTTTGAGGAACTCTCAGCTGATGAACGGGACGTCGATGGCAGCGCCGCATGTCGCTGGAGTTGTCGGTGAGCTGATCACATAAATCTCAATTTATCTTTTTATGTCATCTTTGAATATATCAATGTATACTCTGTTACATTTTTTAGCATCTTCACTGATGAGATTAATGCATCAAATCATATTTTCCTATAACTATTCGACGGTGTTACGGAAACAAAATATCATCGTAGACATTCCATATGGAGTTTAGTAATAAATGTATATAAACATAATAAAGGCGTTCATTGTTTGTAAGGAGTAATCTCCGAAATGGCTGATCTAGTTGCGATGACATTTTGACTGACAAACAGAGGAGTTTTCATAGTTGTACATACAGTTATATACACATACATAGGTTATATACACATACATACGTTATATATAGTAATTAAATACATAGAATACATTAAAAAAAACGTATTTTATTTTATATAGTGGGGTGACAACCACCATACCCACAGAGGTCAGAGTATCTAATTTGGGCAGTGAATTGTATTTTTTAATTGGCTGGAAGTAGGTTCCCCATAAAATGAACGCCAAAATATGGACCACCATAATCGGGATAAAGGATCACACTTACTCGATAGTGTTCACCGACACCGTTGCCGATGTTAACAAAGCAACAATTTCCCAAGTAATGCACAGCACAAATCTCGAAGCACTGATTATCGTGCCGCGCCGGTTTCCATGTAGAAGTGTGAGTGACGGTCATCGACGATTTATAAATTTATTAATTTGAAATAAATAAGTCGTAACTACCTCCCAACTAATAAGTGGGTTAAGTAGTAAATAAAAAAATATGATACTAACGAATAAAAGACAGCTCACAATTAAGCAGGGATAGTGAAAATACTCCTCTTTTTTCAGCGATTTTGATATCCGGATTAAAGGCAAAAGACCTGCCGTATTCTCCATATTCGATAAAAAGAATGCTAGAAAATTCTGCCACATATCTAACAAACGTGGAACCTTGGGCACAGGGGTGCGGCCTCGTTAACGTCGAGAAGGTAATTATTACATTTTTTATTGTTGTTTATTTTTGTAGGTGGTAGAGCTACGCTGAAGCTAATACTGGTTTCAGCATGAATGGGTCGGCTCGCCCGGGGTAGTACCACCCTCTCACAGAAAACCGACGTGAAGTAACAGTGCTTGCACTGTTTCGTTTCGTTCGGCCAGTGAGAGCGCCGGAGGCCCACATATTTAAAAGGCCGGCAACGCACTTGCGACTCCCCTGGTGTTGCTAGTGTCTATGGACGGCGGTGATCACTTACCATCAGGTGAACCACCTGTTCGTTTGCCGCCTATAATATAAAAAAAAAGAAATATAAGACAATTATTAACATGTTTACTGTTCTTTAAATCTGGCAGAAAAAGGAAACTGTTTATGAAACTCATATAAATAATACATTTTGGAGTTTTTGGTGGAATCTTAGACTGTCGTGTTGTGGATTTTATATTTAACTCATAATCTTGTGTTATTTCACTCTATCTTTTGTAATATAGGTGGGAAATTATGTTATCTATTTCGGATATTACACATACCTGAAGTGAAAGACAAAAATAATACCACTGAGCATGAATTCTGAGAAGCAACAGAAACTACCTGGAAAGTTCTAAACAAGGAGGCCACCATCTTGTTGGAATATTTAAATTATAACAAGACACTTGTTAGATTAACCTACTCGACAATGGGAGTAATAACCTAGAAGATTGGTTAAAAAAAAAATAAAAAACACCTGTAAAGGATCAGGATAAATTACATATAGTAATTCTGTAATGTATTACTACTAGTAGCTTGCTATTGCTGTTATATTATAGATAATAAGTGTAAGAACTTATTATTAAAGGAAGACAAGGATATACTGTTAGGGACCATTTATAAATTACGGTACATTAATTTCATCATATCTGAAAAAAAAAATGCTTCAGATAAATGTTTAGTGTTCAGAAGGCATATGTGAAAATACTATATATTCCATACTTCTTTTTTTTTTATTCATCTAATGTAAATTAAAAGAATACGAAAACTGAAACCTACTGTATTTTGTTTCCATTGATGTCTTAACAACATATTTAATTTTGATATAATATATTTTTATATCATTACAATTGTATTGTTTACTAAATAAATGGTGACAACACAGTAGTGTTGAGTAAGTAGTGAAAGCAGTGATCAGCCAGATGAGTATTGAAAAAAAAATTCTTGGGTATTTTTCTGGGATCTTTGACCGTCATGTAGTGGTTTTTAATTGTCTATTTTTAATTTCGGGTTATTTGTACATTTATTGCGCAATATCGGTGGCATCTTACATAATAAAGTTTGATTATTGTGCACAAGTTCAATAATGGTATGGAGCATGAATTCTGAGATTTCACAAAAGCTCTCTAGAGTGTTCTACCGAGAGGTTATCTTCTTGTTAGAACAATCCGCTCAGATAATTGACTTTAAAATAATATTAATCATTTGATAATGAGGATTGGTTGCCAAAGTAGGAAGAAGTAAAAATACTTGTTGAACAGGCGTTCGAGTTATTAACAACATACGCGGACGCTATCGAGCGTGACGTCACATTCAGTATACAATGCAGCCCAAACAACGGGAAGGGCATACTGCTCCGACCGAAACTCGATGACGTACACAAAGATGTGTCCGTCAACGTCGAACCGGAGTTCCTGCAGAGCCACGACGACGTTGACAGTGAGTTTTCGAATGATACCAAAAATTACTTTTATCAATTACAATGTATAATCTACCGAGATTATACATTTGGGAACTTCTGTCACTTATTTTGACGCAACTAACTTGAAAGTGACGTTTGTAATATCATTTTAAAATTTCGGCACACATTATTGAAATACTGTCATCTGTTCTTACATCACTAATTTCAGGGTGACATTTCTAATTTTAAATACGGTACCATAAATTAAAGAAGAAGACATTTCTAATATTGTGTGAAAATTTAATATTTTGTAGTAGATAAAAAAACGAAAGATATTTGTTTTTATTAAAATCAACAGTGCCCACAATTTTAATATTTTGCCATACATTATAATTTCTTTGATATACATGATATGAAGCACTATGTTTATGTAAATAAATGTGTTTGATAAATAATTTTAATAATACCAATTATAATAAGGTAATTAATTATTAAAATATAAGTCACTCTGCAGGGAAAATGACTGGTTTGTACCTTAAATCCACCGCAAAAGGATGAAATGGTAAAGAAGGATATTATAAACAAGTGTAGATCTTTATATGGTAATTTATGAATTTAATAACTAAAAGTGTACTTGCGTATTACTTAGGCTCTTTTTAATTATGTGAATTGTGATAGTGACTGCGTTTTGTGATCAGAATATGTTATGTGTGCGATAGACATAATAGGTCTACTTATGAGGGTATTTTCTATTGATTTGCTTGTAGAAGTAGATTTCGATGTTCTACTAGGCTCGATATTGGTCTCTAAAGTAATAATTCATGTTAATCATATAAGTAAAATTTAAGTTTGTAGGAAAATGTACACAAGGTTATTGGTATTTCGAAGTATTCCCGGCAGGAGGTGATTGGAGTGACTATTTGTGATAATTTTAACCCCATATGCATTATACAAAAGTGAACCATATTTAAGGTATCACGTTTTTTTAGTTTTTTTCAAAATAAGTCCAAAATGCAACATCAAACATTTATTAAAAAAAGGGTATCAATTTAAATCTCATTTTTTTCTTCTGATTTATTAAAACCGATTAAACACTGGTTATTTATCAATATAAAAACACGATTATCGGTCCAAATTTAAAAATGCGAGACGAAAAACGATAATCATATTATATAATATTTCAATATTCTTTGAGATTTTTTTCACTAAAATGTCTTTAAAACAAAAAAAATAAACTTTATGAAACTTGGTTCGCAGATTATTTTAAAATCAATCGTTTTCTTACCTCTCCAACAATGCATAGCAACTAGGAACTTATTATAAAGAAACTAAAAAAAAAAAGATTACAAATGAAGCAGGTGGAAATTCGTATTCGAACTAAACATTAAATCGCAATTTGAATATCTTGCAAATAGGTTTAATGCGTACCTAAGCCAATGCAGGAAGCAAACTGGCAGGTTAAGAAAAAAAAAACAAAGTTATCAGAGTTCTTTTATTCAAAAACTTTTCACGCGTGCAATGACTTTATTTTACAAATTGGCGCTTATCACCTCCTAACGGGAATACGTAGAATTACCGATAACTCTGTATATGGGGAGTTCCACGCCAAATCGGACGGTTTCAAAATTGGAATTTCTTGTTGATTTTAATTTTGTAAAAATCGAAAATAAACAGTCATTTTAGAGAACCTATTTCCAGACTGGCCTTAAAAATTGAGAATTGGATAGAATTTTAAAATAAAAAAAACTATCTAATTGTACAAACATTTTTTTAAACTTGATTTCAAGTTTAATATTTTTGATTGATTTGATTGATAATGGTCATATGCGTGGTGGTAGGTAGGGCTTTTCTAAATCTGTCTGGGTAGCTACCACCCTCACGTGAGATATGAGATTGTGATCAAACGCTAACCTATAAAGTACAAAAAAAAGATCAGATTTGAACAATTTGAAGACAGTTATGTACAAAAAAAAATATTATATTTTGAACGAGTAACCAAATAAATCTCAAAATTTACCAGGAGGACTATTTTGAGGGCTACTAAAACATAAAATTGATGAAATGAGAAAAAAAAAATCATCCTATTTGGCTTGTTTTTGGCGTGGAACACGCCATATGTATTAATTGGGCAGTATATACTTAACTAAGTTGGTATGAAAAACTTAGTGTAGTAACAATATGTTTATTGCATTCTTTTATTTTTAAATCTGTGAGTGTAATGATTAAATGAGGTTTGCCGATAAGGTTATTAGATTTATCATGTTGGTGAGGGGAGAGTGTAGATGGGTGGTAAGTAAAATTGGGACAGACTAGAGCTGCAACAAAAGGCATGTAGCGGGCTGTGCGTTGCAGAGACGTGCGTGATGAAGCGGCAGATAGGGTTCGGCATGCGTGTCGCCCTCGCCTGCGCCGCCGAGTGGGTGCACGCGCCGCGTCACCTCGACATGATGAACGCGTCGCGCGCGCTCTCCCTGCGCCTGCACACTGCCGCGTTACCTCCTGGCCCACATTACGCCAGGTACTGCACCATGTGACACTATATCACACGACACCGCACCGCACCGCACCACACACCGCGACAATTCGACATGATGAACGCGTCGCGTGCGCTCTTCCTGCGCCTGCACTCCGCCGCGCTGCCGTCCGACCCACACTCGACAGGTGGCACACCACGCGACACCGCATCGCACTACACAACGCGCCACCTCGACATGACGAACGCGTCGCCCACGCTTTCCCTGTGCCTGCACACCGCCACGCTGCCGCCCGACCTACTTTACGTCAGGTGCCACACAACACACCACTATACCATACCATACAACACCGCACCGCACCATATGCCGCGATACCATGCTACACGACACCACAGCACACGACACCACACCACACTACATGACACCGCATCAAACGATGTGATAACGCGCTATATACACTGTTTTTTTACTTTATAGGTTAACCTTTCACAATCTCACCTGATGCTTAAATGACGATGTGGTGTAACATGGTAAACACCTTAAGAAAAAATTTGCTCTCAAATATAGCCGTAACACAGACCAATATTTAATGGATTTGAGAAAGATCTTCAACTTGAGGGTGGTAGCTAACAGGCGGTAGGCGTAAAAAAGCCTCACCACCATACATACTATGGTTTCATGGTGTTTTCCGTCACTAGACGCTCCGGCTTCGATCGCAAGAATTCCAATTTACGTCTATCGACGCGATGTCGGAATTTTCATACAAATATAACATAAATGTTTCCTACTTATGCTATTCCCATATCTGCGTGACGAAGCTGGTCGCGTTAAAATTAACGTCAAAAATCATTCGGATAAAGGTACAGAATTCCCGTTTCAACACCTGTGTCTTTCCAATAACTTGAAATTAGCGTCCGACAAATTCCTTTGATATACGTAAAAACCGCCGGCCCAGTTATCGCGCTGCGTGTATCGTCACGCAATCCGATAGTTGGTAACGCGTAACGACAATAACTTCCCACATCTGCATTTAGTCTGACCATATACAAAACTCCGTGCCGATACACGCAGGTATGGGAGTAGCATAACATAAAAACATACAAAGAAAGTGATTGATCTTCCGTTAAAAGGTACAATTTTCAATCATTACAGTATTAGAATATTTTAGCGTCATAGAGTATAAGGTAACAGAATGTTCGGTATGAATAGCATAAACGCGTACGACGTGTCCTGCGTGGAGAAGGGTCCCGTGTTCCGGATCCCCATTACCGTGCTTCAGTGCCAGCCCCTCACGCTTAGCGGTGCGGCGCCGGCTCTGCACGAGACCGACGTACTCTTCAAGTCCGGTGATGTCAAGCGACACTTCATACACGGTCAGTTGATTGCATTATTTCATTTTGTAAAGCTTTTAGAACTCGATAAATTTCTAAATTCATAAACTTGAATCTGTGTTTTCAAGTGAGAGAAACGATTAAAGAACGGGTGTCTGTTATTAAGTATATTTTTGTTTATATTATGGCATAGTGACGTCATTATCCCTGACGACAAGTACAGTACTGGCTTGCCGGCCTATAACCCTATGGGTTAGTGAGTATATTTACAGTGATCCTGAAATACGGTAAAGAGAAAGAGAGTCGCTGTGAGAGGTTTGTGCCACGGTGGTTTATTCAGTCGGGGCTATTCCTGAGTTTCGGTGTTTCGTAATGGGGATGTGAGTGGTAACGTTTTGAAGTATGTGTGTGTGTGCGTGCGCAGTGCCGGCGGAGGCGACGTGGGGCGTGGTGCGGCTCAGCACCCGGGACACGCAGGGGGGCGGCGGGGGGCGGTTCCTTGTGCACTGCATGCAGGTGGTGCCGCGCCGCAGCTGCCGGGACCACGAGACGCAGAAGATGCTGGCACTGACCGCAGACGCGCCGGCCGTGCTGCCCTTCCAACTTATCGTGAGTTAGCCTTTGCTCTCTATCTTATTCTATGTCTATATACCCTTGGCTGTGTTTTAGCGCCATCTATCCACGTACACCTTGTATTTCATTGTCACCAATATTTGTTATAAATGTTTCATATTTTTATATTGTAAATATTTTGGTTTTTTAAATTAAATTGTTGATTTTCGATATTCAAAGCATTCCACAACTGCTGTGTTTTTATTCTGTATGTGTGTTATCATTAATATACGATGTCACTTTGTTCTTTTGTTGGTGAATATACTGTAAACTAAACGCGATGGTGTACACAAAGTAATGTACAATTTATTAGCATTTGGTGCTCTGAAGTTGATCTGTAAGCTTCTTCAGGTTAGACATACATCTAATATTTGATTTTGGGACATGAAGGTATACGTCGTTATAGCGAACATTGTAGTCGCTGTATAGTGGTTGAAATGAGTTATGAAGTGACTTTTTCTCTGTCCGCATACAACTATGCATACACACACACATATATACACGAGCAATATTATTTAAGAGTTTATGTCCTCTGCACGTGATAATTGACGCAAAGTAATGAAGGCGGTCCTGTTGATCTGGAGGTAGACGTTATTGAGGACGAGAGAATTGTGGTAATGTAAAGTAGAACCTGTGTGTGTCGGTGTTCAGGGCGGTGTCACGCTGGAGGTGGCGATCGCGAAGTACTGGGCGAACATCGGCGATATGACGGTGGAATACGTGGTGGAGCTGCACGGCCTCAAGCCGGAGTTCGGGTCCCGGTTGGTGCTGGGCGCGGGGGAGGGCGCGCGCGCGGTGCTGGTCACCGCGCTGCGTTGCGAGGACGTGCAGCCGCAGGCGCAGCTCAAGCACATCGAGCCGGTCCACAGGTACTCAGTTACCCATCCTCCTCCACCCACCCCACTTCACACATACACTACACACGTCATGCTTATACAAATCATACTTTAATAAAACTCTGATCCTGTCTTCAGCTACCCAACTCCCCTCCTCCCCAACCCACAACACCCCACTTCACACACACACTTCATACGTCATGCTTATACAAACCATACTTTACCAAAACTCTGATTATTTTTTATTCAATCTAAATATCATGATTACCTTTTTAGATAAAGACTAAATGAACAAAATAATTCACTAGGCTGATTAAAAAAAAAAATCGAAATCAATGCAGTAATCTATACGTAATCTTAACCTTTTAATTTTATTTGTATAAAATTAAATAGTAATCCACTGGGCATACCTAAATGATTTAGGGACATATTGAAATTCAGCATTGCACTGTTACCTTATTCTGCAGTATGTTACTGAATTTGGTTGCCCATTATTGGTCATTGTTATTTTTTATATGTTAATTACTTATATAAAATTTGATGGGCCCATATAATTAAACCCCAACATGCCCATGTTTTACTAATAGCATTAATTGAATACTCTTTACATATATTATGAATTTTAATAGTTTCTATGTATATTTAAATTTTTATCATTTCATGCTAACAAAATGAATTGCTATGGGTTTCCGCTAAAAGCACTGATGAATGTTGTCTTATATTTAAACTTAACTAAACTCAATAATATGAATAATTATATATTACGTATTTGTTGAAACTTTGTATCAAAATTACAAGAAAAAAATGAGATATTTAAATATAAATTTATTTTCAAAAATAAGATATTTGTACATTTTAAAGTGTTCTCTTTGTATTTATGAAGACCTAACCTAAATTATAAAGTTAACTGCATTCAACTTTCATTAAGAAATAAGTATGAACGTATAGTGACTGCAAATCAAGACGCTCGTGGGTGCTCATACGTTCATTATAAAATACTATGAGATTTAAAGTGATTGTGTAAGAAAATATAATTTTTTCAGGCCGTCAGAATCCAAAATATCACCTTTAACAAGCCGGGACGTAATACCGCCGAACAGACAGATCTATCAGCTTATCAACACGTACAACTTCCACATCATCAAAGCGACTGATGTGAGTACTGAGCTTCAAAATTTTATGTTAGAAGGTTAAAAAAATACAAAGCATCAGTAAAATTGTATTTAACCCATTCCATGCCAGCAACGCACTCGTGGGCGTTTTGATTTTTTTATCTGTGTGCCTACAACGCACTGCAGTGCGTTTGGTATACGTGATGTTAAAGACGCGTTTTTTAAATAGTGCGTTTACAAAAATGATGCCGTTTTTTATTTCACTTTTCAATATATTATATTTTTCGTCTAGTAACATTGTTGCTGTTAGAAAATAAATGTCACTTTTCAATTGATGTCCGTTATCGTGTGGGGGAATTTTACTGTATTTTATATTTGAGTTTTTATAGTGATTTATGAGTAAAGAAGTAAGGGACCATATTTCATAAAAAAAAATTACTTACAATTATTACACTATATTTTACAGTATAATAACAAAGTTTTGTAAAAATTGTATAATAAATTTATCAACGCTAACGGTGCGTGCAGTGGCATTTACTAATAAACTACTATATGGATGGCATTAGACAAGCAACAACAATAATTAGCTTACTACTGATTGGTTTATATTTTATTTTAGTTTAATCAATATGTGAAAATTATTGCAGTACACCAATTGTATTATTATTAAATTACATACTTTTTTTATTGACTACGTTTTGTTTGAAATTATGAGACATTTCTTTTTTATACTGCATTTCAAGTAATGTATAAAACTATCCTCGATATATGTGTTCGCGAAGCTATCGAAAAAAGTTTTTACCACGTTCCATCCACGCACCATATGCGTTTCGTGTTTTTTTCGTACTTATTAATTAAATTTAATAAAATGTTTTCTTACTACAGATTCAGTGATATATTTTCACCCATAATTCATCATAAAAATCGGTGGAATATGGTACAAACTTTTTTTTAATAGATTGCAGTGAATGGGTTAATTTTCTATAAAGTACTTTACCATTGAGACTCACAGACAATTTTGTAATGGCCCCATGAGCAAATCAGAAGTATTTATTTTTTATTGCACAAGTCTTAAGAGTAAGTAAAATAGTCACAGTTAGTAACCAGATAAAAATTTCTGAATCGTCTTTTTGGGCCGACTGATAAAAAAATATTCGCGTGGCCATGGACTAAACAATTCGGATTCATTTTTTTACACTTTGAGAATTACGGTTCGATCGACTTGGGTTCAAATACTTGCTACTGGGTCAGAGATTTCGGTGAAGGAAAACATCGTGATGAAACCGTAGTTTGGTGTTTTCTAGGCCTTCTGCCCGCAAGCTACAACCTTCAAGTGGAAAATCTGTCACCAAGTACCTCATAGTGTATTCCGGTAGCTGAACTTGAGAGCCAACCGCTCTGTAGGTTTAACGTGCTGCTAAGATCGTAATGTTAGACCACATCGTCATTATTTATGATTCTGGTCAAACACTAAAACCTATAAAGTATAAGGAAAGAAGCTTCATAAATCTCATATCAGAAAATACTTTTTTTTCTTGTGCGTAATTTTAAATATGTGACATTTTCTAAGATTCACTCATTCAAATGATATACTGTAGAGGACAATTTTGATTTTCATTAAGCATTTTCATTAATTCATTTTGAAGCGATGATGGCTCAGTTGGTACTGTGTTCGGACACAGCATCGAAGGACGTAGGTTTGAATCCAATCAACTGAGTCGGAGCTTTGGTTGAAGGAAAACATCGTGATGAAACCATAGCATGGTGGTAGGGCTTTTTCTAAGTCCGTTTGGCTAGCTACCGCCCTCAAGTTGAAAATCTGTCGCCAAGCACCTGTTGGTGTGTTCCGGCAGCTGCATTTGAGAGCCAGTCTCCGTCTAGGTTAAGCGTGACTTATCTTAGACCACATCATCATTTAATATCAGATGAGATTGTGGTCAAAACGTTTACCTATAAAGTATAAAAAAAAATTAAACTCCTAAGGTCACTAAAGTATTATAGTTGGATAAAAATTAATACGGTATTGTTGAAAATAGCGTCACAAATAACAAATGATGTTCTAATGATATGTAAAAGATAAAAATGATTACTGACAAATACGAGAAAGATACCTTACGAGATAGACATGCTATTACTGCAGACTTTTGCATAGGCATTTACAGTTCCGTAATACATTATTTGATGTGCCTCTTAAGATCTGGTCTAGTCTAGTAAGGTTAAGTTTAGTCTAGGAATCTAGACTATTCTCTATTTTCTATCAGGAAGAAATTCACTAAACAATGTAAAACGAGTTTGTATTATGATAGGTGTAGAAGATATAGATTTTTAGTGAACTGTATTTAATTATTGTATTTATTAAAACCAATGGTTCGTTTTAATTCAAATAGATAATTTTATTGGATAACCTTCTTTTCATCCTCACTAATATTTTTTTGTTTATATGTGAAGCTTTCACGCCTTAACTACTAGTTTGATCAACAATAGCGACTTTTCATTTCTAAAAATTTACTATTTCTAAGAGGTAAATCAAATCTACATTAACACAACCAAAGACCAGTGAAAAAGTTAGTGGGATTTCTAATTTGAATGTTCAGTAAAACGTATTATTGAACAGGTAACCCCGATATTGTCTCTGCTGAGTGACATGCTGTATGAGTCCGAGTTCGAGTCCCAGATGTGGATGCTGTATAACACTTGCAAACAGCTGATGGCCGTCGGAGACGCTTATCCCTCCAAGGTATGTATTCCTTGTTCTACAATGACAACGTTTTCATTGTTTGGTTATCGAATATTTAAGGGTATGTTTTTGGGTTATAGTGTCGTTAATTTTAATTGCGATTCCTAACGTTATTCTGAGCGTTTAGTGAAGAAAATCTTATGATAGAATTGCAGACAGTTTGCTTGGAAATTGCCTAATGTTCTGTTGATCGATAATTTAATTACCGTAGTAATGAACATTTTTCACAAAACATTTATTCACGTGTTCTCTGATAGCTGTATTCGAGAGTATATTGACCATGGAAATTATTACAAAATAAGAAGAGAGCTACAATTATCTATCAAATTAAAAGTGTTTAATGGAATATTTATTGGTGCTAATTATATTCTAAAGAGTAAAATGGTTTGAGAAGAAATGATATTGTTTTATTTTTTTTAGATTTCGTACTTTTGTAATAAGGTATCAAAGATAATTTTTAGAATGTGTCTTAATAACGGAAGTAAAAATAAAACAAAAGTACATAGTCTGTTCATTTAGTGTCGTCACCTTGTAAAGGCAAAGGTCTGCACATTATACAGCCTAGTCATATATAAGTAATTACAATATAATGTTATTCTGTGTATTTTTCATTAATTTGAGGGTTAAAATTATTTTTTATTTCCTAGTCTTTAATGGGGTTAAAGAAAAGCGAGTATGTACTGAGATTGAACACCATCTAATAAAGGCAAAGCTGTGTATATCATGCAGCTAAATATTATATAAGTAATATAAAAGAACGATATCGTTTTATATTGTTTGTCGTTAATTTGAGGAATATAATCCATTTTATTGTTATTGTATTTGTTAGTATTCAGTGAAGTTAGAGAAAGGTGAATACGTGCTGAAAGTGAACATCCGGCACGAGAACAGAAGCTTACTGGAGAAGCTGCAGGAGCTGCCGGTGGTAGTGCAGCAGCGGCTCCAGCAGCCCATCTCCCTTGATGTATACTGCTCCCGGCATCAGGTCACTCTATTTATTTTTATTTCATTAATTAAGTAATCAAGAATGTTTTGTATATTGTCATAATTACTTTGTACAATGCATAAAGTTTAGTGGAGTATACAATATTTTAAGATAAATTTACATGTAACCTGACAGCATATAATTAAATTTATTATATAATTATTGACAGGCGCTGACCGGAGGGAAGAAGTTTACTTCAGCGACATTAACAAGTGGGAACCTATTGCCGCTCTACTTCATGGCTGTTCCGACAGACAAGTAAATAATTACTTTATTAAATTAAGTGCAGGTTGATCAAATAACGAAAACATATCTATCTGGTGAACTTATTGTTATATCTTTTAAAAGACAATTTTATTTATACTATTTGTTATTCCTAATCATTTTTGTTATGAAATGTGTGCACACTCCTTGACATATTTCAGAACAAGGAGGCAGTGTTGCCACTTATCTAACAGCGATAAGTTACAATATTGTGTTACCAAATTTTGACATGAAATATACTATTTATGTGATCTTTAAAATACCGTACAGCCGATCCAGGAAAGAGGGCCGCATCTTTCGTATTTTACGATATTGAGTAATGCGTCCCAAGTGCAATAATGTAGTGTATATAATTTTTATTGTCAATCGCGTTTTATAGATTTTCTAGACAGAAATTTAAACCAGTAATTCTAAATTAAAAAAAAAACAATGCGCCCTTTTGGTATAAAACCCTATCTAACTACTATGATACACCCGTTTTCAGCATGCGATATATTTCGAACTTGGATAAAAGTACTAATAATAGTAAGTAATAATAATATTTTCCTTCATATTTATGAGTCTCTACCCCCAGATTAAATTTAATAAATTAATTAGTCACACTTTCATAAAGCTGCAAGGTTCTGGTTTCTCGAATTTTTTTTTACGTATGTTTTATTTAGATGGGCTCTTTCCTTTACGAAGGTGGAATTATAAACTGTTATGCAATCACTGTGGTTTGTTATTTGTCCCACTATGGTATTTTTTGGCCCTTTTTTACACAGCTTTAACTTACAGTTTGACTGCCGGGTTTAGTAGGCAGGGAATTTGTTTGTAATTTATGGTGACTGGGAACTAATTGATCTATTAATTGGAAATACGCGATTTAATAACGATTCAGTGCTTACATGCATTTATGGGAGCTTGGGAAGGGCTTATGCTAAAACAGCGAATATATCAAATTAAGTGGGGTTGCAACAGTTCGTACATTGTGCGTAGTTTGCAGCACAGTGATTTTTGTGTTCTAATGAACGTGATGATGATAATGATGCATAAACGTGAACTATTTTACTTATCACAGGTATTACAAAATATATCATTTACCTTTTGTAATCATATACATTTGTTGGTTATTCGCGCCGGATATGTTTCATACATTTTGGTTGGTCCTTCGAGCCAGATCTGATCGGACGTAGTTGTGAGAATAGGGTGTAGAGGTTTGCGTGCATGATACAGGGTGAGCCGGTGGAGCGGGTCTGGTGGTGCCCTCACCGGCACCGTCACGTTCGCAAAGGACGAGGCCGGACGGCGCGTGGACTCGCACGCGCTGCTCTACCTACCTGACTACCCGCGTCGCTCAGCCACCACCACCAGCAGCACCACCGCCACCAGCACCACCGGCGCCATCGGCACCAACACCACCGGCAACTCGTCCCCGAGCTCCGGCAGCGCTCCCGCAGCGGCCGCCACAGGCACCACCAAGCAGCACGACGAGTACATGGAGGCGCTCAAGGAGTTCTTCAACACTTGGCTGGCTAAACTAGGTATGCACTTTAAAATCTGTACAATTGTGGACTCCATAACATTTTATTGGAATTCGTGAATTTCATATTTCAGCCAAATTTTTTACTGATAAGACATTTCCTAGCAGCCGAATGACACACAGATATCAGTAACCTGACCTGTCTATCAAACAAGTATATTTAGCTATTGTATGTCATAAGATAAACCTTCTGTATAATACTGTATCTTGTTCAAATAAAGTTATCATTATTACTTATTTAATATTACAAGTAAAAATGTATACGTATTATGTTTATTGATGTTAAGGTTTAAATTTACTATGAAAGTAACGAAGTGAACTAAAATAAGCGAAAATGTGTTAAAATTCACATTACATTATATCTGCGGGTGTTCGACCGTTCGCACCGTCACAAAGTATTTGTAATGACAATAAATATTACGGCCTACCCTCTAATACGAAGCAAGTCTATAATATGCGTAGAATAGGAGCGGGGATTAAGTTCGATTCCCCAGAGTGGAACCCTCGAGCACGTTGCCACCGCGATACAGTGATACTGAATCTTTCAATCACTAGCCCTACAACACAACTCAGATTACCACACACATGCAAGTAGTTACGCAATACTGGGAGGGTTTTATTTTTCCTCTTATTCAAACTGAATTAATTTAGTTCAACGTAGTTATGAGATTCGAAATACATGTTTGAGTTCGTAAGATACACATGTTTGGTACATATTTGTATCTCACGAATTCCTAGTATGTATGAATAGTTAGTTTAGTTTAGCTTAGTCAGATTTTGAATACTAAGCAACAGCGACAGCGAGAGGAGGAACCGATTGATAGGTATAAGGGAATTGTTCGCAGAGGGCGAGAAGTTGGAGCAAGTGTACGAGAAGGTGGTGGAGAAGTTCCCGGGACACATGGGCGGACACGTCGCCTATCCTGCAGGCCCTCGACTCGCCCACCGACCCTAAGAAGTGAGCATCTGCTAATTCAATATAATATTACAGTTATTAATACAGCAGCTTGAAAAAGGGTCCTTCGAGCAAGTTTTTATTTATCTTGTCTCGCATGATAAATAAGTTTCATAAGTAAATATCAAGGCATTTGATATGTCTGTATTTATATGCACAATTTAGATGTCTCTGTGTCGGTACTACTTCTACTACTAAATGGCATATCCATTTTATGTGAGTTTTTTTCCGTATTTTTAGTAGTTACCTAATTAATTCTAAACTACATTTGGACATGGAAAGTGAGGTTCTCGTCGAGATCTTTTTAATTTACGGATAAATGTTTGTGGATATTTCATATCGAAATATGATATCATTTTTTTTTTATTTTCCAATAATTTTTTTGATATATAAAAAAAATAGAAGATACATTTTTTTAGCTCCTATTATATTTTAATTACATCGATATTTGTAGTATAGATGACTTATTAAACAGTATACGTTATCCGTGTAATTTTTTTTTATGTCAAACATCTTTCCTCTCGGTTGCTTTTTGTTATGGGAGTGATTTTGGAAAAGAAACGGAAATGTATTACAGTAACCTGGACAAGTGCGTGCTATTTGATTTGATTGTTGTCGGAGACATGCTAGCGCGACGTACTGTCGCCCTACGTACTGTATGCGTGTGTGCCACGAGATATAGAAAGGGAAATAGAGAATGAGAATGCATCGGCATACATTGACTTCACAATATATTTCATCTCAATTTCATAGTAGGATAACATGTCTGATGTTACACATCATGTGCGACTACCTCCTGTAAGGGTCGCTCGTTATGTATATGACTCTTTATTTGAACTCAAAAAGTGCCAATACTTTTAAGACAAAATGTGAATAAAAATGAAGTTGAGTGACGTAAATAATAAAGGTATGCGGAGCCGCGGGTTCGTTTAGTTTGTAATATAATATTTGATGAATCCTAGGCTGCCTCACGCCAACGAGGTGCCGGACGTGACGACGGCCTGGTGCGAGCAACTTGTCGCCATCGCAGACAAGGTATGGACGGACGTGTATATCTAACACTATTTCAACTTCTTTCAATATATGCCACTACTAAAACAAAGAATATTCAGTTTCTCTCAAACAAAATCATTTATATTACAGTTTAACTTTCATTAATATCATTACTTTTAATCACTCTACAATTAAAAATTATAGACCGAAGCTATTTACTAAAGAACAATTTTACGCAATCAAAATAATATTAAAGATTACTGAACGCAAATCCAGAGACTTTTTCAGCCATAAATGAATAAATCAAGGTGGATAAGTTTATAAGTTAAAAGAAAATGGTATATCCTCTTTACATATAATATTTAGTTGTGATATGTGTCGCAAGAATGAGACTTAAATTAACAATGCTGAGCGCATTACATGATAAACTGAATTGTGCAAAGAAAACTTTTTATTTCTTGGATCGTCATCACAACATACTCGTATAACGATGTACACTTTGACACATTTTAGAACAGGGAGGCAGTGTTGCCACTTATCTAACAACAATAAGTTAAATTAGTTCGCCATATCATAACAAACAGAACAGAAACAAATCGACAATGCAAAATCAATAATTCCGTTAGAATAAGATAGTATGATGGACAGAATATACGGGAAAAGTAAACTTAATATTAGTAAATGAGAATTACTTTTGGAGAATATTCACGGAAATATTGTCGACCTGACGATTTGTTAGTTTTTTTTATCAAAACGACCTAGACGACGACTCGACCACAAGACAACGATTCAGACAACGAACAGACTAGAGAACAATTGATTATTTGGGACACCTGGCTGATCTAATTATGTCAGAACAACAGCCACATGTCATTTAAAGACAGCGATGTAATATAAGTGCGAGCTATTTGTTCTGTGGCGCCATCTCATAATTATAATATACATTAATAAATACAGCCTAAAAGTATAAAAAATTGGGAAAATTACTAATCTTATTGTATGTACCACATTAGTATTTGAAGCCACTGTATAAGAATGTTTCATTGCAAAATTAGGATCCTATATTATTGAACTCTATAATTAATCTGCATACTGTTACTGTTCAAGTATAATTATAATAATAATGCTATATTTCAATTAAACTTAACCATAGACCTGTATAACATTGTTGTCGTAGGCAAAAACTTGTAAAAGTATTTACAATTTATAGTTTATTTTGAATAAATACTAAGATCCCAATATTATGAAAAATACTGCAACGGTAAGTACATTGTTATTTAATTTTCAGGTGATAAAGGCCATAGACCAGGAGAAACTGTTAGCGTACATGGGCATGAAGAACGACTCCAGGAATGACGCTAATAAGATTAAACAGTGAGTTTATTGGTTTTCTTTATCGATTTTTATTTAAAATATCGATGTTCGATCGAAATAAAAAGTATGGACGATTCCTTAATCGATTAGTGTTTGTACCAATCTATACATATTTCTTTATTTTTATTTAAAATCATACGTAATGATTTAAATGATTAGGTGATCGGAGAGGTTAAGATGGTGAACTCAGATTATCAAGTAGAAGGTGGTAGACAGTCAGACCTGGCAACATGTACTTCTCATAATTTTTCCTTCACCGAAATCTCTGGCTCATTGTATGGACTGAACTTGCATCAAAGATTCTGGTGCCCGTACCACTAAGTTCTTTGACAATCATTACATTTTTAGTTTACACTAGTTTTCCTTGGCTTCTCACATGTGTACTAATGAAGAAAATGAGACCAAATTTTCCTTTTACAGTATTACCATGTAATGAAGTAAAATGGCAAATGGACAGCTGAATATTGATGCTGTTAATATTTTTGAGGATCGTCTATAGATAAAGATCTACTGTCTTCTGTAGATAAAGATCTACTGTCTTCTGTCTTGCTCCCTCACTTTATTATATGGATATATTAACTTTTTGTTAGGATTTTTCAAATATGATAGAATACGGATAATGTGTTGTTTAGGGAACAGGAAAAGCAGCGCGGGTACCTGGTGGAGGCCCTGTGCAGGCGCGGCACCGCCCTATGCCGGCTGCGCGCGCTGCACACCGACGCGCACGCGGATAAGCTCGCCGACAAGCTGGCGGACGCATTGCGCGACAATCTTGCCGACCTGCTCAAGTTCACGGATCTCACCGACGCTAAGGTACGCGCACTCACACGCTCCAACACCTCTGATACTGCTCTAATAAACCCTAGTTTACTTTTTTTAAATTGTGCTCTTAATTAACCCAAGGTATTTTCACTTCTTTGGTATAGAGTAGTACTTATCCTTTTATTATTTTTTTTGATAATCAATTCTCTAGTTTATTGCTACTATTTCGAATAGGTAATAATAATACAAACAGTCTTGTGATCATTTCAATGTTCTAACAAAATAGTGGCAGATTTCTTAGAACTTTCTAGAGAGTTCTTATGGAATCTCAGAATTCATGCTCTGTGGTATTATTTCACATTCGCTTCACTTATACATAATACTCGAATTAGATAACGTAAAATTATACTAATATTACAAAACGTAGAGTCAAATAACACAAGATTATGAATGAAATATAAAAGACACTAAGATCCTGCCAAAAGCTCCTTTGATATCTATTTCGAAGTAATTTTGTTATGTTATATTACAACAATGATTTGTTATATAATTTGCCGACTGAACGTCAAAACTGTATTAGTAATTTGTTTGTATTGTTTTATTCCTCTTTCTTTCAAGTACATGTTCATTTATTTCTATAACATACACAGTTAATTTTAGAACCAAAAACTTAGATAATTCTCGTACGTATTAGTTTCAACTCGTGTTGCTAAACGCGTTGAATTAAAAAACGAGTAAGCCTCTATTATATAAAATAGTCTGTGAGTGACCGTTTGCTCGGTGTCCAGGCGATCCAGTACGGGGTGTGGCATTGCTTCACGATGAAGCAGTGGGGAAAGGCGATCAAGCTGCTCACGAAGATACTAGAAGACAAGCCCTCGAGAGAGGCCGAGGAGAGGCTGATAGAGGCGTACCGGCAGCTCGGGTGGGAGCACCTTGCCGCCTTCGCGGAGGCCGCCTTGCCGCTTAAGTATCCCTCCGCCTACAGACCCTTCTGAGTATTCTCTCTGCAACCCCTCCACCCACACTCCATAGCGTGCTCCTCCAGTGTACGCGTACGACGCTAATACAGTTGCTAATAGTTTTTGCCTGGTTATATAGTATCTTTCATGATAAAATATAGTACACATAAAAAATATAGTATTTTATGATATACGTAAACATGAACTACCGTGAAATACTGAAAACTTTGAAATTGATTGTTAATTTAATTTGTGAACATCGTGAAACATTACTTATATGTTAACATCCTAATTGTTCACTAGAGATGGCGTTTAACAATAGTAACCTCAACTGTTATCACCGTTACTTATGTTTATGTGGGTTTGTGTATATATATATATATTCATCCAACTGAAATAGAGTACCTTACATTAATTAACCTTAATAATTATTCACAGGTACATAATATCTTACATGATAACGAATTTTGTTACTAATTCTAAAAGACCCAAATAACTCTGATATAATAACTATTTTATAGATAGCCTTATATTCATCTATTTAAAAGAATATGGGGCTTTATTGCATAAATGCGCTTCAAATCTGTATACTGTATTTGTTCGCTTGTCTGTCTGTATACATGTTTTAATAAAAATTTAAGAGCGTGTGTTTGATTGGGGCTATTTTTTTTAATACAAGCGAAACAGATAATTTCTCATATGACTGTGGGTTAGACACGAGTCTAGATAATTCTAGATCATGAAGAGAGTGAATTTAGTGACTGATCGATCGTGAACGTGACAGACCGAATTGAGATACTTTGACTGTTCTATCACTATACACCGTGACATTATCCGACACAGATAACATACAGTTACTTATTCTATTAGTTAATTATATGCTCATGTTACACAAAGATACAGTAAAAATATATATAATAGAAAAAGAAATATCCCGTTAAGATCTGATAACGACTGGTGCTTTCGTTAGTTAAATTTGATTCCTACGTATATATAAAATTGTTACACAACTTATGTCAATTTTGGTATACTTTAGTGAATTACGTCAACTTATGGATCTCGTTTCCGGTGCCCATTTCATTTAATGTCATAGATAGAATATTTCTCTTTTTTTAATTATTTTAAAAAACTTGACAGTAATTCAATGAATAATAATATAATATTCATTTAATAATAACGTTATGTAAGTAGGAATTTGCTTTTGTTATCCTTAGCCAATATATTGTTGGTCTTAAAAGTGTTAATAATATTTTAAAGATGGATTATCTAATGCAATTTTTTTATGATGTTTTTATTACCCACTGGCAATACAGATAAAAAATTAAATGACGCCAAATCTTGGACTTTGTGGTGGTGCTTTTTTTCTTTTGTTAAATTTATTATCTGTATTTTAGGAAATAATTAATTATGTATCGCCGGTTAATAACGAACGGTACCGCTTTTATACGTAATAAGTTATTTTAACTATAGTAGCATTAAGTAATGGCTTACCTTAACGTTCTTATGTTTCGCTTATCAGTCTCCATAGACTATTGTAAAAACGATCGTTTTTCTACAAAATTTATTCAAGAGAATTCGTAATTAGTATTACGTTGATACTAAAATATTGTTTTAATGCTGTATTAACGAGTAACATGGAAATGGCAATCGCCATACTAGAGCAGGTCACTCGTATTACTTACAACCATCACAACTAGATGGCGCTGTAACAAAATTTGTATATTACAAGCGTTAGTGATTTTCTGTTAGTGCCTTATTATGATGGAGGAAAAGTCGTTAATTTCCTAATATTTTTTACGCCGTAATTACTAAACAGATCATAATGAATTTTTGTATACACTTTGACACATTGTTAGCCGTACAGAAAAGGATATACATGAATGAAATGAATGTTGTTGATGCTATACACTCGCTCACGAATTTTCTACTTTATAGTTCGCGTTCTCGTGAATTGAGGTCAGTTGACAATTTTAGTTTCTTCTCGTTTCCACTAAGGGCGCTACTTTTTGATTCAGATGCGGTTCTTTTTTTACACAACAGAGATCGTGTTTTAGTTTCTCTGATTGAAATATAGGTGTTAATTTAAACTTGAAGCCGTTAATTTTAAATTTTCTTTTTTTTTTAACTTCATATCGAATACTAATGATCATTCATTTTTTTCTTCTTATGCAATGTGTAATTTATGTGAAAAGTGTATTGAAACAATGAAATCATGTATTTATAGATTAAAAAGAATTTTTTATTTCATAAAATTAAGTTAAATAGAACGGTTTCAAGTGATTTTATAAAATAAATAGTACTTTTGTTACAGTGTTACCAACAGTTAAATGTATTTATAAGCTCTCGATTATGTACGTAATGAAATGGTAACAATAAATGTTACGCTCTGTGTTTTTGGAATGTTTCTAAATGAATTTGTTAAAATGAATGAAAAATACAAATATTATTTGGATCACATTGTTTTTTATTTATTTTCTGGATAAGAAAGGATACATTTTATTAATTTATGAAGAGATAAACCAGATCGAGTTTGTTGCCGATTCTTCTCGTTAAGTGGTTTATTTGCTTGAACCGATGGTAGTTTTTACGTTCATAAGCGCGTTCTTAGGGCATAAATTGAGCAACGTATTTTTGATTTTAATAAATTCCAGATTAACATCTCCGGAGAATTCCGAGACAGTCGTAACAAAATAGTAGACTTATCCTCATTAGTCATCGCGATGCCATTAGACTTTTATTAAACAATTATATAAGTATAACAGTTTTTATAAGAAATCGATTTAAAAATGATTGTTTATGGTCATCATTCAGAGTATTATTTCTGGCCATATCTTGCATTAAAATGTTGGTCTATCATTTTTTAAATAAACACGCAATAGATAGATGTCTATCATTTTTTTTAGACTTACTTCATAGACTATAGATTTCAAGTAAGTATGATTTTTATAAGCACTATAGTACGGATCTGCAGGAGAGGAGAATGAAAGGAAAACATTGTTTAGAAGGAAATGTTTTGGTGTTTGAAAATTTGAATATATATGTGAGCGAAATGGCTCTGACCAAGGTTTCCTAAAGCGGGGCTTGTGAGTCTATATAGCAAGGGCTTCGCAAAGGAAATAAAAATAATGACGATTAAATTACATGTTATGTGGTCGTGTAGTGAGTGGTGAATCAGTCTATAATAAAGATCCAAGCAACCGATACGTGTCATCAGTTCTTACGCCCTTCCCACGTGCTCTCGATACATCGCAGTCGCGCGAGAAAAGGAAAGCATATCGTCCTGGAAACTCATACGGATCCTCGAAACATAAAATAAAAAGTCATAAGTACGTGAGTTAGCGACGGAGTCTATGCAATGACCAAAACTAAAACTGGGGGCCGTGGACAATGCATCGTACTGCACAATACTGAAAACAACACGTAATTGCCACCACAATATTCCTCCTCTTTGAAAAATTGCATTGCCACCACAATAGTATACGGCTTCCAACCCCAGACATAACATTGGTCGTCTACGACGTCAATGTGTAAACACTACGACACCATTCTCTAAGAATAGAGTCAGCGAGCTTGCGACGTCACTTGTAAACACTGCGTCATTCATTCCTCTACAAAGTTCATCGCCCACGCTGTCTACATCAAGACAATAAATACGGTTGCGTACTGAACTCCAATGTTCATTTAATAAGGATCATTAATTAATAACAGTTCATTGTTTATTTATTAAGAAGGATTCGTAAGTCAATAAACATTTATTAAGACTAAGTGATCTAATAAGAAAAAGTTTAAGAATTAAATATATTTAAAGAGAAGGAAAAAAAAGTCAGTTATTTTTCTCGCGCTTCACAAGAACGGGAATATGCGTTAATATTGGAAACACTAGCTTTTCTGTCAACCTGTAACTATTTCCATAAAATATTGTTATTTTTTTAGTTGTGTTCATTTTTTTTTTTGTGTAGGTTAACGTTTGACCGGAATCTCATCTGATGTTAAATGATGATGTGGTCTAAGATGATGCTCACGCTAAACCTAGAGGTAATTGACTTTCCCAAGTGCAGCTGCCGGAACACATCTACGGGTGCTTGGCGACAGATTTTCAATTTAAGGGTGGTATCTAGCCCGGCGGGCTTAGAAAAATCCCTACCACCTATGGTTTCATCACGATGTATTCTTTCACCAAAAGCTGCGACTCATTTGCTAGGATTCGAACCTACGCCCTTCGACTTTGTGTCCGAACACACTACCAACTGAGCCATCATTGCTTCAAAATTAAAAATGACCATAATAAGAGCAGTAGAAAGATTTTTATTAAGGTATTAAAATACGACATTACTCTTTGTATTCCTTGCTTTTTCCAAATGGTAAAAACTGAATTGAGTATCGTACTAATATTGTAGATTATGGACGTAAGGAGCGTGAAGTATCACGACTTGAGACTTATAAATAAACTTGTCAAAGGTATATACAGAAAAAGGAACCGTATCAATTTTTTTTATTGTTAGCACTAAAGCTCATCAATAGCTACTGAACAAAAGAATATTACGCTAATCGTAGCAATAATAGTAGTTTTTTTTTTGGCGGAGTCTGCCTGAGATCACACCTGTCCGTAAAAAAAAACTAATACCTACAAACACCCATAATCTTTTTAAATGTATGAAATGTTCACAAAACATATAAATTTTATGGTTTTTGTTTTAAAAAATAAAATAAGTCAGTATATGGACAGAACACTTTCATAAAAGATGTCGCGATGTTCCATTTTTGGGCGGAGTTGTTGAAATTATTTACAAAAACATTTAAAAAAACCGGTTATCTATTTTTAAGAGACCATCACATATCGCATTTTCTCTACTCTAACCGCACCCAAAAAGTATAATTTCCCAACTAGTATACTGCTCATGAATCTAGTCCCCTGGGTCTCTGATATTGAAAAAGGTCAGGCAGAAAATACTGACTTCACAAATAATAAAAAATGTATATCAGTTATAAGCTTCTCAGGGTGTGAACGCTTTGATTTTTAACATCGATTATTTTGTAGTTACATAAAAGAGACGGTAACTTATCACAAGTCCTCGTCTCTAAATATTCTTTACTTGTACACTTTTCTTTTTTATCTGGAGAAGTGCACTCATTTTCCGAAGCTTGGATTAAGGAACAAATGGGCGAGCGAACGATTTAGAATTCACGTACTACAGAAATGTCCTCACTTCGATATGCTAACGAATGCAAAATGGCAATTACGCGAGTTGGCGCGCGTCACGAATAATCAGACCGTTCCCCTGCAGACTGTTTTGGGAGTTACAACAGGATTCTGAATTAAAATCGTCATCAATAAGGCAAAAGACAAATTAATGTTTGTCAAAGAAGTGAATTTAAAGCCATTAGCGAAGAAAAAATTAGTGACCATGGCTGTGTAGCAGCTTATCTGGACACTGTATTGGTCGACATTAGTTCGAATCCCGTTAGTTAGAAACAACCCTGCTTACATTTGTTCTACTGTTTATAGTATTTCTCCGAATAAATTGTAACCAATTAGTACATGCTGTATACACACATATATATATATATATATATATATATATATATATATATATATATATATAAATAAAAATCAATCGCTAAATGTATATAAGATGTAATCGCGTCACATCAGAACGGCTGCACATATTTGACTAATCGTTTTTTGTTGTGTTTCTAATTGTTTAAGACAAGGTTTCTATGAATGAAAATATTTGAAAAATCGTACGGAAAGTGAATAATTTAGGTTAAAAAATCTCCATATAGAAGTGAGTGAGCGAGTGAGACAAGACAGTAGGTCTTCAAAAATATTGACAACATTTAGTTGCCATTTTATTTCACTACATGGTGGTACTGTAAAGGCTAGATTTGGTCTCATTTTATCGTTGGTCCACCCGTGCTTAATCGGGGCAGGTAGTTAGTCAAATATATAAAGAGAGTTAATTAAATTATTTTTATAAATAAGCCTGTTGTTTAGGTACTCATTTTGTGTTTTTTGACTTTTTTTATCTATAATAAATTCGTCATATAATCAAATATCAGTGTGGAATATATTCACCCAAATTCACTACGCTATTATATTATGTAATATATAAATACAGTGAATAACACTAATAACAAGATGATAAGGGGTAATGCGTGTCACTCGAAAACAAAATTCCTGAAGCGTATTTACTTCACTATCATTTAAACTTGAGTTTTTCATGAAGACAAACACTGTTATGATACGATAATGTCATCGAACGACATTATGTACTGTACGCAATCGCGTAAATCCAATCGGTTTGGAGTATTCTCAAGTATCCATCCATATGTAATAGGTATTATTTACACTTGACGGGCCAGCCAAACAATAGTTTATCTAGAATAAAAAAGTGAATGTTGGTTTGTTTGCCTATAAAGATTATTCGAGTCGGTTACATCCCAAATTTGTATAATGGAAATAACTCATTACATAATTAATTCTGTTAATCGTAGCTTTGTGCCTCCACCCTCGTCACTGTGAGAGCTTATTATCATTCATGAGGCGAAGGGATGTGGAATGTTATAAGATAACAAATAGTGTTGGATTCACTAAGGACGTTGCATTAAGATTGGTATATTTGCTCTATATATTGTTAAATAATATCAACAAAACTTTTAATTGAAATGATAGCAATTGTCCGTATTAGTCCAATTGTCAAATTGTCCTTATAATTATTTATAATTGTTACAGTTTGAATGTTTAACATTTTACTAAATGTAAAGCTACAAACGGATATAAACACTCATTAAATAATTTAGAGGCATTACCTACTTAGTATTACTAAGTGGCTAAACGGAATTATAAAATATTTCGAAGTAGGCCAGCATATCGTGCTAAATATTATTTAAAACGGAGTCTGCAATTAGGTAAAATTAATAATGGCGCAGGTTGAGTCGCTACGCAGTCACTTGGTTGTATAAGAAATATATTTTATTAAGTATAAGATAGCAGAACTGTAGCCGCATCGCATTGCTCGGTAATGTTGCGGTTTGTAACAAGCACTCGTGATGTGGCTTAAATCACATGCGACGTGGTTTAACTAAGACTGAAATTATTAAAAAAAAAGAAACAGCTACAGTTTATCGAATCTAAAATAAGTTAGTTGGAATGGTTGTTAAAGGTTTAACGTTTTCTAAAAAAAGTATGTGTAACGTGAGAAGTTACTTATTTACTTATATTGACTTGAATATAAAATAATCATTTTACACATTTTAACTGGTTTGAATGTAGTCAAATGTTCGAACGACGATATTAAATACTATGAAAGTTTGAACAAAATAGTATGAACAAATTAGATAAAGTGATATTTGTAAATAGAACAAACTGATTGTCTAACTTCATGGTGTGTTACATCGGCGAGAGCAACTTTCGTTTCTTGATAAATATTCACTCAACGATTTCTCATATCACATTAAAACAAATATAACTTCAAAACTTCTAATTATATTATTATGAAACTGATCTTTTGTACTAGAAGAAAAACGGTATACTTGTGACTTGTAATTTGACGCTTAGCATAAACGACGGGCGTCAGATTACAACTGAAGATGTTAATATGAATCGCAGTGTACACATAATAATATCATACCGTTATATATAACGTCTATGACAAGTTTCAGGTGATATAGAATGAATAACAGTGACATGTCACGTGGTAAGTAGTTTTGCTCCTCTATTTAAGCGATGAACGATGACCGACTCGTGTTATCTTAAGTGTTAACTACTATTATATGCAATGTGTAACGTTATTTGGTCGGTAACGTTGAGAATTGTAATCAACTCGAGTGAATGTAGCATAAGTGATAAGCGATTTCGAAAATAAGTTAATTTATATAATACATAATATGTAATTATTTATTATTAGTCATGTATACAAGTAGGGTATTACTAACTTTTTGGAAAAAGGAATATTCTTTGGAGTAACTTTATAAAACAACTTCAACAAAATAATGAAGCAGAATGAATAAAAACAGTTATGACTCTTTGTTTGTAATAATTGAAATACAAGTTTAATGTCATTATCCTAAAATAGAATATGTCAAAACAACACATCCTACTTACAACATATGAAATAACAATGTATTTAAAATTAGACCATGTTAATGATAAAACTATTGGATTTTCGAAGATATTCTTCTTTTGGCGCATTATGAGACATCTTTGAGAGTGAATTTTTAGCTTGAGAGGGAAGTTTTGCACACTAATGTAACACACCATGAAGTTAGTTACAAATAAAATAAAGAAACTCGTGGAAGCTTGGAAGATTTCAGCTGCAATTCGCGTCAAGCTTTGTCCTGGATCCCTTCGCCCATGCAATCATTCGTAAACAGTGACGCTGGGAAGTTGTCTGCGCGCTTAGAGACATAGAGGACATGCGAACATGATACTGTTATGCGTTATTTATTAAAGATTAATCTATAATGTAGGACCTACTTTAATGTATGGTGTATGTGTGTATACCTAATGTATTCTCATATCGCTTAATGCTCAATACTTGCATCAATATGACCGGCAGCCAGCGCAGAGCGACTCGGCAGTCAGATGGTTACTCTAAAATTTAATTAAACTATTTAATTAATTCCCACACGAACCGCCAAGCCGCCGCACCGTGCCGAGCTGAGCCGGGGTGACCTTTTAGTTCTTTTTCTGTCACACTCCTGGCACGTTTCGCTTAATGACGCGGGGCCAATTGAGTTTTTGCCGTTTACGTTTCATGGAAACGATGGAGTTTTCATCAGTTCCTGATAATTTTCAGGATGTGATATTCTGATTGTGTGTGACTCTTACATTTATTTAGTCTGATCAAAATCCATTCAGTGGTCTTTGTGTGAATGAGTAGTACCTAAACATCCATCTATCCTTTGTCGTTTATAATAATTTTAAAATTAATATAGAGATTGTTTGTCTAACATTTGCTTCGAATAACATCGCATTATTTCCCTAAAGAAGTTACGAAAACTATATGGAAATATATAAGGAACACAATAGTACAGTTTTGCAAGATCCGAGCTCGGTTGCCGTAAACCTAGATCTTTTGGCACGACAACGGTGCTACGGTGCTCGGCACGGTGCGAATATGATAAATTAATATGAGAGGAAAGTTCGTGTAACGGCCGATCTTACTTTGAGTATTCGATTCTACTGAAGATAACTTGATTATGACTGAATTCATCCGGTTTTTGTCATATTACCTTAAACGGTGTTTTCTTACCAGCCTGCTTCAATTTTCGGTACCTCAGTCGGTCATTCAGTTCGGTTCATTGATCTAAAACGACAGTGGCATAGACAGGGATGTGAAAAATAGGATAAATGCAGGGTGGATGAATTGGTGAAACGTATCTGGGATAGTTTGTGATCCACGAATGCCCTTGAAACTCAAGGGGAAGGTGTGGTGTATAATACTGTAATCAGACCAGTCGTGTTATAAGGATCGAAGTGCTGGACAACGAAAGAGACGGATGAGAAAAGATTACATGTGTTAGAAATGCGAATGTTAAGATGGATGTGTGGTGTAACTTGAATGGATAAGATTAAGAAGAATGTTAGAAGTACATAAAAAGATATAGGGTACTTTTTATTTAAAGAAAATCCTATTTCCGAGAGATAAATCAAATTTACATTACTGTAACCAAAACTGCAGACAAAAGCTAGCAATTATTAATATAATATAATATAATACTTAATGGTGTGCTACAATGGCGAGCGTATCTTCCGTTTCAAATAAAAATTCACTCGACGACTTCACATAACGCGTCGAAGTAAATTCGAATAATTTAAAATATTCGATAGCACCTGACTGGTTCTCAAAAGATTTAGGGTTCCAGCTTCTATTGTATCTGTGTTACAAAGTTATTTAGTGAAGTAGGGGGAACTCGAAATAATTGCACCTAAACATTATAAGCGAGAGCAATGTGACTACAAACCCATGGTAAATCCTTAGGATTTTTAATAAAATAAAGTATAGCTTTTCTGTGTGTTATCTAATCAGTTAGCTATTATACTTGGCTATTCGTTCATCATTCTTTATAAATCCGTATGAATACAAGACGTAATGTAATTAATTCTTTTGGATAAAAAATATAAAAGACCTTTTTTATCTTGGTTTTACTGCTTTTAGATAGAAAAGTTATCTACACCTTACGTTTTGTTGTTACTAAAAAAACGATATAAGAATTCTATAGTGAGCCGAATTCTGTGCAAAATAGAGAATGGTAATAGAAAATTTATACTTAAGTGAAGTACAGCGACCAGACATATGATTAAATTCTACTATCTCTGACTCGCACATTGTATTTTAAGTAACCATAGTGTATATTAAATTACAAGGTAATTATAATATGTACTATATCCAACCGGGTCTAGTAGCGTATAATGTACACTTTCAGTACAAGAAGTATATGTATCCTTTTAGGGAGATACACAAAACGAGATTGCAGGACTTTAACGAAATATTACAGATTTATTTTTGACTAGCTTTCTCCCGCAACCTTGTCTGCGTTATTTACCTTTAGAAATGATTTAATTTATTGTAAAATAAAAGGAGCCTAAGTTACTTGATTGTAAGATCATCTATCAGCCCGTGAAAGTTCCGTCAAAAGCGTTCCAACCGTTTCGAAAGTTAGCAGGAATTGACAGACAAAAAGTATAATAGTTGTTTTATTTTCTTATAAGTACCGTATATAATTTCGTATCCATTTAATAAAAAGCTGTTAGTTTGCTACTACAGACAGACACTTCAATTTATTTATGTGTGTAGCCGTTTGTCACTAGTATACTCGTATGCTGCCGGCTTGCACATTATTACGTACGACTAGCCTATGTCGCCATCAATCGATAAAACCCAAAGATGAAATAAACGCAATATACTAATTAAGTTAATAGATATCCAAAACTATGTCTGCGTCGTTAATTATTTTAATAATATATTTTTAGAAAAATATTAATTAGGAAAAAATATAAGTAACACACCGTTTGCCCCCCTTCTCCTCGATAAGAAAACACGTCGCTGAACTACGCTTTAGTAAAGAAAATAGTGGTTTCTTAAATCATTATTAATTTTGTTTTAAATAAAGCTTTCGTGATTATAGATAAGACCAAGTGTCTAGAAAGTAAAACTAAAAAAAGATCAAAATATGTTGAGTAATTTTTGTGTGATGCGCGCACAACGACAGACAATAAATTAACGTAAACTATTCTTGAATGTACGACAATTTTCTGAGACTACATTATATTTAACTAATGTTTTATAATTACTTAAAACATAGTTATGAAATTTCAGATGGTTGTTGTTTATCAATAATTTAATTACAGTATTTAATTAAAAAATTCTATTAAAATTAATTTCACTATTTAACTAATCATATCTTAAAGCTATTATTATTTATAAGAAGTAATAAAACTAGATGGCGCTATCAGCACTGTGTTCTTCAGGAATAAGAAATTTCTTTAAATTTCAAGCATCGAATTATATCCGTAATATCCATTTCAGCTTCAGTAGTCATGAGCCTTTAATATCTGCGCTGATGGCGCAGGCCCGTAAGCTCTGGAAATGCCCATAAAACGAAATACAAATTAATTGCTTCGAATACTCTGTGGACTATGATACTCAAAGTTTATTTGTCAAATCATAGTGATAAAAATATAAAGAAGTAAATGTTACCTATCTACTTTATTAACCGATGAAAAAAGGTTTCTTACGTTCTGTTTCACGATATAATTGACTTTATAGCAAATTTCATTCAGATTCGTTCAACCATTTGTAAGTAATTGTAGGAAAAATGCTTATTGAAACAAAAGTACTTCCCTATTTATTGTATATAATAGATTTAATATATAATTTGATTTATTTCTATAAGGGCTGTTATAATCCAATAATCATAAAACTATTTAGCAATCAATAAAGTACAAGTTTTGTGTAATTTTATAAAATATTTTGAAAAATAAATATTATTATAAACTTCTTTTTACACGCTAGAATCTTAAAACAAAAACGCTGTCACATAGAATGCTTCAGCTGTAGACTGTAGTGGGGATTGTAAGGGGCACGCGTGTATGAGCATACTCATATTTAACCTGCCCTTTCTGTTTGTCAACAAAATTGAGGATAGCTGTTGCTTCTCTATCTTGCGTAAGTTTTGGTATAATATTGACGAAATTTCTCGCAAGTCTGATTACGGGTTTATTAAATTAAAATGATCAAATCATACATCTCTTCCCTTTGGTGCTCACGTAATACTAAAGTATTACGGCCTCTTGATAACACTACTTTTTTTCCGTAGTCCGCTGGAACTGTAGCGGCCTTGCCAGGCTAACAGTGTAGGTCAGTTGGAAAAAAAAACACATTTTTTTTTAAATGGGAAATTCCGTTATGAATACCCACCCCGCCGGGCAGCGAGGATGGGTTACGTCCGACTCGCACGGACTCAACCCCCATGGTGCCTTCTTACACCTTTTGAGCCAAGGGGAGCAGGAACTGCCTACGGCATTGCGTTTGCTCCCCGGCAGGTGTCGGCCCCTTATCAGGGGCCCCTTCTGCGGTCTTAGATGTCAGAGTGGTAGACCCCTCGGGGGGGGGGGGGGATTGTATGGGGACCCTCCCCTCCTCCGAAGAACTGCCGGAGTCGCGCGGCACGACGCGCCTCCGACATACATACCAATTTGTCTTCATGTTTGTATTTACGGGCAACATTATTTTGTAAAAAAAAATAACCGTAGTGGTGGAATGGATTGATCGTCAGAATATTGATTCGATGCCCATAGGTTCGGATACCGAAGCGACTTGTACCAGCAATTTTTCCGGAATTCGGAATACTAAAATCAATTTTTAATACTATCGGAAAACGGTGAAGGAAAACATCGTGAGTAAACCTGAATCTGACTCATGTTCTTGTAGTACCATCCTAATTAGTTAGATTGTCTCGTGGGTAGTCCTGTCCTAGCTATGGCGTCCAGTGCCTTTAACTCAGCAGTTTCACTCTTAAAAAGTAGTGTTTTAAAATTTATTTAAAAACTAAATAAATTAGGCAAACATTACGTAAAACCAAGATCAAATCGTGTAAAAAAAATTCTTTAAATAATTTCGTATAACCTGAATTACAAATGATTTGAAATGTAAATCTCTCTTTATAGTTAACACTATATGGTAGTCATATTACATTCATTACCTTAACGGGGATCTGCGTTTAAGATACACTCCACTTTTCCTTCAAATAGTTTGGTATGTTTCTGTTAAAATTCCACGTTGTAATCTTTAGAAACTAAGGTATCTCGATTGAATCAAGTTTAATCTATTTTGTGAAAATAATGAAAAATAAGAATGGTGAAAATCGACAAAAGTTTGAGAACACTTGGACCAAAATGACGTCGGTATAAGGTTATCGGAGACGTTCCGCGAGTGTAATGCTATATTTTATTATTACGGATTATAGGAAATGACTACTTGCTTATAATAATAGACTATAATTAGTAAAGATTTGTGTACCGTTTTTATTATTAGGGGATGTGATAGAGAAACATTACTCTTACTTCAGTTTCTAGTGTGCTTGTTTCTAACTTTATTACTTATAAACATAGCAGTCTTATCTCTTAGACTTAATTAGACAAAAAAAATTTTTTTTAATTTTCTTGGGTTTGGTTGTACAATAAGTTCTGAGACTAGAATGCTGTTGATTAAGAAATGTTATTGTTTCATTATCTATCGATTTCAATCGATACGTCGCGTCGTTCCGATGGCTTGGGGATAAAGGTTGTGCCTCTAATGTAGGTCGGTCTGAGTTAAATCTGTCCCGGGTGACTATTTAACAGGGCACTAAATTCAAATAACAAATATATTTTTTTCACTAAAACACTTAGTATCCAAGGTGCGATTTCTTATTTGACATCATTGTTTCTCCATTCGATTTTAGAATACGTTTGTAGTAGGTCACACGTCTGTGCCAGGGGATTCCCCTTCGCATCAAGTTTGCCATGCCTTTTTTTCGGTTTGGAAAATTTTAGATTCGGGGCTATTCGGGAGGCCTCTGTCGAACAGTGTGGCATTACATGTTGGTATTAGTGTTTAAATGACCTTCTTAAATAGAAATTTCATAAAGTCTGATAGATTTACGTAACCAACGGTAATGTTTACATATATTCTGCAATAGAATTTTCACAAATTCCAAGTTCAGAGAGACCTTGTTAAAATCTCGTTAGCGTCTTCGAAAGTGTTTGACGTTGACTTTCGATTGATTAACGCTTTATTAGCTTCGTTTAGCGGACACCTATTAGGTAACGCAGCTATGGATGCTGCGCATTACCTTTCAGACAGCATACAGTAAAAACAATAGATCAACGTTATATTTGCACAAACATATTTGAAACTAAACAGATTTTTTATACGTATAAAATATTATGCAAGATTAAGTTTGTTATTTTTCTTCTCAATTCAATAAACAAAAATCCATTTATTTTTTTAATTAATACTCAGCATACTAATTTATTCATCTCTGCTCACAAAATGCGTTCAAAGTTTGTGCCAGTTTTAATATTAAGCGTGTTCGTAATAATTTGTGACGCAACAACACAAGAAATGGAAGCTCGAGGAAAAAAGAAGAAAATAGCCTTATTCGGTAAGTTTTTCATAGAGCTACTTCAACTAACAAACACTACTTCTACCTATGTTGCCTCCCATCAATTTTAATATTATTACCTATGTTCCATGGGATAGCGTAATTATATGTAATGTATATAATATCCTGAAATCTTATCTATATGCCAGTTAAGGTATAATTAAAATCGGTTTAGCCGTTTCGGAGGTTAGCACGAAGAAAAACAAAGCTCATGAATTTTATTTAGATGTGTTTGGATGGTTTGTTGTTTTAAACTTCACACAAGCGTTCATCGTGACTTTCCTTGTGGAAATATTAAGAATAACTTTAAGAAAAATGCCCGAATAATACGTTTTTGTATTAGAGTAGTACATTTTCACAAACCAATAATCCGAAACCATAAATGATATAACAAATCAACATTAATAAAATTGTATAACCCGATAACGGCGAATAAAATTAAAATATTGAAAAATATGCGATGGAATAATTAATTCCTTTAGATTCTGAATGTGTAATGGACTATCTGAAAGCCATTATCGAGAGCTACCCGCGCCACGACCGTGCATTATCGTCCGCAGCTTTTATTTTTATGTTTTAGTTTTCTTGAAGTTCTTTCGATGGTATTTGATTATTTCGTTATTATTTTTAGTTTGGATTCTAAAACCTTTACCAGTAAAAAGTATAGCTTCAAGCATATGCTTTAACTTATAGTTCTCATTTAAAATATTTTTATAGGTAATTTTTTAACCTATAGAAGTTTTTGATTCACAGAAGCGAGACATTATATAGGTAATGTTTAAATTAAAAAAACCTACTCTAAAGAATCATGTATATACTTGGCAATATTCTTAAAAGTTGATACGTTACTTAATACCCCACCAAGCTATACAAATAATTGAATCATGAAATATGTTCAAGATACAGAGATTATATAAAAAACCTGATTAATAAATTAAAAGAAATAATTATTTGCTACATGCAATAACATGTAGCATGATATTTAGTAATCAAATCAAAAAATCTTCTAAAAAGCTTTTATTTAAGTGTTCATAGTTTTTGGATACGATGATTTAAATAAATTGAGACTTTGAATAGTGATGCGGACATCGTAATATACTTTACTTAGCACTTTGATTATTAAAGATTAACTAAAATAGACTATTCCGTAACAACATTCCACGTTCTATCTATACGCAGGAATCAAATTGAAGGATCTAATCTCCTTATTGCGTAACCGATTCTGATGAGACTTACTGGCATACAGAGGATTTATGTAGGTAACATATCAATACGCTCTCCAATGTTGGCTCAGCACCAAAGATAAAATTGAAGAGAAATATAATATCGGTAAAAGTTTTGTAGGGTTTTGTATGAATTAGAAAAAATACTATAAAAATAAAATAGAAAATAGGTCACAACTAATTAAGATAAAACAGGTAGTTCCCATGGAACAATTTTTTGTTTGAGAACGGATTCGCGGGTCTTTGCTAGATAAATAAGCATTATTTCTAGCAAAGCATTAAATAATTTAACCCCCGAATCTAAACAAAGTCCATTTAAATAATATACTATGAACCGCCTGCGAAATCGCCTCCGTTTTTATCTTTATAAATGATGACATCGTTTATACAGCGCACACTGAGATAGCTCTCGTATGCCCGAATATTTTCTAATTTATTTGATACTTTACCCTTATGTTTTAACCGATTTCAACAGCGTATATATACATTATATAAGCTAATATAAGCTATACTCTGTTATTCTAATGTATTATAATGTAATATGTGCTGTTACAGTAAAGTTTCATCAAAATGTGTGAATTCGTTTTTGCGTAAAAGAGTAACAAACATCCATCAATTCTCACAAACTTTTTCTATTAAAACCTTAATAGGATTTCTTTGATTACGGCCTTAAGGTTGTCGTAAAATAAACAACATCATTGTACGTATTTGGTACGGATGGTAGAGCATGGAAATTCTTTCGGATTAGATCGCAACTATCATAAGAAAGTGAATTACCAGATGTAGTAGCACGATTAAATGATCTTGTTCCGGCTACAGCTAATTGGATTTTCCATAATCAACTGGGGATCACCCCAGAATCAGAATCATCAGATTAACACTATCTGATAAACTCTCCACAGTGACACTATTGCCGATGGACTGTAAATCACTCGGTGGCAATTGTTATTTTTGGATAATGTGTATGTACCGATTTTCTATGCACCATCAGATACAGTGTCGTTTTTTGTGAAAACACTTTATTATGCCATAAATAAAAAAAGTTACGACAATTATTTACTATGTAGTAACGTCATTATCAGAACGAAACTTCACAATGGTAATATATGTTAGTCACTGATTATATCTTGTTATATTTCCAGTATATGTCGCCGATCTCATCGTGAAGAAGATTTTCGTCTTAAAACTGATATACGCGTTCATTTTCTGGGTGCTGTTACACAAGGCAGGGTACTTCCTTTCTTGGTTTGCCAGCTATCTGAAGCAGCAAAAGCACGAGCATTACGAACACCATGATTATCACGGACATCATCATGACTACGAGCCGAATTACGGTCCGTATCGGAGACAGGCTGGATCGTATTGAAATGAAGTCAATCAGTGCTCGCTGAATTTCACAGTACTCCCTGAGTTTCATAGTATTCGCTGAGATTCACAGTGTGTGCTGTATTTCACATTTCCTCCAAACGTTGCATTAGTCTTCGTATTCTACAATGATCACTGTACTGTAATTAAGTTTCACTGCATCTACAGTACTGAATCAGATGTGTAGATAAGAAAAATAAATGCAATGACTTTTACTATAATGTCGCTACGTATGCCAGTATGAATAATGGGATAAAACTCTTTTCCTTTTACAATTAAAAGCTTGATATTGTAATAACTCAATTAAATAAATATGTAAAGACGCTTTACAAATTACAACACAGAAGCTGTACATTTTTATAACATAATACACGTAAGATTTGTAATGTATGCAGAAAGTTCTGCCAAAAGTTAGCAATTGGTCTTTTGCATGACGATACTGTATATAACTTAATGTTTTTGAGTTTGCAATATAAAATACTCTAAATATTTATCAGGTACTTATATTTTAAGGTTGTAAATATAAATGTAATTTTAATTTATTAATTTATTGATTTATAAATATAATAAAATACATAAATTAGCTAGTAATGTAATTGTCTTGAAATATTAATAAACGGTCTCCCCAAATTACTTCTACAAAGTACGACGTTAAAAATATTTTGAAAACCGTGCTTAAGCCTACGCATTCTTATGAGACCTGATTATCATTATTCCTAAAGAACAATAATTACTATTATAGTGTTTAATAATAAATCAATAGTGTTACTGTATACATATAAATAAATTTAAAGTAACTACTATCCGATTTCGATAAAACTTTGACTGGCAGATAGAAACATTTTCACAGTATAATTCAGATCACGCACGCTCATCCATGGTGATTAAACAGTAACGGTAAAAGTTTACAGAGGTAAATTAAAAAAGCTAAAAGCGTCATTAACGTTAAGTAATCGTATCAAATCCCAATGGAAAAAATTAAAGAAAGTACACATTTAATCCACCTACATAATTTCAAATATAAAGTAGGAAAATAATTTGTCTGTTATAGTTATTAACAACAGTTATGAATACAATTTTTACGTGCTTTTGTTTCCCAAAGGGATGTTAAAGTTTGGCACGGGAATGACAAGTTCCCCACAGCGGGGGCCAAATTACATGATATTTAAATGCGCCAGTTCCGCCAAGTATTCGATAAGGGTGCATTTTACATTAACTGACTTGTAATTATTGCTTTATTCTGGGTGCCAACAATATACATTTTTCACTGGTTTCTTTCGGTGGATTCGTCCACGTTTTGAATTGCCGTTATATTGTATCGATTGTAGTCGATTGCTGTAAATGTGTTTAACCTCAAACGATAATTTAATAATTTTACCGACAGATTACGAATCTATAATCTATTCCATTTTACGCGTACCGTTGACTATATGAAACAAATTATTTTTCGATTACTTCATTTCTGTTTCTATATTTAAATATTATGTTTAAATTAATTATTTTCATCAATCTAACGGCTTATTATGCAGCGAAAGTCGATATAGTTCTCAGTTGAAACTAGTCACAGTTTGCGGGAATTTGCTTCAATATCACACATTTACATTATGATCGCACATACATCTCATTTTTTTACATACATTTCCATTTCCATTTTTTTCTCATGGTATTCGTTCCAATGACTAAACTCGGAATGAATTCGAACGCCATGTGGCGCGCTTTACAAAAAATGATGTTGGATGTATCTGGAAGGCTAACGTCATTATTCGAGCGATTCGACAATATTCGCGACGGGTTATTTTTAGAACCTTGTCGTATTTCTGTTTGCCACGTTCGTACAGAATGAAACACTTTTAGATATATGTGTCTTTTTCCTATTATTTCTCTTCACAGTCAAGATTTTTGCGCCGCGTTCAAGCATACAACAAAATACTGTAAACATTATAATAATGTACGTAATGAAAAAATATTATGCTCTCTTCTAACTCCGGCAAGGAGCGTGATTCGCCCTAAACTGGTAATAACTCGGCGTAACCGGTGCTCGCGTTAATAATCTCTTTACGCCTCCACCTCGTTAGTTTAAAACGACTATTTCTACTTATATAAACATAATTATATGAAACACGAGACTAAATTAATTATATTTAACGGCGCTTTGAGATTATAACAGATTTATGAAGGTGATTTTGTTAGTAACACTTATAGAATAAGTGAAAAATGTTTCGCATTCAAAGTTGTCACGCCGGCTGCCATCGAGAATTCACTATTTAGAGTTTTAGAAATTTGAGGTAGGATACCTTCTCAAAAATACTTATATCTAAAATGAATATATGTATATAAATAATAATATCTTATAACTAAAAATAGGTTAATATGACCTTGACCTCTATGTGCTTAGTCTAATTAATTCGTATCCTATTTCACGTAAGCCTCTTTTAATCGTTTCCACATTCATAATATATTTTTATCTACAAATATCAATTTACTATCGCTTGGACTATCGTTTTCTTTTTCCATTGTAATAATAGTTTTCGCCATTTTGCAGCGTTTTTATTGACTGCTGTCTAGTATGACTGTCTGGATCGAAAATTTTAGTTCATTTTCACATTATAAAAAAATAATAAGGAAGATTTCTTTTAACTCTTCCACGATGCTATGATTTAAAATGGAATAGAATCGATCTACGTCGCTCTGTTCATCATCGTTGTCCGAAACACGTTAAAACTGAGCCATCATCGGTTTATAATCATACAGCTGAAAATATATAATAATAAAAAATAATATACATCGTTTTTCTATGAGTAATAAAAAAAAATCTTAGTCTCATAAACACTTAAAATCTCATACATACTGACACTAGGTAAATATTTCTACAACGACAATTGAACTATAAAAAGTTTACTAATGTCCAAATTATAATATTATATGCATGGTATGCACATAGAGTATATGAGTATGTTTTCTGAAATTACGTACAATAGAATAACACGAGTGTTTGCTCTCGTAATGTATAAACTGGTACAAACATAACTTCTATGGTTTTGTTAACACACAAAGCTAGGTGAATATTGCAAATTTACGTAAAATAGCGGTTACTATGATAGTTTAAATTCGATAGGTCATTGTTTGATTTTGGTGCAGCGACAGGTTCGAATTTAAGGGAATGTTTAGGACTGTTTAATATTCACCGCGGATTCTTTTAATGAAAATAAATTATAATGAATTATGAAGTTCACTGTAATTTTCGTCTACCGAAGATGTACAATAGTAAGTATTGTTTTATTGTAAGGTTCTGAAGTCTTATAATATGATATAAAAAAGAGCCTATGAAACGGTAGTATTTCTATAGGATCAGCGGTAAACCGACCTATGGCTAGTATAAAGTGAGATGAGATGACTTGAAGAAGAGAAACAACGACAGGCTGACCTCGTAAAAACACGAGGTAAAAATAGAGAGGAGAGGAGGGCTTGATTTCGTTTTGGCGTGGCTGCAACGTGAAGCAGTTAATGTAACATATGGAAATAGAAATGTAGTAATGTACTTTCCTTTTAAGTTAAATGTGTATATAAAATAAACGGTGTTTCTTGTCAGTTCAATTTTTATTTTTCGTGAGTAGTTTATTGAGATCCTAAAATGTGTAATAAAAACGAACACGTATTCCAACCATTGTATATACATATTCTGTACAAAGTTAAACCCCTTCATACCATATCTAAATGCGTATCTGTGTAGTGGAAAATATGCGCAAAACAGATAAAAGCCGTGATCCGTGTTGCAGTCTTATTTGTACCAAAAACCGATAATACCAACATACGTCCGTTTAATCCGAGATAATTTACGCAGAGGCCTTCGTGAATTCCACATTGTTAACAATATCATTATGGAACGGATAAATTAAAATTGAATGTTCGCATGGGATACTTCTGTTTGTAGTCTTTATCTTAAAAACAGTTTGTTGATTTTTACATTTTTATGGTACACGCTTGGATAATATCGACCGCGGTACATATAGTGAAAAACCAACAAAGTTTCGAAAACAACATATCTATGTCCAACTACATAATAGTTTCACTTATAAGCTCACAAGGTGGTTTGACGTACACGATTTAGAATACATGTATGATGTAAGTGATTCAAGTGTATTTTTTTTCCAAATTAAAAGACATAAACCATATAGCTCTATCAACTCTATTAGGCAAGAGAATTATATGTATCTAAATACAACTACGTCGTAAGTGATTTTTTTTCAGTATTGTTATTTAACAGGCGATAAATGGAAACATGCTATATTTTACAGTGAAATCCTTTTTTTTTATTTTACCGCTATTTTATGGAGCATAAATAAAATTCTACTATATTGTGCATGTGACGATTATTATTATTTTAATAGGTGGTATTTTTATCACTAAAACATAGCACTGGGAATAGAAAAAATAATAGATAAAATGTTACATATGTATTGAAGTTTATACACAGATGACATTTTTAGGACCTATCAAGTCTCTAGGTAGGGTATAGTTACTGATATGTGAAGACTTTTTTTTTGATAGGCGCATGAATTCTGTGAAGGTATTTATGCTGAAGTGAAATCACACTCGTGTCACAAATAGCAAGCTTGTTACAATCACGATATCATGTAGCAAATTATTTTTTTTATCATATAAAAAATAGGAGTGCTGCCTCAAATGCCTCGGACTTAAATTTTACACTCAAAACGATCGTTACGAAAACGCTGTGTCAAAATAAAACCTCCCATAAAGTCGAACATCAATATAAGTTGAACTCGTTCGAATGCGGTCTCACTCGCTTAGCATAATGCTGTCACTTATAAAACTGAACACTAACGTCACGCACGTCGCCGGCCATAAAATCTGCCAGCAATCATCGTTATGTTAAGCGGTATTGACAGAGAGTATATAGTAACGTAGAATACCCACTTTAAGTGTAAACTTATAGATCGACGTAGAATAACATCGTACACTGTGCCTGAGATTTTTATAAAGTAACATCATGACGAAACGATATATATATTTTTTTTATATAATAGGGGGCAAACGAACAGGTGCGTTACCTGATGGTAAGTGATAACCGCCGTCCATAGACACTAGCAACACCAGGGGAGTCGCAAGTATGTTGCCGGCCTTTTAAATGTGTGAGCCTCCAGCGCTCTCACTGGCCGAACGAAACGCAACAGTGCAACCACTGTTATTTCACGTCGGTTTTCTGTGAGAGGGTGGTACTACCCCGGGCGAGCCGACCCATTCATGCTGAAACCAGTAATAGCTTCAGCGTAGCTCTACCACCTAAAAAACCATATTACCATATTAGAACATTTTTGACGTTGAATATCTATGACCAATCATTAGCTTAGGTTTGGCGTATTTTTATTTTAGGCCACAACGTAATTTAAGGTAAGTGTGCTCAAACGGCATGAAGTATATTCTTTTCTAGGAATTTCTGCCTTTAACCCATATGGTTGCACCGGTCCAGTTGCTTTCATAGGTTTTATTTAAAATAACTAAGTAGTTTACCGAAAGAAGAGGGTTAGCACAGTACGTTTTAATAATCTAGAATGGAATGTACTTTGATCGCAAGTATGAAGAGCACGGTAACACACAAGACTCTCTGATTCGTTCCGGAAACATATCTCATATATAGAATAATACTGAAAAAATTCATTATATAAGTATATCCGAATTGAAACGGCGATGTAAAATTGAATGTATTCTTAAACATATGATTACTTAGAGCGCAATAAACTCTGTCTACGTTACTAATCCACTATACTCTAACCTCACAACCACAACCTCATAAGCAGAATTGTAATCTATAGCTGAATATTTAAAGCACATATAAATATCTATCTCGGATATTTACAGTTCATATCAATTGAGGCTTTAGCAGATTGGCACCCCCTGAGCGTTTAGTGCCTAGCTTAGCACATCTTCTGTTATTCTTATATCGGTAACTGTAAACCACGTTACAGCATAACGTATTACGTTGTTATTAAAAGATACTTGGAGAATTTTAACTCAATTCAGAGTTATACAAAAATAGGCTTATAATGTTTAACGGTATTTATTTAATCTTTGCCGTTTGCCACATCACTAGGGTATAATCGAGGGACTTGCGGATGCTCGGTTTAAATATTGCGTATTTACATTCGCCGCGTAAATTATATGTTTCAGGAACGTGTTGTCATTTCAATTGATTTAGTTTATTTTTTAAGTTTTTGGATAATATCAACACATAAAGTCTAGTCGTAGTTAAACACGTTGACAGATTTTTATCTCTACTGTTAATTTTAGTTTCTCCATGTTGGTAGTATGGGCGCTACTAGTAAATGCGACGGCCCGCCGGGTACAGATACGTGCCTAATCCTATTACTATTATAAGCGAGAATGTTTGTAAGGATGGATGTATGTTTCTTTCTTACTTTCACGCAAAAATTGTTGCACAAACGTTACTAAAACTTTTTTTTAAATATAACTTATATATCAGAATGACAGACATAATACAGTAATATTATAAACGCGAATGTGAATTTGTCTGTTTGTTATGCTTTGACGCCTTAACTGCTCGTTGCATAAATTACTCTTTACATAAACATTGACAGCGAACGAGGACACAGGGTACTCGATCCATAAAAAAAACACTGTTTCCGAGGGTTTCGTCAAATATACATTAACGCAAGCGAAGCTGCAAGCAAAAGCTAGTAACAGACAAATATATCTTTAGAATTGCCTGAAAAAAACTATAAGTAGTAAGTAAATTATAAAATATACTGCCATCTGTGAATTATCTCGGAGTTTGCTGCATAAATCGTTACATCTACATGAAGGTAAAGTATATAGTGTCATCATTTAATAAAATACAAACGTGCAAGAAGTCGTTAGGCGGTTGCTTTATTATCATAAAAGACTTTGATCACACATAAGACATATTTTTTGTATATGTTTGGATTTAACTTAAAACCGCTTAACCGAATCTTAAAAAATTGTATGCACATGACGTACCTATATTTAATTTATCAATTGATACGCTATAATAATTTGCAAGAATACTTTTAGAAGTAATAAAATATGGACGAAAAAATTAAATAACGACATTAAAATAATCATGGCGAGCGGAGCGGTGAATTTAAAATATATTTTTGAGAGAATTCTGCACATGATTTGTATGTTTAATCAGCTATTACCCGATTCTAACTAACGCCAAGTAATGTGATATCACGGCACTGTGACATCGAGCATCAACCCACGTCTATCCGAGCCAGCATGATACGCAACATATTAAACTGCCGCGGCAAAAGCAATCAAGTTTATCTACCATTAAAGATCGGTGTAGACGTAATATAATCCCAGTTTTTGATTCGAGTTACTTTTAATAATAATAATCTTTATTTGTAAATCCATTACATTGGTACACATAAAATGGGTCCCTGCCTCCTACGTTAGTGTAGACTGTGTTCTAGGAGACAGTTACAAATATTGTAGAGTTACAAACAGTAGAATTTACATACAGAATAATAAAAAGAATCACAAATGAATTACTAAATACCATTAAATTACCATTCTATTTTTAGGTTGTGTCCGTGTATGTAAAAAAAATGATTTATAGAAAAGAAAAGAGCGTGTGCGTGTATAACATTATAAAGTTCAAAGCACTGGAATGATGTTAGTGTGTGTGTTGTTGAGTTTCTAAGTGTGAGAATGAGTATGTGTTTGATTTTTTTATGGGAGTATTTCTACGTCCCTTGTACTTCGTTGTAATCTAGAAAAAGATAGACTATCAAGTTCAGGAGTTAAAACAGATGTGCAACAGATTTATAACTTGAAGTTAGTTAACCAGGCGTGCTTTAGAAAACAATGTGCGTCCAGCGGACTGTCGCTGTCGATAATATTTTATCGCGCGCTTAATTTCTAATATTCTACACGTCACTCAGCCAAAAATGTATTATTCAAATTAGAAAATAATATCTATCAGATTCATATTTATTCTTCCAATTGCTCATTGTTGTAGTAAATTAATGCTCATTTGATTTTCGGTATTATAAGAATGAAAATCTATCTTATGTATAAATAAAATAATAATGGTCCACGTTGAGCGCGCTTCACTCAAAAACTACTGGATAGATTTCGATCATATTTTATGCTTCACTTCTTAGACACTTGGCCTATATAAAAAAAAATCGCCATACTAGCTTCTTTTAATCTAAGGATATTAAATTGTTAAGAATCTACGATTTTTATAAGCTCTACGCGTAACGTAACGTACGCGTGGTGGAAACGGTGTGGATACTTATATTCTTTTCTCTGTACATAATATATATTGGCAAGTTAATAAAAAACGCAGACGAAGTCGCGAGTACGATTGAAATATATTATTGACATCTTATTGTTTTTTATTTTAGACATGAACCGTTCACTTTTATAGAAAATAACCAATGCGGTTGATGCCTTTACACAAACTTCTTTATTTATGTTTCCTATTAATAATATTATAATACACGTTTTTAAAATTAATTAGTATACTAAAGCGTGGGTAAAATCAGGAACATTACATTTTTTGTGTTTACTAAGTTTTATTACTCCTTCCGAATATACTATAATTCAGAAATAAATCATAAAAATACTGCGCTATTTGAGACGGATAAATAAAACCGTTTCCTACGATTCAGCATAGCTCAGCGCATCGACTAAGCCTCGGCGAACCGCGAACCGGCAAACTGCATAATTTGTATCAGGTGGGTACTGGGAGCAACATTACATTTGTAACTTCTCTATATTTGAGATTAACATTTTACGCTGTTCCACTGAACTGGAAACATTTTCTACATGGGTTTTTTTAATGTCTGTTGGCTAAACCGTATTAATAAATGCACTTTTGAAACGAGGTTCTTTAACACGGCTTACGGTAGGTTGTCGGCTGGTAGAAATCTTCACGTAATAAAAATGTATTATGATTCTTTCCTTTTCTTCCTCCATGCGAACTGCTTTTTTTCTCTGCGTGTGCGTGCGATTATAGAAATTCCAACAGACGAGCATTGTGCATCGCCGGTTGTATATATCCAGTTGGAGTAAACAAAAGTTGAGATGTTCATGACTGATAATTCGAAAATAACGTTGAACCTAGAATGCGACTCTACACCATAATAGTAGAAGTAACCGGGTAGATATAGTTCTTACTGATGATCAGCTAATAAGAATCACGGCATCAGCAGTTCTTCAGCTAGTGATATGTGGTTAAGATTAGGAATGAGTCACTGAGATGTTATTTACTCTGTGCACTAACAACTAATGCTATAGAAAAAGAGAGAATATAAATATTGAAGCTCACGAAAAATACTACCAAACAGAAATATGTCAAAGGTCAGATATATTTGAAAAGGTTAACACAGAATACTAGATACTAATATTATTTGTTTGAAAGTTTACTTCTTCCTAAGATACGAGTAGATGTTACTATTTTAAAAGTATAGATTGCTTTGAAATTGTTTATCTTTATCTCTTGTTATGATAAATGTGAATTATAAAGGACACTGATCAACAATATAGAAAGCATTTTCTCTGTTTGGATTTAACTCAAACACGGACTAAATGAGCATAAGGGTAGTATATATTATTTATCAGTTGATTTGACATAAGAAACGTCAATAACAGAACAGATTTTAATAAAATGTGTGTACAGAGTATAAGTTACGGCAAAAATAATACCTTAAAAGGATTATTAATTACCATCTCCTTAGACATATTTGACCATCGAGCTTTTAAGTTCAAAAGAAGAATTATATATATTTTATATCCATGAGTCTTTAAACACATTCTGTAAATTATATATCAAGTAATTTATATATAAATTTCTGGATTATATTTGCCATCTTGTTTTCTTTTCTATAGTCTAAGTTTAGTTTTTTTAGATGAACTAATTTTCACTATTTTTATACTCTTGTGTAATTTTTTCTTTTTCAAATGCTTATCAATATTTAATGTTAGATCATTTAATTTTTCAATATTGTGTGTAAGTATTATCAGTGTGATAAAGCGTTTTAGTATTTCAATCTCGTATGCTCTTCCGAATTATTGTTACTGTATTATTAATAAGATTGCTGAGTATTAGATTATAAACAATTATAAATAAATAAATTACTAATAAACTTTTAGAAATCGTAAAATGCGAGCAAAAATATAGTTACGAGAAGAAAATAACTACCGCGTGAGAAATATGCAAGCGATGCCACCGGTACGGTTAGTGATATACTGTATATTTTATTTCTGTAAAACGATTATTCATTACAAAAAAATAGCGTATAGAATTAATTGTACATATTACCTACGTATGTATTTATACGTGTACAATATACGACTAAAACATACTATCATTATTGTATGATAATTGAAAATTAACATTTTAAATAGTCGAAAATCTTTTGTTATGCTAAAATATGTTCAGGTAAATTTTATGGAATGCAAACCGCTTTACAAACGAGGTGAAATTTTTCATACAACAGTGAGAACAACGAAAAATTGTTGAATACAAAAAAATATGCAAAACATATTTTCGAAAGTTGGCCAATGAGCTTCATGAATACTATTTCCTTTACGAGTTAATTAGTCACAGTATAACGAGAAGACGAAGTTATTTGTTTTCCTAAAACAATAGAAAACTTTCTTCTCTGTATAGTTTACGAGGGCGACAATACCTGCAAACTTCTTATTTATTTACGACGGCCCAAACGGTGCACTTCTGTGCCTGTATTAAAAATTAAAAAAGGGAAAACACACAAGTTGGTCATAAAAACTTTAGGCCTTTGCCACTTTTTATTAAAAATATATATAATCAAAGAAAAAGTTTGCAAATGTTCTGCTATTAACTAGTTAATTTATAGTTCTAAATTTAAACTGAATTATGTTCAAGTTAGTAACTGTTTTGTCGATGATAATAGTGTGCTGTTATTGTTTGGAAAGTTCGGATGTGATGAAAGAAGAATCTAGAGCGAAAAGGAAAAGAAATCCCATTCGACTTATAGGTAAGGCACTGAATTTGATAAACTTAAACATAATTAGTTAATGCACGTGTTAAAGGAAAAAGTAAAATAAATACAATATTTATTTATCTATATATCTAATAATACCTGATTGACATTCTACGCACAACCCAAACTGCTGGGGCTACGTTACTTGTAGGTGAGTACTAATACAGGATCTTTGCAAATACAGCCCCTAAGGTGTTGAAAAAGGGGCTGAAGGCCTGTATGCAAATCAGTTATTTTTCCGTTAGTTATTATATTATATATACAGATATTAAGTAAAGAGTCGAAAATAATTCCTGCATATAAAATGCGTGTGAAGTCACGGGAAATTGTTAGTGATATATAAGAATTATAATTGTGACTACAAACCGTCATGCCGGCCTGCAGGCTTGACGGTAGCTGGATATATACGTTAATGGATTCCTTAACGCGACAAACAAATAATTACTCTGATTGATTTATTACCACATATATGGTATTCGCGATCCAGCCGGAAACGACTACCATATACTACCACCCGGTTATGTTAGGTTATGAAAATGCGGCGACAAATATAGTGGTAATTATTGAGAAAAGACATAGTTAAACAAACATGGCAACTTTCAGTTCTCTTATACTTTTTAAGAACAATGTACTAAAGGAGGAGTGTGAGATTTGGTATAATTAAAGTTCATATGGAGAAAGAGTGCAGAAAAAGAAAATTTGTGTATGTTACATTTGTACATTTAATGTATTTATATTAAATTATATTAATGAAACATTCTCTGTTTACGTTTATACTGAATTTTAAACACATTAGTCTGTGGCGAAACCGTCGTTCTCGGAGACTATCACTTAAGAAATTATGTATAACATATATTCTTAGCATTTTCGTATATTTAAAATAAATCGAAAATGAATTCATAATAACGTATTGGTACTCGCTCCCAGCCTACGTAATAGAACAAAATAAATAAAAAATGAAATGATTATAGAGGTACCTACCCTCTTGCACAAATGAATTTTTCAATAACGTTCCAACTTTAAAAATAATGAAGTACCGTCGCATTTTGTATTCGTAGTAATACAATGCTGAAAATGGAACAATGTGTTGACAAACCATTTAATAAGGCTTTTAGATATAAGACATTTGATGTGAGAATATGAAATTTATTCAGTACGCACCTACACCCTTTTTCTTTTCCAATTTTTCTGATAAAAGGTAACAATTTGATAATATTGGTAGTTGAAAAATATATAAACTATTCAAATAGAAATATGAAAAAATATTTCGTTTCTGATGTGTTTTGAGGTGAGAGAACTACGTTGCCCTTTCTTTTGATACTAAAGAAGCCTTTTTGTCGAGCGAAAGAGCATTACATTAATTAAGGAACAGTACACTCGTGAACTGTACATGTTTGTGGTTTTTTTTTCAGCCATGATCCTACTCTTTGTCATATCAAAGGTCGCAATCTTCAAAGTCGCATCTTTCTTCATGTTTATGGCGGTGTTTCAAAAAGTATTCTACATAGCCGGTCTGGTATTAAGTTACTTCATGAAGAATCAAGGTGTATCGCATAGTGTTCCTGTAGTAACTCAAGCAGTCCAGCCGCAGCCCACGTATGGGCTGCCCCAGGATTATAACACGGTCGGGTACAGCTACGGGCCTCCGGACCGTGAACCGTTCGGACCTGACGGATCATTACCGAATGTCGCAGAGTTTGGATGGTTTAAGAAACAAAAGTAATAAGCTATTTCAACGTCTTCTATAAATTCCACTGTTAAGATTTTTAAACGAAGTTACTTGCAAGTCCAGCGGTATGTATTAGTGTGTGTGTATGTAACTTTGTATAAAATTAAATTTGTAATTATATTATGTTATTTCTGCATTAAAGTAATAAAAATATTTAGACTTAAATTAAAAAAAATATATATATATATTATTTATTATATGCTATTTATTATGTGATATAATTTGGGTTATCAACAACATTATTCGCTTTGATGTAAACTGGTAACCAATGATTAATTTACAAAGACTTCGGGTTTGCATACAAAGCGTGATACAAAATACGACATTTAATTTTAATTAACTGTCATTCCAATGTTAAATCGCACACGTATCGCTTATATAAATATACGCGATTTTCATTACATGCTTTAAAATAGATTGAGTTTTATTACATTTTTTTGTTTTATTTATTGAACATCATATTATATACTGTTATACTACATTATGTTATGCATTCGACATCAATATACTTTTATATAGTTCGTATTATATATTTTTATTTCGAATTGTGCACAAGAATGGTAATAATTTGGAGTGTATGAAGATATATGGCTTTTTCTTTGACACGATCTATAATGTTAAACAGCTTGATAGATTTGAGAATATGAAGTATCAATAAATTGGTCTTTATTATGGGAGTAACTTAGGTTATATAATATGTAAGTATAACTTCTGGGAATAATAAAGAGAGGAAAGATAAAATTAAAGTTTTCAACTCGACTAACAACTCCTTTAACAATAAAACACAAGAAGTTTCAGTGGCTTTTGGTTTTGCTTATAAGTAGCCTTTTCGTTTGTGTTAACCACGGAGAACTTTGGATCAAAGAGCTTCTAAAGAGATCTTTATATTTTTAAATTAAAAGAGGGAACATTCCGCATAGTATTTTTTTAATGAGCGCAAATAATTTCGAAGAATAAATAACAGTTTTCATTTATTCAGAGGGGAATTTTGTTTCCCTGTGAAAAGTCTTTGTTGGTGTCTTTAAATACAGAGTGGTATATAGAGAATGTTTACCAATGTATTTTCAGTCAAATAAGTATATTTCTAACCTATAATAAGCTTTGTAATCGCGACTTTATTCATGGCAATTTCTAAATGTTCTATCAAATCAAAACAGAATATACTTTATCCAATTTACGCCCTAAGAAGACGCTTATGAACGTCAAAATTACCACCGGTTCCGAAAGCAACCCAGTCATCAAGAAGGACCGGCAAGAACCTCGATCGGGTTAATCTTTTAACATATAGATGCATATTTTAATTAAATTACACGTTACAATCGTTATTAGTGGATGCACAGAGAAGAATCAATTCTAGATATCACCATCGTTCACATATTGATCCACTCTATAATAGCCCTTTGACACCAAAACCCGCTTGACATGACGCTTAAATTTATAGTCCAATAAATCGGTAACATGCTTTAGGACTTTGTTTTAAAATCTGATACTATTACCAAAGAAACTATTACAGGCTTTATTGAGTCGGAAGCATGGGACCACCAATTTGTCACCGTTGTAGTATTTAGATAATCCGGTCTTTTACCAATTTAAGCTTTTCAAAGTTTTTGCAAACATATGTTAAATTATCAAGAATGTATTGAGCAGGTACAGTCATAATACCGGATTCTTGAAAGTTAGTCTTAAATGATTCGCGTGGTCCCTTTTTGTATATGGTTCGAACTGCCCGTTTTTGTAATAAAAATATGGTGTCTACCCCAGCTGTTGTTCCCCACAGCAAAATATCATACGACATTGAGCTATGGAAGTAAGCGAAGTAGACTTACCTAGCAGTAGCAATATCTGTTAGCTGGCGAATCTTACGTACTGCGAATGCTGAAGAACTTAATCTGCTAGCCAATTTTTTTTATGTGAGGATTCCATTGTAATTTGGAATCAAGTGTGATACCCAAAAATACACTATTGTCTACTAACCCTACTAAATTCCCTTCGATCTTGAGTCTACTATCAACCCGTGGAACATTAGGCAAAGTAAATCTTATACATTTTGTTTTATCTGTATTTAGCAACAGGTTGTTTAACGCAAACCAATGACAAATTTCATTTAACTTATTATTCAGATGTCCAACCTCTGAACCTTTCCTTTTCACTTTAAATATAAATGTAGTATCGCCTGCAAAAAGCACCATGTTAGCACAGCTATTAACCATTAGCGGCAGATCAGTTATATATATCAAGAACAAAAATGGCCTTAAAATAGAGCCCTGTGGGACGTTAATTCGCGCAAATCATCCCGCAGAGGTTATCCGGTGTGTTCTAACTTTTTGTCAGCGATTTTTAAAATAAAAAACTAAAAAGTCGAGAGAAGATCCAGAAACACTATAATGTTGTAATTTAAGAATAAGGGTATTATGGTCAACACAATCAAAGGCCTTAGACAGATCGCAGAACACACCAAGTGCATCCCACAAATCCTCCAACGCCCCCAATATATGAGTTAAAAGCGTTGTACCAGCGTCAGTAAAAGATATTGATTTCGTGAAACCAAACTGTCGACAATCCTAGAAACTTATGCATTTTGAAATATTCTACTAATTGTTCGAGTATAATCTTTAATATATACAGAAATAGGTCTATAATTTCCAAGATTATTTCTGCAGCTTGATTTAAACAAAGGAACCACTTTGCTTACTTTCATTAAATTAGGGGAAAGTTCCTTTTGCTATACACTAATTAAATATATTAGCCAAATGTGGTGAAATGGTGACAATTAAAGACTGTACTACTATTGCCAACATTCCCCATATGTTTACGGTGCGTTTTAAATTTAATTGTTTAAAGGTCCTTATCATTTCATCTGGACTAATAGATGAGAATTTAAATTTGCAATTTATAGGTGCACTCATATTTTTAACAGAGCTGCGGTACCCTGGGCTGGTGGTGATATATTATTTGTTACTTGAGAAGAAATATTAGTGAAACAGTCTTGGAAAATAATTACATTCTACAGCTACGTTCCATTTGTAATAATTGTACGTTGACTTTTATTTGCCTCCTTGTAATTCCATTATGATAACTTATAACACCTATTATTTTAAACTCGTACCCTAAATTTTCAAAAAGCGAGAATAAATTATATATTTATACATAATTTTTCCTAGTTGACGCCAAAAAATATATCAAATTTGAAACGTAAACTATTACGCAATGAAATCATGCGGTACAAAAGGTAATGGTGGTCTATGGTAGTTCTTGCTAGCGACAGATAAAATGTTTGTATATAAATTTGTACACATTTTCACAGACGTTTAATTGAGCGGCAAACATTTAATTTGCCACTAGCAAGAACTACAATAGACCAACATTACCTTTTGTACCGCATGATACAAAATATATGTAATATTGATATTTTGTATCAAACTTATACAGCTCATCATGTGTTTGATTAATTGATAAACTGTATAAATATGTACAAAATTATTGCTCGGAGTACCAGCAGATGTGTAAACCAGATTAATATTAATTAATTCAATTTACAAATTATGAAATATCATTAATGCTGACTAGAATTGATTTCAAAGTTCAAAAAAGAACAGCTAATGCTTTGTTTTGAGTTTTCTTTTCTTTGTTTCAACGCTATTAGATACTTTATCTTCTTTTCAAACGAAAACTTTAACTTAAAACTTTTTACCGAGGTTAAGTAACATCTGATAAGTTTTAATAATACTTCTTAACCTCAATGTAAAAGCGTAATGATATACTTCTAACGTAATTTCCTCGAAGTCCTCTATTGCCAGTAAGTTTATCATGAATATAATTTACGCTGTTACATCAGAAGGACGTAGATACCGGTAATGGAATTTACTTAACATTAAGTGATAAATACAGGATGCATTAGCACCATAGTTCTAACTCAGATCAGTCACTTATATGTTTTGTAGTAGAATCTATAAGATTGAAGTTAAAAGGTTCTTACTAACAACAGTGACAGTACCGTTATTTGGTTTGACGAATATGTGTGTCGAATCGAGATCGAGTCGAATCGAATCTTGCACTTCGAACAACCCATGTCTCGGTATCATGTTGTGAAAGATTATTGAGGTGGCATACAGAACCAGTTTCCTCTATGTACATAAGGAGTTAGTATTTCCAAGTCCATATTTGTTAATAAATTATAGTTCTGTCTATACAGTTCTTTTTTTTTGATTTCGAACTCAAGGCTCAGATGGAATAAGTGTCGTGAACAAAAAAAATGTGTAAAAATAACATGGCTCAAAATTTCCACCCTACGTGTAAACGTGTGGAAATTTCGATCTTTCGTTTTTATTAGAGACCTATAAGCGATATTATTTTTAACATCAAACCTGATACTAGAAATGAGAAATGGTAAAATACAAAAAAAAAAAAACAATTGTTATATTAAATTTTTTCTTTGAACGCTTACAAAAAAGTTAAATCACAAACCTTCAGAATTAAAGTAGGTACTACAGTTTGTTGTTTTAATAGATTACTCTATTTACGTATTTTGTGTCTTCAAACGTTGTGCGTAGATAAGCAAAGCTAAGTACAAATTAGGTAATAAATTAGAGTTCTCGCTGAACAAGCGAGTTGTTTTAAGCGTAGTAACAAAGTTGTTGACTCATCTATACCCTAAAAGTTCAATTGCAAGTTAGACGAGAGCTTGGAATAGATAAAAGTGTTTTTTTTTGTCATGTCCTGAAACTATTTCTTGTACTTATTGGCAGCACATTAATTCTTATTTACATTATAGCTGATCGCCCCGGCTTTGCACTGGTGTACAACAACTGAAGGCGTCAATCTGTAAATATCTTTCATCTTTTGTATGGATATATTTAAGCATGAACATTCATTACAGTTACTACAAAAACGAAAATAAACACGCGTTTAATACGAGTTGTACTAAACAGTATATAAAATTTTAAACCTTATATGTAACATTAACATTATATGTAACATTATATGTAACATATTTTTACCTTGCTTTATTACAAAATCGTGTCGAAGTGGTCTCTTGTTAAACATCTGTTTTAATTTTTTTCATACAAGGAACTCAGAGTAGCATTCCATCTCATCATTCAAAAACGTTCCATTAAATACAGATATGTTGCAAACAATATGGATATATTTATTTTAAGCAAAATTGATTATTATTATTGAAAATAATAATTGTTAAAATAAGAAATATACAAGTATAATGTATTAGAACAAAGTGCGTAAAATGGAATAACAGTATAAATCTCACATTCATTATATTGTCGAATGTCAATAATGTTATGTAGTAGTAGGTATGATTTACTTGCGAATCTCTAAAATTGTTTAATTTACTACGAACCGTCTTTTGCCGGCAAATAGGAACACAATAAATCACAACAATAAAATAAGAACTGTCAACTTAGACAAGCGTTAGAAAATGTTTAATTATAAACAGTGTATCTCTCTATAAAACCAGATAAGACACTCATTTGTAATCAAATTTTTTTAAGCAACACGTATTTAACTTCTTTGTAGGTTTTCATGGGATGTTTTAAAAATTTTATATTATACAAACCTCATCCTGATGTATTTATTGTCTGTGTATGTTATTTTTGTTCCCGAATCGTTACTTTAAGTTAGTGTCATTAATTAGAAATTTCACTGCGTCGTTTTTTAAGCTCAAGCGATTTCAAATCAATATTAACCCATACCAAAAACGTAATATCGCGAGTGAAACAAACTGTGAAATACTTTATGATGAGAAAGTTACACCGACCCCTTTTCCGGTGAGACCGAGTTAATTCCAACTGCAGTCGGGAGCAATAAAACTAACACAGAATGTATATTGCGCTGTAAACTTTAATAATATTATAAAGAGGGAACCGCAGCCGGGTTCTTTGTCTTCCTAGATATTTTAAAACATAAAATTCTTGTACTAATATTATTTTGTATTTTTTTTTCATATCTTTTATTTAATTTTAATCTTCTGGTATACAGCAGAATAACACACAGGCTAAAATCTATAAAGGTATTGTTTTAATTGACCAAAATAAAACTATAAGTTTCAAGCCCGTTTGAAAAAAATCCTACCATTTGATACTTATCTCGGTGTGCGCTGTATAGCCGACAGAGTTACACGAATATACTGTGCCGTGATTTATAAAAATACAAACACAGACGAAGTCACAACTGCCAGCTAGTTGTCTGTAAAAACTGCATTACGAATGATACACTATCACGGTTTAAAATTGTTGCTTCCTGTTGTAAAACTGCACTCCAATAAGATTAAAAATAAAGTGCCAATTCTGTATATTCTCGAGTAACTCTCTCGTATTCGTCTTAAGCAAATATAACCTTTTTAAAAAAGGTAGCGAATAGTAAATTAAAACGTTCTTATCTCTATGAGCTTACATTGAGAGTGTTCCCTAAGTTTCCGTTAGTACGGTGAGTTTTAAAGTGGATTAATCTTATGCTGCGAAGTAAGACGAAACTTCCGAGTTTTGCTACTTAACGTGATAGATACTAAGTTGCACTAATTTTAATTACTGTAAGATTGTAGTTCTCTATAATCTTACTATATAAATAAAATAATACAGGTCTCCGTTGTGCGTGCATCACGCAAAAAATACTAGATAGATTTCGTTTATTCTTATTTGTTTTGCTTCATAGACCTTTGGTCCTTATCTAGAAAAATATGATCACGAAAGCTTACTTTAATATAGAGTTATTAAAGTGTTAACAAACTATAACTATTTCTAAGCACTACACGTTCACGATGTGTGCTCACTTGCTGTGGAGAATTGGGGCAAGCGGTGTGGTGCCTGTGTTGCTTCCTCTGTAGATACATCAAAAATATATTGTTAAGATAATAACCGACGCAGACGAAGTTGATAAGTATCAAATACTTATCTAACCAACAATGTAAATACATTGATAAAATATGTTTCTGAAACTGTCGGGTTACTTCTTAGCAAATAAAGAGGTAATACTGGTTAGAATTTCTGTCTCAAATTCGACTAGATTTGGCTGAAACTTTGTCTAAGAAATAACGTGGAATAAATTGAGATTTTTGTGAGCTTCCACGCACTTAGAGAAAATTACAAGCATTATTAATAGTCTATTCATTGCTGGTAAATAAATCATTTGGTAGATCTAAAATTGAATAAATGATGCCAGTGGTTAAATTATATCCAATATCTGATAACATTTGCGATAATAGAAAAACTGGATGACAATAGGCAGCATTATCTTTTGTTTACCATGACATTGATAGAGATGATGATGCTATACTACCATTTGCTTGCTGTAAATGCATCAGTAGTATGGAAATTCAGTGATTTTAAATATAAAAAATCAAAACCATTGACATAGAAATATAATATTATCTGTATAGAAAAGATAATTCAAATAAAATATTTATTTAATCAAACTAAATGTACAAAACTTCCATTGCATAGGTTATAAAAACACGCTGATAATGTTATCAGCGAGCTACATAAAATACATTCTATTTTCAAAATCTACATTTACGAAACGAATGAACACAAATATTAACTAAGCCGCGAACAGAACCTAGCATTGAATATATGAAAATTCATGTAGATTCCGATAAGTGAAAGAATTTTTTAAATCGGTAAAGTATTTTTTGTGTTTTGGCAAACAAAAAATCAAATCTTTTCTCTTTATAATAGGAGTGTAGGTTTACAAAGCATAACTTTATAATAATATTCATAGTGTATAAAAATATTCCCAAAGTGACATATTCTGTGAAATGGGTTCGGGACCGTCGCGTTGTTAATGTGATATCCTCATAATAAATATGAATTGCTTATTTGAATTATAGAATCTTCGCTCTGAAATATTTAGGATTTTTTATTAATACATCGAAACGTATCCTGCGTTCGGGACACATAATTTATCTGAAGTGGGCGTATCACGGCCGCGCGACGTGGCGTGTCGGTGGCCAATCATCCGTTCTATTGAACTGTCGATCAAAATTGTAATACGACACATAGTTTTACTTCGAATTATATTAGAACTTATAGTTTTTTACGGTTGAAATTTCAACACCGATCACCCCACACACAGGCACATACACACATGTAGGTACTCATAGTGGTTCGGTTTGTTTTTTAATTCCTTTTTCGAACTCAGTTTAGATTAACTTAGTAGTCAGATTCATGTATAAGTTCATGAATTCATATATGTATGAAATAATAGTTAGCATAGCTTAATTTCTACCGCGTGCGGTCAAATTGACCGGTAATTAAAAAGTTTCATTTATTTCATTATTCAATGCAGATAATGGTTGATTTGTTGCTAAATGTGTATAAAATAAAGAATTTTCATAAAGTTTCGTCCATTTTATTTTATATCATTTTTAAAATCTTTATAAAAAAAAACTAATGAAATTAAAGTTTTATACAGAATGTTATGCATACATAATATACTTTATTTGGCTTCCTCGCATTGCTTACAAATTAGTTTAGTCTGAAATGTGCGCTTGCCACAAACATAATTTTCGCATTTCGAACAGATTTTTGTTGTCTTATAACCTTTAAAAAATTTATGCACTGGTAACCGGCCAAGATTGGGTCTTCCGTCTATTTCTTCCCAGACTGTTCCATCAGCAGCAGTTTCGATGCGTTGATCCTCTAAATCTATTTCACTTTCGGATGACAATAAAACCCTCTTTTTTTTCCTGCCCTGAACGCTTATTTATAATATTCTTCTCTTCACTATCGCTTTCTGAGTCTAATTCACTTGTAAATAGTTCTTGGTCTATTTCCATGTTTTTTTCAATTACAAAAATTTCTTGTTCATCATTTTCTGAAAATTTTTCTTCTATGTCCGTTATATTTTTTAGGTAATTTGTAATTTTCAAATGCTTTGACATTTTTAGGGTAAATATCTACAACAGTTACTTTACCTTCTCTTCTTCAAATAAATAATGGTAAAAAAGTGCATAAAAACCTTTTTAGAAGTGCACTACTTGAGACTGTAATCAATACTATTATCTACTCTTTTCAACTATAAGCGACTCTGAGATAACCGTAAAAAATTTACTTTGAAATAAATTTATAACAGTTTTTCCCACCGGTCTTATTGACAGACCGCGGTAGGTAGGTCACATAACAACTTTTTTTTGGAAAAAGAAAAAATAACTAAAGTAAAGAGTGAAGAAAATATTATATGCATATTCTAAGAATTGTCATATAGTTTGATAACAATATCATAACATTAAAAAATGTGTAAATTGGATAAAAAGTTTGAAAACGGTCAATTTGACCGCTACTGGTAGGTTTAGTGTTAATTAGATTGGGGCTATTTGGTGATAGTCCAAGACGAAGCACGCCGTGCGCCCTTATGCTGGTTGCCTATATAAATTCGGGTGAGTGCCTTAAGTACTCCCTTTAGTAGTCTCGTGAAATTGTAGAGGCCTTGCCAGGTCAACAGTGCATTATTCAGTTCGAAAACAAAAACTGATGATAAAAAAAATATTAAGTTTGCATTTTGAAGTTTGATTGAATAAAGGGATATTCTTATATTAGTATAAATACACATTCATAGCAAAATTACTGTCAAAATATACTGAAAAAGAAAACCTTAAAAATTCGAATTGCATTTTTTTATATTCTCTTTTTATATAAATTATGGTATACAGAAATGGTGTTAAATAGAATTCAAGAACAATGTTCAGCATTCTTGCGTAATACAGTATGCTAAATTGAGACACAATAATTGTCTTTCAAAATACTAAAAACTTTTACAGTTTTTTTCTGCTTCCAGCGATGTAAAACTTAGATACTCCACCCACATCTACTCGCCTTTAGTATGGTCGTAACACTTTTAAACTACACCTGCACGTGTCACAGGATAAACAAGTCTGATTTTTACGACGTCTACTGCTAAAGTTTAGTAGTATTGACGAACCCAACCGGCACTATAGTCACCACGTGCCGGTCTGCGTTTCCTTAAGAATTGTCATTAAAAAGTTTTGAGTGTTTATGAACAAAAAAGGGAGTAATTAATATATTGAAAAATTTACTAGTGTCACGTACGTTTACGATAAGCGAACATGTTTAGATATCACACATGATAAAATGAATAGTAGCTTAACGCTTGGGTAGTTAGATTCAACTCGGGGAATTTGCATGTAAAGCAACTGCCCAAGCTGAGGTTTGACCCTTTTGTCATCCTAGCCTAGTCACTGATTCGGCTGAGTGACTTCCAAGCCCGTCCACAAGTAGTTAAGCTGTTAAAGCGCTTCAAGTCAACACTGTACAGTTACTTTAGAAAACCAAAGAAAGCAAAATCAACAGATATATAGTCTCGAGCGTGAATATTTTACGCCAACTTGTAAAATTTCATTTGATGTACAACAATAATCGAGTACAAGTCTCTGTTTCCAAATTAAATATGTTTATATTTAATGTTAAATAAGTGAAGTATAGTTTGTACGTTCTTATTAATATGTTGCATGATAGTAAGTACTCCACTCCATAACACTTCGCTCCTGTTCTACTATACTCGACCTCATACTGTGCAAGTTTGATTAAATTAATTTATTCAGCAATTTTGCAACGTTTTACTTTGTACATCGAAATACCTTATAAAATATCTGAATTTACATTACATCTGGTAAATTAGCAAAGTGTTAATTTTCTTACACACTAGCTTTTACTTCGTTTTCCATTACGAATTTGCAAAGAATGTTGCAATATTACTGGATATGTGGCCACAATTACAGGGAAAGAAATGAATAGAAATATTAATGGTAAGGACGATATGGAAGGAGCAGTTCTAGTGCGATTTATTGTATAGGATTCAAGTAATCATATTTTTATAATTAAATGCATGGTGGAGAATGTTCTACCAAAAGTGAATCTTATTGTCTTTATGAGCAATCACTCACCTGAATTTCAGTTTCTCTCGACGTTTGGAAATTCCTGCACATTTTTATTAACTCTTGTCTTATAAACAATTTCGTATGAGTTACATAGATTATTAAATGACGATATCTGCACATACCTTGGTCCAGAGCACGGCGTAGCGGTAAATCTGAGATACTAATGCTGCACCTCAAGTTTAAATCGAATATTTTGCCATTTTTTAAGGTAACCATCGCCTCGGTATAATTGAAAGATACGAAAATGCATTTTGTGGAACAAACAACATTGTTATTATTTATGAATAGATTAATTATAACATACAACTCATGTTAATAACAAAATAACTAAAATTATCTCAGTAGGTATGTAAGTGTACACTAACAGGTTATAATATATTATGAGATATGTAGATATAAGATCTGTGTGTGAATGAAGTATCAGAGCAAATCGGCAGATCTAGTAATAATATATGATATGGGATAATTGTAAGAAGGTTGATATAAATATAAATCAGAATAAGCAGAGATGGAATTTCTAAATAGAGTCAAAATTAATATGAATGTCAAGGAGGACTTTATAGAAAAAAAAATAAGATTAGAGAGTTCTATCTAATTTAAATAAAGTAATAAAAAAGTTCGCAATTATCTTAAAAGGCGAAGAAATAACTACAACAATTTTTTTGGATGTGTAATTAAGGAAATTTGTAAGTGGTTTTAGGAGTCATATATAATCACCGTTGTTGCTCTTGGATAATATTTTCTAATTAATCACTTAAAAGCAGCCGTTTTGCTTTTTAATTTTATTTTTAGAAACAAGTATCTTACGAGTACATGTTGGGTTAATTCATTAGAGAAATGTAATTTTGCAAGTTAACAATGCTTTTTCCACTAACTATTAAGAATCATATGCAGACTGTTTCTATTTTGCTTATATAAACGGCATTACTAGAATTTAATTTTCCTAATAGCGAGATTATTAGAATGAGTTTATGTTCAAACGTAACATATTATTGAAGTTTTCGCAAATAGCTTTTAGTGTTGTGCAATCGCGCTCATCGATAATTCTTAGATTATTTATTAACCTTAAATTTAATTAAATTTCTTCGATAATTTACGTAAGTGTTCAAGAGTCTATACCCATATATTACTATTTTTTATTACACTTTACATTATTCTCGTCTGATATATTACGTGAAAAAAAGTCATCGTTATTTAACGGATTTCGTTTAAAGGTGATTACTAATCTTCTTTATCTGACCGTTCTCCCTCTACGTAGGGTCGGCACAACATATTATACACGTATCTACTGACTTTCTTTTATCAGTCTCAACTCAATATTTTATACATATCATTCTTCACACAATTCATGTATATATTTTTCGGCATTTCTCTGCTTTTATTTTCCATACTTAACATTTTCACGTTTTCTCATGCTGTCTTTACACTACACAATTCTTGTTTTTCTCCACTCGTTTATCATTCTTCAATTTCTCGTTCTCTTGGCGAAGACAAATAGTGAAAGAAATATAATTGCTGTAATCGATAACCATGTTAACGTGTCGACACATCACTAGTCATACTCGCATCGGCAGTCTCATAAACGGAACTCTTCGTTCCCCAATTTAACGATAATTGCGTACCAAGTTCAAAGTAATTTCCAGATATTAGCCATCGCCGAATTCGCGTTTAATGTAAAGATTTTAAAGAAATAATTAATTTTAAGGACTTGAAATAATAACGGTTCGTCGATTTATACAGGTTTTATAAATGGAATCAAAGCTTGAACTTTCAGTGGAGGACGAATGTTGTGGTTAAAATAGGATACCGTTGTAGGTAATTTTATTGGTTGTTTGCTTCATGCGACATTTAAGATAAAAATTTCTCAACAAATATCCGACGCACGGTGTGTTTCAGCATCTATACAATTTTAGTTGCATCTGGCTGATTACGGTCTTCGTCATATATTATCAGAAGAGATTATGATCTAAGACTCACCTGTAAGACTAAATAGAAATTACAATTTATTAAAATTTAAAGTTATCTTGAACGCGTCCAATTTACTACGCGATACTCCGATTGAAAATATTTTAAATGGGGTTCAAAACCAATATTTCTTTAATAATTCTTTTTTTGACGAAAAGTGGTGGCAGTAAACACTATGTCGGGTAGAGTGTTGAAAACACCGGTTCTCGTCTGATCACCTAAGTAACGCCCGGCGTGGTCAGTACTTGTATGGATGACCGCCTGAGATCACAGCATGACGTTGGCTTTTTGTTGTATTTTTTTTAAATAAAAACACTTTATTTTATTAAATGTGGAATATAAATTTAAATAGTATGTGTATCTTATTTATTTAAACTTTAATTTTTGTTACCTATTTTTTTTCGTTCGAACTTCTGACTCAGTTCGAAATAGTTAGAGTGTGGAACCGTAGATATACGCGTATACATACTATTTTTTGTTCAGCGCATTGACAATGTTCTACATGAGAATAATATTTCTACTATATTCTTGTATTTTTCTTAACTACATTTTATGGCTGAAAAATGACTTCTATTATACACTAGAAACGATGTCACGTAACGTAAAAGTGAGAATTAAGTATAAAACAGTTTTATAAGCCCCGAAACCTCGCCGTTAGTGACAAAAAAGACGGTTACGACAATGGGTATGCGGTATAAAACAAAATGATACATTTCATTTAATTTGACTTAACCCACCGGTTAATGTATATTTAATTCGGTCAGTGTTATTAATAAATAGTCTGGGGTTATCCAAGTATTTCATAAGCACTAAATGGAGGCGGAGGATCTATGTATTGTTTATTTTTGATGACATGGTGAACGGGATTATTATAGGAAAGCATAGCGGTATTAAAATATTCGCTTACTTTTTGCTGACAAGGGGTATAGGTGGATCATACATGCGTTTGCTGTATGTAGGAGAGCATCGTGATGAAATCATAGCGTGATAGCGGGAATCTATAGGTGTGTCTGCAGCTGCACTTGAGAGTTAGTCGCTCTATAAGTTTAGCATGTTACTATTGTAAGCCGCATTGTCATTTAACATCAGGGGAGCTTCTAGCCAAATGCTAGAACTTATAAATTAAAAAGAAAAGACAAAAATACTATATACGTAACATTTGAACGGATTCATTTTGTGTCTTCACTTGAGTAGTCGTAGTCGTGGAAAAGTGGTCGTGATATTATTTTCTTGTTATATATAAGTATATAGTAAAATATGAAATAAGCTTCATTGTCAGTGATTTTACTTAATGATGTTATAAGTAAGCTTCAAAGTTAAATTAAATAAGGTGAATGGCGTTAAATGTATAATCTTGCGAGTACACCCTGTTATCAACACACAACACAGAAGGAACATAATGAGCATAATCCTATTATAATATATTAGCTGTACGCGTGTCTCTGCACGCGTTTGTTATTGAATAATTAAGAATTGAATTATAGCAATTTTCCTCTTCAAACATCCACAAATATCAAATGTTCATGACGACTGATTGAACATTACAGAAGTTATTATGCTACAGCGTCATCTAGTAACAAGTTAGAATATTATTTAGTAAAAATCTTTATATAAATGACTCAGGTGTGCCTTCTATTTTTTTTTTGTCTTTGCCACCGAATCTTCTAGATTATAACTTTCGAATATGTAATAATATTACAAGTGTCTTGTGATAATTTTAATGTTCTGACAAAATGGTAGCCCCCTTATTAGAACTTTCCAGAGAACTATTGTGGCATCTCAGAATCATGCTCCGTGGTATTAACTCCCACCCACTTCACTTGTGCACAATAACCATGCTAAACAACGTAAAATGCCACCAATATTAGATAATATAGACTCAAATAACACAAGATAAAAAAATATATATAAAAGCCACTACGTGACAGACTAAGATTCCGCCAAACAAACCGTTTGCCTTCTTTCGCGGTGTTTGATCAAACAGTGTTGGTGTTATCAGTGTTAGATATATATCGACATCCACTTCTTATATATACGTAGATGGGTTATGACAAACATGTGTCTGTGTAACATCAAATCCGTAATACACTGTAAACACTTTATAACGAAATTTAAAGGCGTAAATTTTTTTTACATTATAATGGGTTTCCAAAACGTATCGAATTTTCTTAGAGGCACTGAAATCCAAGAATAAATAGCACACGAGTTTTTGGTAATTATGTAAGGCGGATGTTTACGATACCCGGTATAAACCGGTATAAACGATACGTTTATAAACCGATAATAATACTAATAATGTAAATATTTGTATGATTTTTAAATTTTGAACGTACGAGTATTTTTGCGTAAGAGAGACTACTTATTGCTGTACAAAGAATGTATAAGTTACTTTAAAACTAAATAAATTTAATGAATTAAGTGTTTTGTTATACGACCTTCCATACAAATGCGATTTCGGAACAAATTTTATTGAAAATACTAAATTATGCACCCCATCTCTTAATTTCATATTCCACAAAACAAAACTGTACGAGAAATACTAAATAAAGGCTTCTAAATTGCAAATTATGTATAGACGCTGTCATTGATGATGTATGCCTGCATGAAAATAACAGGAAAGTGTTGTTAGGAAGTTCATCAATATTAGCTAGTCCCGAGTCACTGTGACAAATATTTCTACAGCGGTCGACATTCAGTGAAGTAGATAGCTTTATAACTTAAAACATAGTCTATATATTTACTTTCAAAGACGTAAAAAATCTCCAATATATTATGAATGTAACATGTATTATTACTTTTTGTTTAATAATATATGGCTCTCTGGTAATCATATCCTGTTACTAAATTGCCAATACAGAAAAACGCCCGGTAAATATTTTCATGCAAAAATGTTACATAACCAAAATAAATATCGTTCTGTGAGTTTGCGTAATACGAAAATTAATGTTAAGATCTATCTAATAATTTATTTAAATACATAGTGAAAACTTTCGAAGTGTATACACATGGTGCGGACTCAGGGGAATTAGTGGTTTGGCCCTCAACTAGTATATTATTCTTGTTTGTATACGTGGGTTTGTGGTTACTATATTATATAAAGATTGCGAAGGATAAATAAGTAAAATAAAAGATTATATAAGTCTATAATTTTTTATCGACTGTTTGTTCGAGATTCTACGTAAGTAAATTGTAATGTTTTAAAATAGAAGAATGGTTCGTTAAGATATTGATTATGACAGAATAAATAAAATAATAAGTAAAAGAGAATGTGAAATATTGTAAATAATTACTATTGAAAGTCACAGAAATCATAAAAAGAAAATAGTTATCAAGTTTTAAGTGGAAAAGGAAAACATGTTGTGCCGACCCTACTTAGGTGGGATAAGGGTAAGATGATGATGATGAGTTATCAAGTTTTAAATTGAATAAAGCTGCTGTGTAAATAGCTACCGTCAATTTCGACGAGATTTTAAAGTTAGAATTAAATGTGTCGTATAATAAACAAGCATTACATGAATCCTAATAACATAAAAATATCAGACAAATACAATATAAATGCCTAATAATCTAGTACGAACTGCAAGCGGATAGATGTCGATAATAAACAAATCTGACTGTGATAGCATATAAAATCGATGTTACTCCCAAGCACGGCATTAGAAGATACATGTAAAAAAACTTTCCTACCACACTTAATAAAATCCCTTGCTAATAATTAAAGTACAGAATAAGGATAGGACACCAATAACAGCTGTACGAGATTTGAGGAAGTATTCTGGTTGGCATCAGAGTGCTTTACGAGTATAAATTTGCTTCGCTAAAGATACTAAATTGCCTGTAGTCTGAACAATAAAGGTTTTTATAAAAAGTTATAATCGTGACATATGAAGTTTTATGAAGTAAGTTAGTACATTTTTTAGAGAGTCATAATATTAAGAGGTACGAGTGTTCTGATACATCTTAAAATATTACATCTTTAGTTGTTCGACATGGTGTAACATGTTTCATTGGTATCTCGAGGAATTTGAAACTCCTTCTCAACCTAATGTTGTGGCATGGCATTTAATTAAATATTACAACAAAATTATAAATTAATATTATGTGTATGGGTTATTGAAGATAATAGTAAACATGAGGGTCTTGATTTCAATAAAATCTTAATACGTCCCATTTAAACTTCTGATCATTTCATTATCACATTACCTCGAAACTCAGTAGATACAGCATTACCGTATATGACAGAACTCAATAGATATGGCATTATCGTCAATGACTTCAAAGTAAGCTGTTGTTTCACGTACATCAATAATTTTAAAGCAGGCTAGTTTTAGCGTAGTGCCTAATAATGAAATCGATAATTATATTTTTAGTATTTCTAATATTATTCGTGGAAGCAGTCGAGAACAGCGAAGGAGAAGTCGAAGCTAGGGGTAAAGGAAAATTCGTGTTGCTGAGTAAGTGTACTATTAGTAAACGAATATTTATAGTAAACATTTTTTCAAAGAAGAATGAATCGACACCATATAAACAAGAACTCAAAAATGTGAAATAATGTTTTATTCTCTTCGTTTCACATAACACCGTGACTTAATTTTTAAACAATAATTTAGGATCCAGTTATAAAGCTGAAATAATACATATTATTTTGTATTTATTTTTTAAGTTTTTAATGTTTTTAAAATTAATTCAAGATATTATTTGAAATTAAGTGAATTTACGCATTTGAGTTCGTGTTCTTTTAGTGGCGGTGCTTTTTTCTTTAAATAAATATTACAAATAAATCTTAGTAAACCAGTATTTTTCATTTTCATGATTTTTTCTTTATTTTATTTATATTTTTTTTAATTCATTTCTTCAGAATTTTCAGTGACATGTACAATATTATCCTATAATTAGATACACCAATTTCATACCGCTAAATATTATGGAAATTTAATATAACTAGCAAACAAATGACAGTGTACTAGCACATTTGTATATACCCTAAATTTTTACAGGAGTCATGTTATGTTATCGAATGGTGAATACAATACACAAATATACGAACACAGCAATTGCGGGTCTTTTACTGTTAGTTATTGAAGATTTCCACTCTCTATCTCCAAAGATCTTCATCAGAACCTAATATATTATATACTAAAATCTTCCTTGAAAAAACACGCATTCAATAACGAAAACCTCATTCCAAATCGGATTAGTAGTAATTGAGAAAATCGCTGACATACAAACGTGTCAAAGACAGAACCTCTTTTTTTAAATTGATTAAAAAGTTTAATGTAAATTATCTCCTTAACCATCTAGGTATTTTTAACTAAGTCATACGGAGATCGAGCGGGGTATGTTTCAACTCACAAAGACTATAAAAAACAGAGCTCCAATTTTGTTTCAGTGTTGTTGTCCATTCATTATAAAGCGCTTTAGGAATATAATGTCTGATAAATATATAGGTAAAAAGCACATACTAACTTATATGTAAATGAGAGTCTAGTGATACTAGAACAAATTGTATAATGTATGAATTAATATGTACTCCAAAAACAAGGGTGACTATCAAAATATAATATATTCATGGAATGTTATTGTTGCAAACTAGTACATACGACTATATATATTAGTGTAAATAATTAAACTGGCAATGAGTAAGCAAAAACTTTCTATATTAAAGAAATCTGTAAAGTGAAAAAAACTGTGAAAAGCATTTATAAATCACGTTCAATAAAACCTCATGCCGCTCGTGGCTGCGTCGGAAAGCTTATTTTTAATTCAGTCCACACTTAGGAGCCCGTCGGTAGTCAGGCTACAGGAAAAGTGAAAAATTAAATGATTTAAACTTTTCAATAGATTCTACGTGATGAGTATGCTTTTATTCCTTCTATTTAAATACAGCTTCTCTTTATTTTAATATCTTTAAACAGTTTAATTATAGATTCTGTAAGGGTCTTCCAGTATATCTTTCAATATATTTGTGCTTTCTTCTAACGATTTGTGAATCACTAAGCAATTTCCGTAAAGAATATTGGCTGTAGGGTTGGTATTCAGTATTAATATGAGTACAACTAGTGTCATTTAATAATTATTTACAATAATGCTGTCACATTAAAAGTAGATTTTTATATACGATTTTATAAACAACTAATATAATAGGCTGTGTAATTTAATTACTGTGTCCATAATTTTGCTATCGTAAGCCGCAAGTGTTACTTCACTCAGCAGTACCTACCTTTAGATTTATGATCGTGTATTCATTAGTAGTTAGATTTCGCAAAGCGGGTATGCTTTCATAGTGTAAGAGGGTTGTTTTACCACACTTCTCGACTGTATCCCAATCACTATACGTGAGTAATCTATCGTAGCAATGCGTTTCAGTCCATCTCATTTCAAGATTAACTGATGTATTATCTAACTATTTAGTAGGTTTCGACTGTTATCTTATATCTCAAAGGCATTTGGTATTTGATATCTACTTAACTTACTACAAGATGAAGTTAGTTGATTTGTCATGCTTGGATAAAAATGTCGCAACAGACAGTAAAATACGAATTTTCTCCTGTTTCAGCGAATCTCGCGCTCGTCTTGGCTGCGAAGGTCGGCCTTTTCAAGATATGTCTAGGCATTGCTTTGGTTCTCGGCACCATCAAATTGGGAGTCTTCATGGCTTGGGCATTAGCTATTTTCAAATATGTTCCAGACCCTTACATATTTTATAAGACTGTTGATTACAAGCCGAATGATCATTATGGTCCGTTTCACGGGAACCCTCATTATTATCATGGGGATGGATACGGTCATAACGGCATGGAGGCGTTCGATCTATTGCTGCATTTTTTTGGCTATCGATGATGTTAGTTTGTTATTAGGTAATGCATTTGTTTTAAATTCTCTCAGAGTAGAAGCATAATTTATGAATTACCATAGCATTTTGATTAATTGATATCATAAGTGTCAAGTCGTGTAGCTTCAACAAAAACTGACAGAAAAGGTAATAAATGTGAGTGAGTCTTGATCATTGTAGCAAGCAGCCTTGTCAAATAGGTTTCAAAAAGCTATGTATAGTGATGTGTGGACATGACATCCTTCTCAGTACATCCGCTAAAATCAAGTGGCAACGATGTGTGGTTATAGGTTATAATAATATATGCTTGAGACAGATAAAACAGATCGAGTATTTTGTCGGTTTTTCTCGATGGGTGGCATTGTCTGTTGAAAGAGACTACTGGTGTCGGACTTTGACGGTTCATAAGCGCCTTTTTAAGCTCTTAATTGGTTAAAGTATTTTATATTATATTTGATTGTTGTACTAGTTGTATAATTTCTTCCATACGACCATGTTACCATAATATCTTCAGTTATATTTTTATTTTGTCCCCAGTTCACTTCTTCTACGTAGTCGCGACAAAGTTCTTCGTCTTGAAGGTCGTATATGGCATCATACTCTACGTTCTCGTCTGCAAGGCTTGGCAGTTTGGTCTCTGGTTCATTCACTATTTAAAAGAGAAGAAGCATGATCATTACGAGTATATAGAACATGAGCCTTATCATGGACATGACGAGCATGGTTACGATCATTACGGCGCGTCTCACCAACCGTACTTTTACGACAAATACGGTTATGGTGGGAAAGGATATAATTTCGGATCTGAGAGTTATTCCAAGAATCAAGATTACGTTGGTTCTTATTCTAATTATTACAGAAAATACCTAACCAGTTCTTCGAGTAAAAAGCACAAAGGTGTTTACGATGCTGACGGCTCCTATTCAATTAAAAGTTAATTACGTATATGTGTATTTCAAACTCTTGGATGCGAATAAAGGTATATTTATATGTTCTAGGGTTAAATCCTTTTATGTCAAAATTATATATTTGACTTTTTGAATAAATTACCTTTGATACTAATGGAATTTACTACCTTTTTTTTTTAAATAATTTATAGGTTTTAGCGTTTGACCACAATCTCATCTGATGTTAAATAACGATGGTCTAAGATGGTAAACACGCTAAACCTAGAAGGGATTGGCTTTCAAGTGCAACTACCGGAACACACCAACAGGGGCTTCGAGTGACTTTCAACTAGCCAGGCGGAGTAAGAAAAAGCTCTTGTACCACGCTAAAGCTAAATGTTATCATACTAGCTGATACCAGCGTCGTTGTCTGCGTTGTTTATTATATGAACAATGTATTTTATATTCAGAGAAAAAAAAACCACACCGCTGGCCCACTTCTCCAATACTACAATTCATATCGCCGAACGCGTGTTGTTTATAAAACTCGTAGTTTCTACAACTTTATATTAACTGAAGCTATCGTGATAATTGTTTTTTAGATAAGGACTAAGTATTAAAGAAGTACACAAAAAATAATCTAATTCCGTTCAACTTTTGCGTGATGCGCTCATAACGGCATATTTTTTTTTATATTATTCCCTCACGATAACCTGAAAACTATGTATATTTAATTTTAGATATTATATACTCCTTTTCATAGAACTGTTACTTTAATTGAGTAGTTTAGTTTTTCATAGTACCTAACTTAAGAGTTTATTTTCACATAAATTTTCACGTCTAATGTTTAAATGTCCACACATGACCGATCGTTATGAAATTTGCTTTGTGCAGATATCTGTTCCGCTAGGCTGTATTACATTATTTTTAAGTTTTATATTGTAACGAGGATGAAGTCACGGGCGATTACTAGTATATTGTAAATATCTCTATTAAAGTATACGTGAAACTATTATAGTCAATACGTTTAATTTAATTACGAATAAACACTAATATTGTGGACCGATATAGCAGATATTGTTATAATTATCAGAATATTTGTTTTAGCAATAATTTGTATTATCTCATAGCTTGTTAATTTTTTTTATATTGGGTAGTTTTGTAGCTTTAAAATTATAGTGCCATTTGTATTAGTAATATTTAAATATCTTATTTATTACATCAATTAAGATTTACTGTGTTTTTTTTTTATTTCTACGTGAAGCTATGTATTTTCACATAATTTTATACTCCAACAGCAGTATTTACGAGCCCTACCTTTAAGCTTAGCTTGTTACAATCTTAAGCTACGTCGTGATTTAAAATCAGTTGAGATTGTAAAATCAAGTTAAGTCTATCTATAAACTCCGATATCGTTCGTAGGATTATTTAAAATTATTGTCAGTATATTTATATTAATCTTCTTTAATTGAAAGACGGACTCTTGTTTAGGTAAAGGTCTCCTCCATCTGTTTCCAAAGATACTTGTTCTAAGCTTAATAGATCCAATCGTTTCCTGTCACCCGTGTAATGTCATCAGTCTATCGTTTTATTGGTCTACCAACTTTCCAATTTCCTTGTATACCTTTCAATGTTACGGTTTCTATGATTCATCTTTTATCAAAGTAGGGTGCGATGTGTCCAGCCCACTTCTATTTTAATACGAGTGCATGCATGTAATCGTCAGTTATAATTTGTGTATTCTCCTAATTTTCAACATGCTCCTTTCGATAGCTGTTTGGGTACATTTGATTTTTTGTTTTATTTTATTGGTAAAAACCCAAGCTCTTCAGCCGTTCAGTAAACATAGTGGGTGATATGTGTAAAAAACAATATTTTTTGAATGCAATGTGTAGTTTCCTTTTAGAATTTCTTGAATTTAGAAACCAATTTCAAAACCAGAATATATAAATATAAAGTTAAATTTATTCTTCTTGTTACTTCTTCATTACTAGATTTGTTGAATGATAACTGTTTGTAATCGCTAACATATTCTATATTGTTTCCTTTTATAACAATAGGCTTCTGATATTGTTAGTAACATTTTCATTCATTTCATTTGCATTCATTTCTAAGCTAATCTCTGAGCTTTCTTGATCAAATGACTTTATCATTTATTCCAGGTCCCTTGAGGTTTTAGCTATTATAACTGCCATAGTCAGCAAAAGTTAGATGGTTTAGGAAATGGCCATTTACTTCTACTACTTTATTTGACTGACCAGTCAAATTTGTTGAATATATTTTCAAGTGCTGCCATAAAAGGTTTTGGAGACAAAGGGCCTCTCTGTCTGACTTCTCTTTCTATGAGTATTTCTTTTCCTTTGGTTTTCAGTTTTACCTTGCTCTTGCTATTTGCATAGATATATTTTAAAATGTTAATATATTTTTGGTCGACATTTAACCGTTGCAGAGCATTCGAGATTGAACAGTGCCTGAATCTGTGAAAGGTTATGATTTAGTCTATAAAAGCCACATACATACAGAGGTTTATTAAACTCTCTATGTTTTTTTTATAATTGGTTCTAGAGTTTGCATGTGTTGAAGCCTGATTAGAAGCCTGCTTGCTCTTTTGGTTGAATTTTATAAGTACATTTTGATAGAATTTATTGTGTACTATTATTTTGGTTTAGTTTTTGTAACCAATACCATATTAAATAATCGTGACAGATATTTAATTAAGATAGGTGCCCCTATCTTTAGAGCCTCGTTACATAAAGCATCTTGGTCGGGACTTTTCTCAGCTTTAAACCATTTTATATGTTTGTAAACATCAAAGTTTTCAATTGGTTTGAAACAGAAAATTCTATTTTCATTTTTAATTTCAGTTTCGTTGTTATTTTCTTTTCGGTATAAATTTGTTGCTTCTGCTTTTTGTTGAAATTTTTGTATCCATGTTTTATATGTGAGAAATTGTTTTTGGGCTTTGCTCGTACTTCTAAAATTCTTAATAATCTTTATGGTGATATCATGTCTATAGTAATTTCTAATTGGTATACTGGTTTCTTTATATATTCTAAGTTATTTTTCTATATATTTAGTTTTATCCTTAGTTTGTATAAGTGAAGTGCGGGTATTTATCAATAGACTAGGGTCTTTGCTAAATATTTTATGTTGAGCTAATTTATTCATCTTTTCAGATTTCAGACTATGCAATATGACATTTTCCATGAAGTTATAGTAGGTTACTGCATCGGCTTTCGGTTTACGTATTTTACCGTTGAAGTCTCCCATTACTAAAACTTTATATATAAATATATATATAATCTATAAACAAATGACAGATCACAAAGTCTCCTGATATTCAACAATGATGTATGGACGTAGTAAAGGGGCCTGGTGCCGAAGAATATGCAAGTCAAACCGAAGTTCTAAATATTTTAAAGTGCTGGGGGTAGTCAATGTTATATTAAGATTTTTTTTAAGACGATGTGTTAGTTGGTATGTAAGGAAAATTATGAGAGTCCTGCCACACTATGTCTCGTTGTAACTAGCTTGAAGGTGTTTATGCAAACACGCTTATACAAACACATTTAACAAACAATGATCTGTTTCAACCAGCTCGGTTACTGCCAACCGCTCGGGGCAATCAATCTATTAAAGTGATCTTGTTCAGACATACGTACATATGTGAAACTCATCGTGTTAGTCATGTTCAATTCGTAAGGGTGATTTTGAAGCACGTTTTTACAGAAGAACAAAGAAAGAACAAACTCATTAAAGATGAGCTTCTTGCCTAAATGAAAAGAGTTTGAACTTTCCTGAGTTAGATTCCTTTTATACTAGTTTGGCAAAAAAAGTGCACAATACCTGATAGGCAGTACGGTACAGTCCAAAAACATCAGCGACTGTCAGTGTTAAATACCAACGGCAGTTCTCGTTATCATGCTGTCCTGTGAAAGTACAATTTCACGCTTCGTAAAGTTAGTTAAAAATATAAGTTGGATGTAAAGAAAGAGGTATTGAAATCAATTTGTCTACTTATCGTACCTTACTTTTGCGAACGACATATTCTCAACAGTTAACAAGGCTTTGGCGGGGACCACCTCCTGGAGCACACATATTGGTGGAGGACCTTCGAATCAGGGTTGGGGCTCAGATGAAATATCTGGATATATATATGAAATATACCCCACTTTAGGGGGCTCGGACCGCGTATAGCTGGGGTGGCAGCGGCACCCAGTCGTCTACTCCCCAATAAGGGTGGGCCGGGTGCCGGCTGCCGCCGTCTTTATATGGGAGTCGTGCGGTCGATGGCCGTCTACGGGGCACCGTTGTGGGCGGACGCCCTCTGCGCCGCCAATGTTCGCACGTTGCGCGGCGCACAGCACATTATGGCGCAGAGGGCTATACAAGGATACAGGACGGTGTCCTCAGCTGCGGCCATCGTACTCGCCGGCTCCCTTCCCTGGGAGCTGGAGGCGGACGTTCTTGCCGCCGTATATCGTTATACGGCGGCTAAGAAACACCGAGGGGAGCCTCCAGCTCCCAGGGAAATAGACGAAATGAAAACGAGGGCCCGAAGGGACGAGGTGGAGAGGTGGCAGCAGGATCTGGCGGACGCACGTTATGGTAAATATACCATTGACGCCGTCCGCCCGGTCCTGCTGGAATGGATGAACAGGGAGTGGGGCTCCCTGACGTTTAGACTGGTGCAGGTGCTGACCGGGCACGGGTGCTTCGGTTGGTACCTGCACCAGATCGCACGTAGGGAGCCGAACGCCGCATGACATGAGTGCGGCGCTGGGACAGACACCGCGCAGCATACTCTATCTGAGTGTGCTGCGTGGGAGTCACAGCGTCGTACTCTGGTTGCGGCGGTGGGGAGTGATCTATCGCTGCCGAGCGTGGTTGAGGCCATGCTCGGCAGCGAAACAAGATGGAATGCAGTGGCCTCCTTCTGCGAGGAGGTCATCTCGCAGAAGGAGGCGGCGGAGAGGATCCACGAGGAGGATCCTCTGAGCGATCCTCTCCGTCAACGCAGAGTCGGTGGGAGGAGGCGGCATTATGTCCGTCTCCTACAACCTCCGTAACCGAACCTGGGGAGACGGGCCGGGCGGCCCATCTCCCCATTGCACAGGTTCGGTTGACGAGAAGGGGGCGGCTGGTGTGTACCCAGCTTGCCCTCCTTATTAGGACGACACCCGGCAGACACTTTCTGCTGAGCTGGCCGCTGGGGTGGCATGGTGATAGCACTGCATGATCCCATGCCGCCCCAACCTAGCGGTGGTCGGTACACAGTGGGGTTTTAGTGAGTAAGAGTCTCACACTACCCACTCTCTCCCCGGTGTCCATGAAGGATTTCCCCACGTTAATAAAAAAAAAAAAAAGCTTAATCTCCAAGACTTTTTAAGACATACAATACCTGCACTACGGTATTGTATTTATTTTGTTAAGTCTAATAAGATTTATTAATTTAAAGTAAATATTTTTACGACTTGAATAAAACATATGGAATTTTTTATAATATCTATTAATATAATATGTTTGTATTATGCTAATGAACCCTTTAGAAAACAATATTAAAATAAATGATTATTGAATTAAAACTTTTGAAGTGAAACTTCCTATGGGAGGTCTTTTTAATTCTGAACGGCAATGTTTTTGTGTATTTTTGTAATTAAAATGTTTCCCTGTAATACAAATGTTTTATTTCTGTCGTGTGCCTTTACGACATGCCTTGTTATATATATATATATATATATATATATATATATATATATATATATATATATATATATAAGATAATTTATATAGAATTGAAATGAAGCGTCCATTGACGGTGACTGTAGACGTATCCTCACCTTCCATCACTGTCGCCGTAATGTAAGTACATTATTGCTTTAATATATCTTGAAGTAATCAATTTCTTGAATTCATGTGATGAAAAATAACACAACTCTTTTAGCATTTACCTGCTCACAAAACAATGATGCTCAGTAATAAACAATAATTTAACACCGGATACACCAGTTCGTCATGGGAGTCGGTAGCCCCACGTTCAATTACCTATCACGTGGGTACTTGTAAGTGATCTATCAATCCGTGTATTAACGCCGAGGTCTTGGCAAACGAGAGGGGCGTCGCAAGGGCGTCTATATTTAGCACTAAATACCTCCGACGAGCTGGGACTTGTTCAAGGATGTGTCAGGTTTAACTTGTCTGATATAGGTATAGTAGTCTATTATAAATATATAACAACATTTTCGATCATTTTATAAACCTCTATATAAAAACCACAGTGAGACTTTATGAACTTCAAGGAATAAAACCTTATTAATAAATTGGGAGAAAAGTACCGTGCAATAGGAAATTGAGAGCAAGAAAACTTAGTTCAAAATTGTCGAGGAATATAAGCTCATTGAAAAATTACGACGACGAATGAGATTTCTGGTGGTGGGAGAGTAGTGTGTTCTCAGTGGGAGACCTATTTCGGAGGATTTAACCCAATGCACAGGAGAAAACGTTGGGATTTGGGTACACTTCCACACAACTCGAACGGTAATCCTAAAAATGACACTGATTCTGAAATACAGCTCCAAGAAATCATCGATAGGCGCTAGGCTATTATTTTTTAAGAGATTTTATTTAAGAGGAAACTCGGTCTGCAAAATAAATGAAGAACAAAAATAAACAGGATTCTGTAGTCACACTCTGTGCGAATTATCAAATAGAATGCAATAGAGACAATTGCAAATCTGACTAATTACACCTATACAAAAATTACGATTTAATATTCCTTTGTTTCCTCCTCCAAAACTAAGCCGACTCTAATTATTTTTTCAAAATGAATATGAGAAGATATGTGAATGTTTGTATGTTTTACTTGTACTTATTACTGTTAAGGCCCCTAAATCTAGTAATATTTAATTTATTTTGGAATAATAAAAACATAGAAATATAGAGGTGACAGATACAGATTACATGGTATAAAAATTTTACACTAGTTCTATTATCCAAGGATAAAACAGAGGAATACTTTTGTAAGTAGAAATAAAATCAGCCTGCGTGTCTTTTCAAATTTATAGGTTGCTCACAATATTCTAGTGTGGGTAGATAGCGTTATTAATTAATTTCAAATTAACTTATATACTCGATTTTTATAAAAATACCTACGAACTACTAATTACTTAAGACATACTTTACTCGAATCTAGTTTATAATAAAACGACACATAAATTGCGAATGTTGCAAAATGTATTACGGATGAGTGTCGATCATTGCTTACTCCAGAATTTCAGGAAACACTTGTAGCTGTGAAGCAATCGCATGCGTCTCTGGAACGTGCACAAATAATTTTTATCGGAGGAACGTGATGTTAAATATATTTAACCCATCTAGGATTCATCTATAGTTTATATTCAACGTTTATTTGGTTGACAAACGAAATTCATCATAACTGGTTATTATTACATAAGAACAGTGGTAGGTTCTTGTATGTCATACTAGCAGCATCCAATTGCAACGTCACATTTGTTTTTTATTTAATTATATATTCAAAAGGTTGAATGAAGAAAAACATTTAATGAAAACCAATCAAGTATATAGTCAATTTAGCAATAAAGAATACAAAGCTACAAATAAATCAAATAAAAACAAATGTTTAGAATGTATCAAATAAATACATGTAAAGTAAAAAATGTAGTTTGTACCTACAATGCGAACCTACAGACCTTAAAAACTTTAAAATGCACTGATAAAGCGTAACAAGTCGCTTCATATATATGAAAATTCATATACAGCCATGATTGTTTGTAAATGTATTGGAAGAGGATGTATTTAGAGGCTAATAGATACAAATTTAAATAAAATATTCACAAGGAATTCTAAGCTATGAATATGACACCATAACACGACGCGATTTGGACGGACAAGTCGCTTGTGTTGCTCGCCAGCAAATGCACAGCATATATTTACACCACTCGCGCCCGCCTGCGCCATTTCTGAACCAATGTTTACGGAACAATTGTACTGGTTTACTGCGACCCACACATAGTATTCTCCATATACGACATAAGGAACTATTTCTTATAATTTATTCTATTTTGACTGAAGTATTGTAAAAATCTTATTGTTTTATTTCAACATCAATATACGAACGCAACTCATATTCCGCCAATGTCATAATTCACTTAACTATACCGACTTTAAGGTAATATTAAATTATCATATATAAAACAATATCAAAAAGATAAGTAAAATATAGATACAAAATCTTTTTCCTCATAAAATCGAGCGTGAATATATAAGGATTTATTTGAAGCATTAACACAAAATAACTGCGACATAAACTTTGTATATTGAACATTAAAGTAAATAAATGTACCTATACATTGCACAGTTAACTGCTGAAAACCGGGATTGCAAAATTAAAACAGATAGCATACAATAAATAACATTTATTAAAACAAGTATCACTTAAAAACACAGTTATTACAGCCTCATAACAAACTACGATGTAAAATATATGTACTATTTAGTGTTTTGTTTCATCTGGAATTGTCGATTTTAATGTTCGATGAATATCGAATAATATTTAATGATATATTCAGTACATCTAATTATTATTTACAAATACGATTATTTCGTCATACACATGATCGCTTTAAAGCTTCAGAATTCAGTCTTAACACTATGAACTATACTGTATTTTATTCTGTTTCTGAATCAACTAATAAATAGTCGAGTCCGTTGCCATCGCCGCCTTTGGTCACTTCGTTATCCTTTGCTGTTTTTGTTGTGGTCTTTAGTTCCTTCTTCCTTGTTTTGCCGACATGCGTTGTCGCTTCAACTAGATCTAATTGCTCCGATGGAGTCCCTGTTGATGTCTGTATTGATGTAGTTTCTTCTGTAATTTCTGGTTTTTCAGTCTTCTCCACTGGTAGCCTTACTTCGATCGGGATTTCTCTTTCTGGTGGCGGTGGTGGGATCTTATGTTTTGGAGCAGAGATCGACAGAATACCATTTTCATTGTAAACAGCGGTCACCTCTTCTGGTTTAGTGCCAGGTGGTAGTTCAAACCTTTGCACGAAGTGACTAGCGACAAACCTGATATCGTCTCCTTTCTCTTTATGCTTTCCGATGACGGTGACATAACGATTTTTAACTTTAACCTTTAGCTCATCCGGTAGGAATCTTTTAACGTTCATATTGACTTCGTATTTCTCTGGGTTGGAAATGATTTGAGGTTCTCTAGATGACTCCGATGCGTCTAGTGCGGCCGCCGCTTTGAACATTGCAGTCCATGGCCAAAGGTAGTTGTACGCGAGGCTGTGGAAGATATGCTGGTCCAGTACCGCAAAGGGATCATCCTTGTGCCTCCGCTGGCACAAACAAACATTCACCAGGGCGAATGTTAATAAGATAAACTTGATCATTTTGTGTCACGAATGCGACGCTTTCAAAACAACGAATGCCGGTTCCAAGTGTAGCGGGGGCTTTTATAGGTTTCGTTTCATTCGAGAATGTACGCCGCTTTGCGAATGACTATAAATGCAGTGGTAAGTTGATTCAGGTGTTATCAACTTTTGTTCGAGAAAGTGTTTCGTTGATTCAACTGCGGTGACTCACGTTGTTTTGTATATATATTTTTTTCTTATTACGAGCATTTTATCGAATGTTCTTATTATAAATTATCATAAAATTGTATTGAAAATATATATTTTTTTTTTTTCGAACTTACTACACTGTCAACCCGGCAAGGCATCCACAGTTTCACCGGACCACAAATTGAAAATATAAATTTGTTAGGTCGCACTTTTTAAAAATAGTGATTGGGGAAAATATTAAGGTTATTTGTACATATAGCAATGATTCTTAATTATTAAGTGTTAAAATGAAAACGAAAAGGAACAATCTATACGTAGAAATAAAATTGTAGAAATCTTTTGTTTTTCTGGGATAAACGGTGCAACGGGGAAATCGATTTTAACAAAACTTACTAGCAGATAAAGAACCTTTCAGAACATTATTTGGGATATACATCAATACGATTTTTTTTAGAAACTAAGGAGTTATGAAGAAGTCACAAATACAAAATAAAAGACAGGCATTAACCAATCCAGATAAAACACGCAGTTTCCGTGAAACAACTAAACCATTTTAAGTGAACAAAGCCTTAGACACCAGCTAGTATATAATACATTTTATATGTAATTATTGTATACATTTAATATGTGTATCATTAATAAATTAGTGTGCCTATAATTATAAAATACTAGCATCCGCCCGTGATGATATATTCTAGTATATAAGTTAGTTTCAATTAGATCCATATTAACAAAATTTCTTCTTTATAATATTAAAACTAGATTTTACTCTTTACTTCGCATGTTTTAATGTAGATTTGACTTATACTTCGGGAACAATACTTTTTTCTGGATGAAAAATACACTATGTCCTTTTTGTATCCCTGACAACACGTTTGCAAAATTTCGTAACGATGAGTTGAGTAGTTGAGGAGTGAAAGTATAATAAATAAACAAAAAAACTCACTTTCGAATTTATAATATTAGTAATACATTTTATTAAAAAAAATATGTTTGTCTGTAAAGTCGGTTTACGGACGATAATTTTACGTGATAACGTCATAACAAAATATTTATGATAAATTGCATACTTTTTATCGTATATGTTGTTGTAATAAAAAATAAACAATAGAAACCACATTAACTTTTCACTTCACTTTATAAACAGATGATAAAATAGTTCACGTATAGGTTGTGTGCTGCCGCTGTCTTGCTTCTACTCGGACGCATCGGTCGATGGAGTGGAAGAGAGATAGATGCGTCACAAGCCGAAGGCTTAGGCCGATCGCGTCTCTCTATCGCTTGTCCCTTGTTTTCGCTTACACGCTCAGCTCAGGCGGAACGTGACAATGAGTCATGGTTTTTCGTGCCTGCAGCCAGCGTTCACCGATTTATAAGACGTTATCACGTCAAAAAATCTGAGGACTTATAGTAGATATTCATGTATTCATAACTGGTTGATACTAAAACACTACGCGGATGGATTCATCTAGCCCGGTGAAGCTGTAAAGGCCCATGAGGCCAACAGCATTAGATAGTTTGAAAAAAAAAAAGATTCGTAATCCGTTGCTAGTTAAAAATTCAATTATTCTCATAACATTACTTGTTATAGGCAACCTACATAATTATGTCTTATTGACAAAGGTGTGTTTACCTTTCCATTGTACAATTGTTCGACTCAATTAATCATTTCAATATTGCGAAACTGTAAAGAAATAAGAATATAAATATGTATTCAGATGAAGAAAAAATATGTTTACTCAATATGTTTTGTTCAGGGGAACAATAAAATAAATCTATGTCTGCACCAGTCGTGACTCATATATTTTCTTGTAATTTAAAAATTTACACTGAATATGTGTAGATAGCACATTTATAAAATTATTTATAAGGGTATTATTCAATAACAATATATTGCTGACATTTTGAACAAAATTCTTTCTTACCAAATTTACTGTATCCGTCTTCCATAAGTTTCTCATGTTATTAAGTAGTTACGTTATGATTTGACTCATACGACAAACTAATAGAAAGTTGCCATTTCTAGTGGGACCGCAGAGGTAAACAAATTATTTATATAATGCTGCTAAATGCATTTATGGTTGACAACTCCTGCGCATCCAGTAGAGGCGGCACACACTCGGCCATTGAACCTACGTGATGACGCGGCGGGTACCGTTAGCAAAATGAAACAAAATTATATTGTTTTGTTTACCTTGCATGTGAATAGGGTCTGATTTTTACGTTTAAGTTATGATTGCCTTAGGAACTTGATTTTAACTGTATATTTTAAAGGAAGAAAGCAAAGCAGGATGAAATGAAAATCAAATATTTAACAAAGTTTATGACATTGTGTGTAAGATTGTAGTAGTACTATTACTGTATGTATGGTGTCTGTAAGGCATCTGTATTTCACCAGGTTATTGATATATCCACGTTTGTTTTTTCAAATGAGCTTAGACGTCTTAGACTTTGTCATCGTGTGGTAAATGTATTTTTTTTTATTATTTTTTTCTATGTAATATCTTTTGCACAACATTGCATAAATTTATTTTACAAGTAATCACTATTATCGACTTATCGATTGAAGAATTGTAAAATGAATGATAAGGATATTGAAAATCATGTGATATTTTGAAAATGTTGATATTGTTTAATAATTAATGATTATTTAGTAAGTATTTTTTTACTTAATAAATTTGTTTTGGGCTTCACTGGCCTTAGCTACTCCTAAATAATGAAATGACGAGAAACCTGACACAGTGACTGTCTTTTAGTTTGTACTGTTTGACAACGACGGCTGGTGATAGATTGAGTTCCCTTGTAGGTCGACATCGCCATTGGATTGCACTGAACTTACTATGGGTTAAACTATATTTGCATAGCGGTTACCTCAGTGTTGACCTATATTAATGGAAAGCTATATTTGAGACAAATAAGGCATCATGGTTGATATTGCATTTCATGCCAAGTTTACAAAGTAATCATGAATCACGTTTTACAGAAACGTCTTACCCGCACCGATTTTCATATATTTAAGCAAGTGTCTAGTCATCCAACAATACTTTAACACCAGTAACTATTTTATTAAATGATATGCATTTCAAATTATCCACCGTAATGTTTACTTCTAATTTTAAATAATAATTTCGCTTTGAAAATAAATCGGGTCATTTTACATGTAAACGCTACTGAGTGGTGTGTGCTGACATCGTTTTCGACACTTATGTCCTCTACAAATGACAAAGGAAATTGACCTTTTTTATTCACACTTAAGGATTAATTTTACTTAGCAGTAAATTATGTTTGCGAAGAATGTTCTCCAATATACCGCCACCGCAGGTTTATTATGCGCATAACACTACGTCGTAATATCTTGCTTTGAATTAATACATTTTGTGTCGTAAAAGTTTGTAGATAAGGCTAAATTCCGTGTAATGTGGCTCAAAACCGTTTCGTTTTTTCCAGAACGTTCGGCAGGTTTCGCGGCGTAAAATTGTAAACAAACATACGCAACAGGTAGATTGTGATAGGGGATTAAAGGAAGTTAAGGATGGTTGGAAGTTAAAATAAATATATTAAATTATTGTACCTTTTTCTATATGTAACTTGTTTTATATTGTTAAAATTATCATTATCGGGAATTCAAATCTGTAAACAGGATTGTGAAAGGGAACAACAAGTTTAACTCTAAAATTCTGTCACTGAAACAGTTGTAGGCCAATGATATTATAAGATTATAAAATAAAAAGGTGTTGCTTATAATATCACTAGCAAGCTCAGTGGACGTTGTCTTGCCCTTATAATAAAAAATATATACTAATGTGCATCAAATGATTAAGGTAACTAATGTGTTTAATTTGATAAGGATTCATACTTTATCCGTCTAAATAGCCTTCCAATTACCTCATTTGGTGTGACATTTTTTAGAAGGTGTATAGGTATAGTAAGCTATTGTTAAAAGACACAAAACCTTGATAAATTATATACTTAAACATTCCTCATGTATTACTTTATCTATTGGTGAAGACCGCATTATAATTCGTACTTTTTGAGTTTATCACGAACAGACAGGCATACAAACAGACAGACACGGCGGTGGATTTTGTTTTAAAATATGTAGTGATTGGTTGTAGGCTATGGCTTATTGTTACTAAGTATTATATTGTATATACAGTAGTATTACAGAACCACGGGTGGTTGCTAGTTTCAAACAAACAGTCGTTGTTGTGCGTAACATAATGTAAACTAATTCAATCCGCAGTGTAGGAGTTAAAGTATGTTATCTCAATGATAGTAGGTTCGCAGATTGCGCTGTGATTACATCTGCGCTAACATAAGTACAATTTTAAATAACTATTAAAGTAATTAAATTACTACTAAGGAAAGGTTTTTGGTAGTAAAAGTATTCAAGAGTAAATGTGACTGAGAGATTAAGGTGCCTGCGTATATACGATTTCTTTTGTTTAATTTATATGGAGCGTGTCCAGGCACCGTATGTATTGCTTTATTTAGGTTATAGAGTTTTGGCACGACTTTTTCTAATACCCGCCTGACTAGCTACAGCTCGTAAATTGAAAATCTGTCGCCAGAAACCTATAGACCATAGGTATGTTGAACTATCTGCACTTGAGATTCAGTCCCGTCTTTATGCTTAGTGTATTTACCATCTTAGACAACATCGTTGTTTTTTAACATCGGGCTAGTTATCAAATGCCAAAAATTATAAAAGAGTGGTTTTGTTCTTAACGGTAGAATTGAAAACTTATAAATATATACATGCACATTAAAGTTCATATAAATTGTATAAGTAAATAAGTAATACTAATATTTGTATACGTATAATGTATATAGTTGAAATACTACACTGATTATATACAAAAGATATATCACACTAATTTGATTGGTGTAATATGCAAGAAAAAAACGTAAATATTGGAACGATGCACTTGCCGTCGGAAAGTAAATGTAATTGATGACGACTGCAGCCGAGTATACACGATTCAAGATTCGATACAAAATTCGACCGATTCTCAGCCATTATAAATTTAGGAAGTAACTGTGAAATACTTATCTTTTACAATAAATATTTACAAATAAGTAAAATCTTTCCGCACACATATTTAAAGATATGATTATTTAATAAAATTCCTTTTTGATTTCTCTTGATATATTTTACTAAATGAAGATTGTGTACAAATGAGGTTTTAACGAATGTAAAAATGTACAGTAACATTCGAATGAAGCAAGATTATCCCCCCCTGTCGCCTCGATCAGGGCTGTAATTGAAATGAATTGAATGATTGCTAACACGACACGCCATTGCGGTGTCATCATGGTTCTTTTAGTCTGATGTTACACACATTGATCACACTAGGCCAATACATTTACTGGGATATCCAAGTTTTTTTTTTTTACTACATGCCAGTACAACTAAAAATAGATAAGTGTTATTCAAGAACAGTGCTGGCTTTATAAACATGTGAATCCATTGATAGTTGCTGTTTTTATGTTAAGCCTTAAAGATGTCAATAAATGTTAATTTACCTTTATTAGTAATTAATTACGCTGTTATTTTATTTCATAACAATTGTTGTTATGATCTGTTGTCGATTATTATGTTGTTGTATCCTATCGTGATCGAGCCGATCCATTCATGCTGAAACCAGTAATAGCTTCAGCGTAGCTCTACCACTGCTCTACCTTGGCAGTCAAGGAGTCACTCCCTCCAACCACCACCAACTGTAACTTTTTTATGTGCTTTTCTACCACGGTGACTTTTTAACGAGGTTTTCTCCCTCTCCCTCCGCCCGAAGGCCACCCCTCTGTCACTTTTTAATGTGGTTTCCTCCCACAGGAACTTTTAAATAAGGTTTTCTCCCTCTCGCTTCGCCCGAAGGCCTCCCTTCTGTCACTTTTTAACGTGGTTTCCACCACCCGGTAACTTTTTCATGGGGTTTTCTCCCTCTCCCTCCACCCAGAGGCTGTCCCTCTGTCACTTTTTAACGTGGTTTCCTCCCACGGTAACTTTTTAACGAGGTTTTCTACCTCCCTCCGCCCGAAGGCCGCGATAACACCGGCCGACCGTTGTTATTGTCAATAATAATAAGGGATAATCAACAGCAGAATAATAATAATTTGTATTTAATTATTAGTTTCCATTAATATATATATGTATACTATGAAAAAAACCACCAAATGATTGATTTAGCTCGAAATGGAATAACTTTTTTTCAAGACATTCCCCTATATTACCTACGTCTCTCACACTAGAAATTTTACACCGCTCCTATTACCAAAAATTCTACAATTCGTATGCATTTGTGTTTTTATAAATGAAGACATGACACATTATCTTCGTGACACTTTAACGGTTGATCAATCACACGTCGAGATCGCTATCAGGCGCCAGGATATTTCCAAATGACTCGAGAGCTAGGCAGGCGGACTTAGAGGAAGCCCTACCACTATGCTATGGTTTCATTACGATGTTTTACTTCACCGAAAGCTCTGACTCAGTTACTACTGTCAGTTACAACTGAGCCATCATCGCTTCCAAGTATATCTGATGTATAAGTTATAGATATTATAGTACATTTTCATCAAAATCCGTTGAGTAGTTTTTGCGAGAAACAATAAGAAACATCCTTCCATCTTCACAAACTTTCTCCTTTATAATATTACTAGGAATTTGATTTATATTCTTTTTTGGATTGTTAAAAGTTATCGAAGCTACTAAAATATACCGATATTACTTTAAATTATCAAATGTTATCTAAATGTAGCATTCGATAAAACGTTTAACGTTTTTATATACAAATGTTAATAAAAATTAAAAAAAATGCCGCTAGCAATACTAGTACACTTATCAACAGAAGGGTTACTGATTATATTCATTTAATAATACTTGTTCATGTTAAGAAACATAGATAACAAGTTTGCCATCAATGTTTTCTCTGAAGAATCGAAGATTGCCTTTATCTTTTGTTTTTGACTATACGAAAAAAAAAAGTTTTTTGCGTTGCCGGCCTTTGAGGAAGGAGTAGGCTCGTTTCTTGAAGGTCTGTGGGTTGTATTGGTCCGGAAACGCTGCCGCTGGGAGTTCATTCCAGAGCGTCGTAAACCACACAATAGAAGTGAAACTTTTATATTACATAGTAGGTAGTAGTTTGTATTACATACTTTTGTACGACATATTTGAATTTACAAAATACAGCAAAAAGCCAACGTCACGCGGTGTTCCTAGGCAGTAACTCATCCAAGTACTGATCGCGCCCGACGTTGCTTAACTTTGGTGATTCGACGAGAACCGGTGTTTTCAACAGTTTACCGGACACAGTATTTACCTCGACCACGTTTGCCGATAGTAAAAGGTTATCGATCAGAATTTTAAAGTCATCCCTTATGAAGTTTCACTTAAGAAAAAATATTTTGTTCATTTTAACATTTGACAACAATATCAAATTTTAAAATATAAAAAATTACGTGGTCGATATTGGTAAGCACGTTATAATACGAGTATATGTATAAAAGGCCGGCAACGCACTTGCGACTCCCCTGATGTTGCTAGTGTCTATGGACGGCGGTGATCACTTACCATCAGGTGACCCACCTGTTCGTTTACCCCCTAAAACATAAAAAAAAAAAATGTAGAGAAGGACTAGCTCTCAAACGTAGCTGCCCGAACCACCTATACGTATTCGACGACTGGTAACAGAACTTCACCTTGAGGGTAGTAGCTTGGCAGGTTAAGCGATAGGTTAACAAGATATCAATTCCTACAAATAATTCAGGAATTTTTATTCCTTAAATGGGTTACAAATTGTATGATACATAAGATAATTTTGCCGATGCAATGAAATATCTCACTAGGCACGGTACTAATTCTTGATAAAATATTTTTAGATATAATAACTTTCAACAAAACATAACTCGGAAAAGACGATAAATCTTCGCCTTTGGTGGTGTACGTCGCATCCCTTTTTAGATTAAATGTGATATGAGCACAGAAGCTCATAGAAGAATAAATAAAACTATTATATGCATGTTCTTTTTTCCTGATTACGAATATGTATAAAACCCAACGGTGGTACTTTATATCATAATTTAATTGAGGACTAGATGATACTCGCAACTTCATTTGCGTTGATTATTATCTTAAGAAAATATTTTACTGACACAGAAATAACATAAAATAATTGTCGGCAAAAATATACTTAGCTTACACAATTTATTTTTAGAAAATTTTATGCGTTTACTTGCTCTTTCTTACGCATGCGCACGACACCACTTGCCTCACTTTATACATTGCTGAACGTTTGATCCTCATAAAAGTCATAGTTTCTTAAAATTTTAATCACTATGCGTTAGATGAAGCTATCGTGATATTTTTTTAGATAATAAACATGTGTCTAAGAAATAAAATAAAAATTTGCTTGATATCTATCCAGTAGTTTTTGTGTGATACGCGCACAATGACAAACCTGTATCATTTTATTTGCTTTTATTTATTAGTAATCTAAATTGATAAAAAAATAGCAGTTTCGTGCACGAGATTACCCACAAACAACTCACAGATAGGTGAAAGTGCTCAACGTGAAAGCGGTCGTGTAGCTTCGTTTCTCGGTATCGGTTTGACGTACAGGAAAACGACATGAAAGCATTTCTTCTTGTTGTTGTTTTCCTTCGCAACCAACGGTATTTTGTATGCTTCAAGTGAGTCATGCTGTACAAGCAACGATATTCAAATGGCTGTTGAATAAACCATTTCAAATATATGTGAAATTACACATTTTCTCAATGAATCCACAATTTGTTTATCAAACTGACCATTTCGACGAATAGCAGATTTAGAAGAAATATTAACCAGAGGAAGAGGGCCTAACAATTAATACATCTGGTTGACTTGGCTTGGCTCAAAAAAAAAAAAAAAATGTTAAAGGTTGGTACATAAACATCGAACGCAAACTTAGTGGTTTTGCTGTCGCTCCTATGTGTTTATTTGGAGGGTTAGCAAATAAAGTGTTCGAATTTTAAACTAAAATCTGGAAGTGGATAGCTAAATCACTTGAACCAATGATAATATCATGGACACCGTATCGTGTTTTAACTTATTGTCCTATCAATGCTTTGAAAAGTGATTGTATGGAACCTTTTATATGTTCTAGTAAGCGTAAATGATAGGTTTTACATAAATTTTGTGCTTATGTCTAATTCTATCACAAGATCTGTTTATTGTGAACGTTTTGTTAATAGCAAACAAAGGTGTTATCGCTTGAGAATTAATGTTTCCTTTTAATTGAAACGTTTCTACAGTATGTATAGGTAATCGATGTTAGTAACAAACTTCGGAGCTACTGTCCAAATGAGTTTCACGAGTAAGAAATAACAGTACGACAACTTAACAGAAAAGTTTAATTTATAGTATTTGCCTTTATCAATGTAAACGTTCCCTGGTAACTGTGTTCATAGGGTTGACACCTTTTATTGGAGACTATATCACTTTTGAAATTAAGTTCCTTAATGCGGTTTGCGGTAGGCGTCAGCTTATAAGTGGACCTGTGGAAATAGGTCGATGGCCAATCTTAAAATTGCATAGGTCCGGTGATCGGGGAAACGACCGGTGTGTACCCGTTTGACTTCCGACTAGGTCGCGGCTGTGTATGTGTGTTCCAAAAAGCATTACCACCAAGCTATGGTTTCGCCACGATATTTCCCTTCAGCGAAAGGTCCGACTCAATTGCTAGGATTTGAACCTACATCCTTCGACGCTATGTCCGAACACACTACCAACTGAGCCATCATCACTTTATGTATTGTGTTTCGTGTTGGCTTGCATATGTTTCAGCAGCTGCATTTCACAGGCAGTCCCACTCTAGGTATAGCATGTTATCTTCTTAGGATGTATCTTTATCTAACATGAGGTGAGATTGTGGTTAAACACATAAACATATAAGATATAACAGAAAGCAAATATAATATTCAGCACCAACGCCTAAGTGAGACGAATAGTACCATACGTGAGACGGTAGATACCTGTTTACTTTTATTTGTCAGAAATATTATTGTATTCAAATTATGATTGTAATTACTTATTTAACTATAAGTTGGATATTTGTGCTAAGTTTAACATATATAATATCCCGATGATATGAGTTTGAAGATGGAGAGATGGACCGTGATGAGATTATCATGATTACTATTTTCATCATCACTAGATCATGTTTTTGAGGATGTGAGTAATAGGATAAATCCGGGGTGGATGAAGTGGCGAAAGGTGTCTGGGGTAGCTTGTGATCCACGAATGCCCTGGAAACTTACGAGGAAGGAAGGTGTATAAAATTATTATAAGACCAGTCATGCTGTATACATCTGAGTGGCTGGGCTACGAAAGAGAAAGATGAGAAAAAACTACACGTGGCAGACCTGCGACTGTTAAGATGGATGTGTGATATAACTAGAATCGATAAGATTAAGTATGAGTATACAAGAGGAAGTATGAAAATAGCATCAGTGACGAAGAAGTTGAGCAGTAATGGGTTAGCATGGTATGGGCATATCATGAGGAGAGATGAAAGCCATGTAACTAGAAAAGCTTAAAGTATGAAGGTGGATGGGTATAAGAGCAGAGATAGACCGAAGAAGGTATGGATAGATTGTGTGAAAAATGATATATGTATAAAAGGTGTAAATACTGAGATGGCATCTCACAGAGGATAGTGAAAAAAGCAAAACATGTTTTGCCGACCCTACTTAGGTGAGATAAGGGCAAGAAGATAATGATAATGAGTTGACTTTTAGTAGGTAATTATTGCAAGTATTTATTTATTTATTTATGGTCCACAAAACTGAGTTCAATAAGCATAAATTGACTTGTATTCGTAGATATGTCATTAAATTTTTATGCTGTTCCTTTTTATACAAAAGTAGAATGCATCGAAGCGATAACCGGCCAATCGTCCGTTAATAAACGCCGGGACATACGCGTATATAATATATAAACAACAGAAAAATCTTGAAACAGGTATGCGGGCTTGTTTCTGGGTCGTGTATCGTAAGAATTTTTGGTATTTACGTGAAGCTTTGTTAAAAGGGCGCCATGAAAGATGTCCCTCACGCTTCGTTGGATCGCTCCAGTCGACCGCAATTTACTTGTCCCTTTTTACTTTTAATAGAAAAACCGTGTTCCTCGTATGTATTATTTTACCTTTTATACGTTTTTCACTGACTTTTACGCTACACGAGTGTCTTCTTTTCTGTGTAATTTGAAATGTGTGTGATTTTTTTAACAAATAACTGTATAGGTCGATATATACATATGTTTATATTTACTGCTCGTTCATTATATATTAAAGCGTAAATATATGTAAATATGCGTAAATATATAATATACTGTATCGTACGTACGATACAGGGGATATCGTTCCCACTATTCCCTTTATAAGCAAATATACAAATATTATATCTTCGTGTACTGCCTTCTTGGAAGTAATAGGGACTATATTTTTAAGCAAAATGATTGACACAGTTGTTCGGTAACACGAATAATGAGAGTGAATAATCGGAAAACAAAATAAACGTATTTTCACGTTGCATTGCTCATTTTGCTTATATACATTTATTTTGCGTGATATATTGTAGAATTAAGTGTTCCAGGGATCATATTATTCATTATAAGCTAATAAGCTCAGAATAATATCAGTCTAAAAGTCGTAACCAAAGGTCATTGCCAAGTGTCGCGGCCGCCGCACGATTCAAGGCCTAGGACAGTCTCGGAAGACCCGACGCCGCCGCCACCCGGTCGGCCTAAATGACGCGTAAATATCATGTGGAGTAATTGCGAAGGTCGCTTTCGGATATAAAAATGTAATTTAGGGATGAGATTACACAAGATAGATCTATATATTCAAGGCATAAAAACGAAAATAGAAAAAAAAATTGTGTGTACGTACCACCTACGCCTGTGAAAAATAATACTTCTTTAGTATGAATCTAATAAAGTTGGTATACATTTAGCGCATTTTGACCGTTTCTAAACGAGTCGAAATGTCGAATTACAGAATTAAATACGATGCATAAATGTTTGAATTACTACATTATATAAAATAACATTTATATTTTACAAGAAACTGATTATCAACTAACTATGTGGTGAGTTACAACGGCATGCGCAAATTTCCTTTCAAGCTAGAAATTAAATTTCAATTAATTGTCACAATCGGCTAAATATTACTCTTTTTTTTCGATGTTACTAACGCTGTTCGCCTGACGGATCTTTACGGGTTTACCGGATTATGCTTCATGGTTCTGAAAGTGTATGGTTCTTGTAGGTGGTAGAGCTACGCTGAAGCTATTACTGGTTTCAGCATGAATGGGTCGGCTCGCCCGGGGTAGTACCACCCTCTCACAGAAAACCGACGTGAAGTAACAGTGCTTGCACTGTTGCGTTTCGTTCGGTCAGTGAGAGCGCCGGAGGCCCACATACTCGTATATTAAAAGACCGGCAAAGCACTTGTGACTCCCCTGGTGTTGCTAGTGTCTATGGACGGCGGTGATCACTTACCATCAGGTGACCCACCTGTTCGTTTGCCCCCTATAACATATATAAAAAAAAAAAAAAGTTATACACCGTAATACCCTGATTTACGCTACCCCGTTCTACACGAACTCGGAGATACGCGGTTTTTACCCACTCCACCCTATTAGTGTTCCATTTACGTTCAGTGTCAGGTATCAGAGGTAACGTCCACACAAATTGTCGTCCCCACCTGCTTGTTCCTCATGTATATTTGTTTCTTCGTATGTGTTTATTTTAAAATCGTTGAATTTAAGGCGATAAAGAAAGGCAAGCGGACAAGGTCAAGGAAGTACTGAGATGATTGTATTATTTTTTAGTGTTAGTATAACCCTAAAATGAGATTAAATAAAGTGAGTAAGAAAAATAAATAAGTTAAAGTAAAGGAAGCATGTGGTAAGTGATACCTGTTAAACTGAATTTTTTACACTACCTATTTGAGAAAGTGTAATTCTTTTACATATATAAAAGTCGCTTCAAGCATTTTTAGATTTATATAGTTTTGTTCGCAACTTTCCTTTTTAAGCTTTTGCGGAAAAAAAAACTTATACTTTTTAGCTTATATGGTATTATATTTTAACTACAATTTTATTTTTATTACCTTCAAACGAAATTGAATTTAATATAGACTCATATTTATTAACAACAATATTTTCTTTCAACCCATGCATATGTAATCTGCAAAATATATTTTTCTGACAACCTGACCGAGATGTCAAGATAATAAAATTATTCTTCTGTCTTCTATACTTAAGACGTGTGCAGAATTTCAATGTATTGAGACGTCTGGAAGTGGGTGAAATTGATAAGTGTCAAGCTAATAAAAGCCTAAGAAACATAGGCTTGAAGACGTGATCACAAGAGATTGAGGCTTAATAAAAAGTATTATTTCTTGATTACATCATCAGAAATGTCATAGTATACACAACGTCTCTTGTTCCGTAAACGTGACTTAGGTTTAAAAAATTATCTATTAGAATGCACATTTCCTTACTATCTATGTGACATATAAATGCATATTATAAACTATATATAACTGGTAATTACCAGTGACTTTATTGGCATTAAATTGCAGAATAAGCCTTAATAAAATTAAAATATAGCCTATACAAATACCATACGAGTATAAAGCTTCTCTATGAAAAAACACATGGGCACAAATTTTTATTTTCATTCGTTATTGTAGCTTATTGATAAATATTCATTTATAATAGTGTTTGGCTTCCTTTATAAACGATAGCACCATACATTATCTTCGTGTAATTCAACGGTTTACACAGCGCACGCCGTGATCGCTATCCGATGCCAATATTATACTCACTTACTTGACACTTTTCATTATATTTTGGCCAATTTCTATAATATCATTATAAGTTACAACCTATGTTTTTTTCTGATATATAAGCTATACTATTGTAAAGTTTCATGAAAATCAATGTTTGTGCGAAAGAGTCACAAACATCCATCGACTTTAACTGGCACGATTACTGATAATGTATATATTTATCGAATCCGATATTAGACGGAGATTATCTGTTGGAAATTCTAAACATTGCAGAGTGCTATTCATTGTCGGCAGAGTCGTAAAAAATAATACACAGCCTGACATTCTCTAACGATAGAGTGACCTTTGGGCCGGAGACAATTTTGTGTCTTTTACCACGTTACCATATTTTTATTACCTCTGTGTCTTGTATGTACGTCCGAGTGAAATAAATAAATGATTTCAAAGTTAGAAAATGTGAAAAAATGAATTAATAAAAATATACAGTTCATAAAAATTAAAGTAAAAAGTATAAAATAAATGTCTCTAAGGCTAAAGACGAATGTATGGATATGTAACATTTTATAGATTATGTTATCTTGAAAATTTGTCGATGTACATATTTAATAACTATTAAAAAAAATGTAGTTTTACTAACGAATAATGTGGAGTTTAAACAACTAACAATAGATGCCTTAATAGTTTAACTAATAACTATATTGTCCCGCAAATAATGTGAACCGATAAATAAGTAATTTATCTTGTACTTTTACAATTCGCATATCGCAATATGTCTTTTGTTTCAAATATCCGAAGTTCATTTTTTTTATTCACCTCGGTTTTCTAAGTAGGAGATAGGAATCCTAACATTAATTAAAAATAAAGAATTCCTTGAAGGGTTATCCGAATAAATTATAATAGGTATTTTGTTTTTTTTTTTTAATTTCTTTATAGGTAAGCCTTTGACCACAATCGCATCTGATGTTAAATGATGATGTGGTCTAAGATGGTAAGTCACGCTTAACCTAGAGGGAGACTGGCTCTCAAGTACAGCTGCTGGAACACAACAATAGGTGCTTGCCGACAGATTTTCAATTTGAGGGTTGTAGCTAGCCAGACGGACTTAGAAAAAGCCCTACCACCATGCTATGGTTTCATCACGATTTAATGATTGTTTAGTTAACTACCAATGTTAGCTTGAAATTTGTTACCAGATATCAGACGGTTTGTGCTAATGGCAGAACTTAGCTTTATTTTCTTCAGTGCCGAAGGAGTTTGCAGAAATTTCGCAATGACTATATGAATCAATATCAAACAACTTGGCGTGTCGAGACGTCTGCACTTGAGCGCTACACCCACTCACGTCTAACAATAAATTAACGACGAAATCTGGACATTCCACTTTGAATCTTATTTAAAGATGTTCTGGTTGATATCACTGGGTTGGACTTTAACAAATACGCCTTTATAGAATCGTTTTACCTACCTTAAGACTGGAAGCTGTGGTGGCATGCTAATTTGGATTCATACCAATTTAATAGATTGTTTCTCGATAGCCATTTTCTAGCGCTTTCATGATGCCATTCGAGGTACTAAATTTACGAGGTATAAAGGAGCTATAATTAAACAAGCCGTGAGGAATGTCTGATAATATGATGAGAGTAGGTTGTCTGGCTATGTGCGTTCCAATGGATAGTGCCACTATACATATGTATAGTGAAAAGTTTTTAGCGGTATATCACGTTTAAATATTAATACAGCGTACTGATATCCAGTAGATACGCAGATTGTCCTCACGGACTATTTGTGAACTCTAAATTAGTAATATATGTGACGCCTGACTAAAACAATAGCAATAGTTTAGTAACGTTTTATTGTAACAAATTTTATTCCAGGATTAATTTAATAATTATAAATTCTAAGCCATCATTTTTGCAGACGATTAAAATGATGTCCAATTAATTTTGTACTTGACTATGGAGGACCTTAGCTGTCAGCAATCGATAGCTTTTCGCCTTTATTTCTAATTTACCTACCTAAATTTACAGATAAAAAACTCCAGCTTGTTTACGTTTTCCTTAGTCAATGGTGTTGCTTTATTTAGATTTCACACTAGATATTGGGCTAATTATAATAATTTCATTTATTGTTTAGAAGTGTATACAGCGTTCAAGTTACGCAAGCTTCAATGCCATAACATGTTCTTTATCTTCCTAACACTGTACCAAGTGAACTATCTCAGTTTCTATTTTTCTTACATTACTTTTATTGGATAAAGTTATGCTGAAATAACTGGATAGCTGGATAAATCGGTTAATTGTAATGGGTAGATTGACTTTCTACTTTTTTAAGAAACTCAAATTTAGTACAAAATAGTATATGAAAATAATATTTTCCAAGAATAAGTCATAAATAAGTAAAAAAAATATTTGAAAATATAAAAATAGAGAAATGCCATTATTATTACTTTTTAGTGTGTGTATAATTATTTTGTAGCAACGTGGCCTTAACATGACATATTTAATTAATGTCACCATTATATAACGTCCGACCTCGAGTAGGTAATCGTTTGGCATTTCGTACAAATTGTCGTGAAGATATTGCCAAAGAAAAAAAATGTGTGTAAGTATAAAAAATTCTATGTACAATAAATATTCTCAACGTATTTGAGAAAAAAAAAAACTAAACAAGCTGTGTGTATAACATGCGCGGGGCTGAAACAAAATCTGTTGAATACATCATAGAAGATTGTTCATTAGCGATGATGGCCTGATTACTTCTACGGAGGACATCGTAAAATGATCGAAAAGATAAATTAAATAAATAAATTATGTAATGGACTAGAAATTACTGCAGGTTTGTGGTACAAACCGGTCCAATTGTTTCGAGTGAAGAACTGCTCGCTGATTGGTTAAATATTAATTGATCTCGGAGTACACCAAGTAAATAGATTTTAGCCTAATAAATTATTCTCGATTGTTCGTATTGTTAGGGAACGGAACTCGGGAGGCGGAATGAAGTAACCTTTATCGAATTTATCGAAACGCTAACCTACAAAGTATTAAAAAATACAACGTAATATAAAAAAAAATGTATTAATACATAATTACTTTATTGCGATGACCTCTATGTTATACAAGAATAGCTGATAGATATGTGAATATAGAATATACAGTATGATTGTCGTTTCTTTTTAAGATATTCATATTATTCTTTGTTAAGTACGATTTCTAAAAGTACAGTGATCGCCAAACTTGTTGACCGTTCTGAATATAGTTGCGCAGAACACAAATTTAGCTTTAAATCTTATATATATATAAATTAATTGCTTTTGGTTTGTCTTGCTAAAACTCGAGAATGGCTGGACCGATTTGGCTAATTTTGATCTTTAAATATTTATGGAAGTTCAGGGAAGGTTTAAACGGTAAGAAACATTAAAATAGGTAAAGGAAAATACTAGAAAAGACAATTTAATTTACAAACACGAAATGTGCCTGGTTATGAAACATTTGATGTTTTTTGTCATATTAGAAATAAAAAACCGTCGTTCATTTGTCACATGTAAATAGGTGCATTTAGAAATTTGTCTGTTTCGTAGCTGTAGTATGAGGTCCGATCTAATTGGTGTGTTTTGTTGGAAAACAAAACAGTTCTGTTTCAGAAATAAAAATGGTCCATAGGAAAGCTTTAAATTAATTAAGTGCATAACTGTGTTGCATTTATAATGTAAACAAATTTTTTGCCACATTTCGGACATTTCAGAACTGGAATTAAACATTCACCATTTTATTATTCCAAATAAATATTGTAGGTACAAATTAATGCATTGTCATTACCATATCATTTACTAATTTTACTATACTATTACCACATGCACAGAACAAAAGATACGAAGTTTGGAAAGTATGGTTATGTTGTAAGAAGTCTACTGAATAAAACAATACTTGTTTGTTATCCTATAATTAGATCTAAAAAGACTTGTATGAAGTTTCAAAAATTGACGAGGTACTTTGGTTTGGATCATCATAGTCGAAGTTCACCGGGTCATCTATTATATTATATTTATAATACCGAGGCAATTTAATAATCAATAAATATCAATTTTAGATCCCTATGATAATATTTAAACTTTGTTTTTTATTAAACTCTTGATTATATTATGCGCAAGCCTGAACTTGCGAATATATTTAGAGTGGACAAAAAGATTACCGAAAACCGTACTATTGACAATTATTGTACTCTATTATATGAGGAGAAACATATTTTTACATTATGAAGTACTCTACCATATGAAGAGAAACATATTACATTGTGTAAACTCGGTCAAACAGATGTTGGGTAAAAAATATATACATACAAACAGACAAACAGTATACTCGTATTTTTAATTTTATGTTCATAGTTAGAAATTTCTTCAACAGATGTATATTACAAAGTAAAAAAATGTATCTATATAGAAAGACTACACGGATGACATAGAGGCTTAATTTGTCACCTCATTGCTGACAACGAGCACAGTATTGTGTATTTGAATCCCACACGGGACAAATATTTGTGTGATCTATGAATGATTGTTCAAATTCTTAGTATAATGACGTGTCTGGTTGTAATATTTGTGAAACAAACTATGAGCCAGGGTATGCATATCTTATTAAAACTTCAAATGTAATAAAATTGTTACAAAAGATACGTTTTTATTCAAATTATATCAGATAGCAATAATAAAACTGTAAATGGTTAATAGAACCTTATAAGAAGAGAGTTGCCTCAAAATGGTCTCAAATCACACATATTTCGCTTATAGGAAGCGAAAAAGTAATTGTATAAAGTAGTGATTGTAAATTTCTTTCACAGCGTAGCCGTATATTTTAAATCATAATGGCTTTGATTATTTAGATAATATATAGAAATAATAATGGAAACGGCTTGATTTGAATAAACACACGTCGAAATAAATAAAAAGAGATAATTTTTTTTCAAGTTTCTACCGCGTTAATTAATTTAGGTTCGATTTCACAATAAAACTCGTCAAACTGTGTTATGTCTTAAACGAAAAATCGCCATAATCGATAAACAAACACATAATATTCAGTGAATACCCAAAATATACTACAATAAACAATATTAAACAAATTTCCGCTCTAATTGTAACACGACATGGAAGAAACACATACAATAAGCCGCAATCCAAATACTACGTAGTTTACGACCGAACTATTTTAAGGGTTCCCCATTGTCCCTTTGTGGAATGTACACCCTGTCAAACAGCTGTCCCATTCTTTCCCCATTCAAACAGTATCCGGTAACCAAACTATTCTCGCCTAAAGATTTACTTCCGACCTTATTCCCTGCGTATAGAGATGATGTTTCGGTGTCGCAGCTTTGGTTTTGATTGTGTGGAATTTTCATCGTAAATTGATTACTAGTACCGTGGCAGCCTTCGCTTTGGATCCCGCATGCCGCTTGCAGTATGGATTCCAAAGCAATTTGGTCTTGCATTCGTCTGTGTATTGCTGTGGCTTGTACATTTGCAACAATGTCCTTGTATTTAGTTTCCAGCTTATTTAGCGCTGCTTTCAGTTCAGTTTGGCTCTCGTTTGTAATTTCATTCACTATTTGTGCTCTTTGTCTAGCTAAATGAAGTTGTAATGAGCATTCAGCAAATTGTTTTTCACGCTGCAAAGAAGCTATCTTAGCTTCGTAAGCTTTGACACATTTAGCTTTTGAATTCTCCATCTTAATTAAACGTTTTTCTAGCTGTTCCCATTTGTATTTGAAATTATCATTTCTTAAATCATCTTCAGAATTTTCTAAAAATCTGTACAAAACTACATTAAATTTATTCTTTTGTTCTTCAAGTTGGCTTTTCAGGTGAGCTATCTGAATATCTCTTTCTGCTATATCTTTATTCTTGACAGAAATTAAATCATCTTTGATTGCATTTAGATTTACAATTTCAGCGGTATACTTACTTTCAATAGTCTTATTTGCAGCTTCATAATTTAGTTTCAGTTCCTCCATTTTCTTCTCATAGGCGTCTTTAACTTCTTCACGGATAGATGTTTTTATTTTAATTATTTCCAATTTATATTTCGCTTTTATGTCTTCAATTTCGTATCTTTTCATTTCTTCAAAATTTTCTATCTTGTCTTGAAGCTTTGCGATTGTATCTATGAGATTATTTCTGGACTCTTGTATATCGTGTAATTTACAATTCAAAGATTTCAGGGTAGCATTGCTATCAGTCATATGAATTTTTGCCGAAATACTTCTAGTATTTTTTAAGTTTGAAATACGTTGTTCTTCATTAATAGCGTAACTTAACTTTGTGGGGCTTTGTTTCAAAGCATGCAGTTCGTCTTGCAACTCTTTGTTTTGTGTTTTTATGTCTCGTAACTTCTTTATTAGGTTCATTGTTCTATTTTCAGGTTTTATATATATATTATCCTGGTCATCATAGGTTCGATGAGAAACTACCATTTCTGGGCTTGTATAACAATTTACAGTTTGTTTAAGCTGTACATTTTCTTTTTCATATATTTCATCATTACTAGTCTGATTGTAACTGAACGATAATTTACAAATTTCTTTTTCATTTTCATATTCATTATTTTGAGAAAGATGTTCCGTTTCCAAAACATTGATTGATTGATTATTACTGAATAATACTTTAGTTGTAGGTTCTTCTGAATCAATAATAAGACATTCGATTTCCGTAGAAGAAGCTTCGCTAATCAAATCATCGTTAACGAGAGGTAGTTTATCATCTGGAGGATCTCTTATAAATGGAACTTCAATGAACCCTTTAGCCATTTGATAGCATAGAGCGAATATATATTTGTTACGCAAAGGTTTCTCATTTTCTTTGCAATTTGAGAGCCTTTGAACCCATGAGTTGCACATCCTAAAAATGTCACTATTTTTAAGATGTTCTAAATATGGTTGCAATATTTGTAAATATCTCTTAAATTCGATATCTAAATGTATTATTTCATTTTCATCCATTGTTGATAGTTTTTTAAATTTGTCATAAAATTATTTTTACAATTTGTAATGCCAAAATGACAAAGGAAATAATAAGTAAATAAGGTATTATCTTTTAGATGTCACTTAATAAAAGAGGTATTTAATTAAATTTGATTTAATTTATGGTTAGGAGAAGAGTGTATTTTTTTCATACAGGGAAAGAAATAGACATGTAATCTATTATATGTTAAAGGGCTCGTGTAGCCTGTAGCTACTAGATAGCAGTATTGTATAGTTATAGTAATAGAATTTGCTCCAAAGAGCTACACTCTTTAATCCGCAATACGCAGTGCATGACTTATACTGATTTGCGGAATAAGCATATGTTACTATGATGATTCTGTTATTGAGTATTTTACAAGTAGGTATATATTTTAACTATTAGTACTAATTTCACTAGTTTAGATAATCTTCTTTATGTATGTAACCTTTATTAGATATTTAGTACATCATCATCTTCTTTCCCTTGTCCCACGTAATTAGTGTCAGCACAACATGTTTTATTTCCACTCTCCTCTGTTGGATGTCGTCTCAGTATTCACAACTTTGGTACACATATCATTTTGCACAAAATTATTCAAATCTTTTCCTTTCTTCCTATACGACTATATTCATCCACCTACATACTTAAAACTTTTCTAGTAATATGTATTTAATTTCTCCTCATAACTAGTCCATACCATACAAATCTATTACTCCTTAACTACTCTTTCACTGGTGCTATTTTCAAACTTGCTCTGATAAACTCATTGTTAGGAATTTAGATAATGTAGATTTAAAATTGTACACACTATGTCCTTACATTAAGTTAATTCTAATAGAATTGTTGAAATAAGCGAGGAGGTAGCAATTTATGCGGTTGAAAACTGTTAAAATATTGCATAGTTGTGAAAGATAAATAGAATAATAACGCTGTTTTTAATTCATTGTATTGTTATGCGACGTTGTATTTAAATGTTGCGTCATATAAGAAGCAAAGATTTGATTTGTATGTGGGTTGCAATGGATTTATAATAAACTTTATAGGTTATGTTTCATAAATAAATTACATATTCCCGTTGATATATGTAAAATCACATACTATCAATGTGGTGCAAAACTATCTTCAATATTTTTTTGATAAAATTAAAAATATATAACGTTCCCAACGTTCATTACTATATATTGAGTAATTCTGTTTAAGCACAACTTATTTTTATCTTATATATTTTACTACGAGTTCAATTTTGCTTTAGCAAAGCTTGAAGCGTAGGTATATAAAGCCGCAAGGCCGAGTGTAAGCGCCTTATCAAATAAATGGTGTATTATATTCTATGGTACATTTGCTATTAAAGGCCAAAGTTTTCTGCCGGCTCTTCTCGGTGACAAGTTGAAATGTTTTCCGACTCCTTTATAATTCTATGGATGAAATATAAGATAAATAAAATCGTGTATTGACAACAAAACTGTATTTACACTTATAATTACACTCAATAATGTCTAGGTATTACATGCTGTTTACACTATAGGAGCATTTTAAACTTTTCTACAATTCGCTACCTCTACCGTATCTGCTATGTCATCTTTTTACCTTGAAAATGTTCTATCTCCTATTCTTGTTTCTACTTTAAAGTCGAAGAGGTAGGATAGGAGAGTACCCTAGGGTATTTTACGATAATCTACTATGATTGGTTTTCTTTAGTCACACTAATGGTGTCTAACAATTATGAATTAACGGAGATTTAATTTCTTACAATATTCCTCACTAATCAAACTATATGAATGTATATATCATTTTAGATTAGAAACATTTGCTCGGAAATTAGATAGTACTTGATCTTTATAATTTAAATATTCCGTTTATAGATTAAAATCTTTCACTTTTAAATTTCAATCACAAATAAGTCGATATTTATCAAGGTTTGGGTATAAAAGGAGCCGGGAGTATGTACGCGTAACCGTTGTCGTAACACGGGTCTCTCGACTGCATTGTGCAGTTTCACACACATTACCCGTCGCAGTACCGGTAAATGACATCGTAAACCAGTAAAGCTTTTGTTATGATCGTATTAGGTGCCGTTCAGCACTAGAGTATCTTTAAACTTATCCCGTGGTTTACATTCGTTGTAAAATGGTATCTAGTTATAATGATTTTACTTTTCATTGATTTTGTTAAGATTTATTTACGACTAATCTAAAATAGGAGAACGATTTTTACTGAAGCCAATGGTAGGCTCATTGATGTTCCCTTGGTAAACTTGAGAAGTGAGCTGGAAAGGCTCCTGGGCTAATGAGTCTGTGTGTGGATAAACTGCACCTTGTCTCACCTTATACGTAACAAATTCCGGTTCTGAACAAATCTCGTTTAAGTTGACCACTATTATAACTATACAGTGAGTTATCTCCGTTATTGTTTGGATTGACAACAGCCAATTCTTGGACTCTTTTCAGTGGTGGCTGTCTATCTCTTTTTGAAATGCAATTGCAAGAAAACGTATTTATCATGATTTATACAGTTTAGTTACTATTTCCACTTTTCTGTTTGAAGACTAATAAGTATTTAACAATAATTTCAGTTACAGCCATTTTGTCTGGACGTTCTAGGGTATTGCTTTCATCTACTACCTTCAAGATTTCTATAGTTAAGCACTTATCGGTGTTCCGGCTACTGCACTTTATAAGAAAACCAGATAAAAAAGTTTTAATTTTAGAAAATTGCAAAATATTTAATAGGGAGTGTAAAAACGAAATCTACAACCTTGATCTTTGTTTTACTCGATCCATCAACGGTGGATATTAGATTGTAAAATTTGATGTGACACTTACCGCTGAAAACTCCCGAGATTTTAGCTTCACCGAGATTTCATTATTCAGATAAAAGTATATTGGAGTTACTTAACAGTTTTGACCTAAACATTAGAAAATTGAGTTTCATTTCAGCAATTGTAACTACCAAAAAGTAATAACACAATTCGTTAAATGTAGAGAATATACAGCATTATTACATATATACCTTTGTACCTTGATAATGTGTATACTAAAACCTTCTTAAGAGTAACAAAGATTGGGCTTTTCATTTCTGGAAAAATCGTGCATATATTTGATAACCGTACTAAATAGTACGGAATCACAGAACCTTTTTTGCGAAGTTGTTCATTTTCATATAAACTCGATAGTAATATTAATTATGTCTCTGATACAATAGATGCAATATTTAGAACTGAAGAGATGAACTTGAATTAACAAGCAATTGTGTATTTAAAATCATCAATGGCACGTAAATCACAGGAAAAAGTTTTTTTAACATAATACGACAAATTTATGAGAGTGTACTTGATGATGCACAATCAAATATAAAAACAACTAACCGACAGTCGTCACCCTCGCAGCAGTTGAATATATACTGTTTGATCCCGAAATTTGAAAAATTAAAAATGTCACTTTTCACATGTTTAATACATCACAGACTAAGAATACTATTATAATGGGTGTTACATTTAGTGAATGTTTGTATCCCGTCGCACATAATTGCCATACACTAACTTTATCTGTGAAAATCACTATCAATCTTATTTAATCTGAATTAACCTTTGGTATAAAATTATTTGTTTAACACAGATTTGTTAGTATATCTATATCGCTTATTCTTTACTAGAACTATATTAGTATGAGTAGGTGGTCAGGTGGTAGAGCTACGCTTGTCAGGTGGTAGAGCTACGCTGAAGCTATTACTGGTTTCAGCATGAATGGGTCGGCTCGCCCGGGGTAGTACCACCCTCTCACAGAAAACCGACGTGAAGTAACAGTGGTTGCACTGTTGCGTTTCGTTCGGTCAGTGAGAGCGCCGGAGGCCCACATGTATTAAAAGGCCGGCAACGCACTTGCGACTCCCCTGGTGTTGCTAGTGTCTATGGACGGAGGTGATCACTTACCATCAGGTGACCCATCTGTTCGTTTGCCCCCTATAATATATATAAACAAAAAAAAGAGTATTGCTGCTATTATTACGTTATTACGTCCTCGTCCCGCACGCAACGATACACGCTTCAATTAGAGCCGTTGAAAGAGTCGGAGTTTAACTGAGAATTTACTTTAGAAAATATTGACACTATACCAATGCACAATTTCTTGTTGTAATGATTTATGACAACTTATGATTTTGTTCACCTAACGGTAAGAGAGACTGGATATAGTGATGACCGTCGAGCGATCAGAATTCACAACCAGTCGTTTACATGTACCATCACAATGGTTTATAAATATATTGAGACAGCTAGTGGCTAATCAAGTTACCAACCTCGAGTCGCCACTCGACTTTCTATTGATTTTTTCAGACAAGTTATATACCATGTACATGGTCGTCGAGTATCTAGACCTATAACGAGTACCTTATCAATTCAACATGGATTGACACTACTGATATAAGGTGTTAAAAAAAGTTTGCTGTCCCTCGATTTCTCTCAATTTATCTTTTAATAATGAAAAAAAATCTTATTGTGTTAACATACATCTTAGAGACTCCATTCTGAAATGTGCCAGCGATATTTACTCACACAATTGATCCCTGTCTGAAATGTCACTGTCACTGTCGGATGATCAGCGACGTTATTCTTATCAACAAAGCGGTTACATGTTCGCCTTAGGACCTAGTTTATGAGAACAGCAGGTTCATTTAAAAAAAAAAAATACTTCCACGCGGTTACAATCGCATTTTATATTTCCCGCTCTCAGCTAGCGATACTCCAGACTACGCTCGCATTATCACTCATTGTTCTCGCTCAGCGTATGCTTTAGGCTATTTTTTGTATAGTAATTGCTCCACTTATAATGGCTTTAGCTTGATGTTATATATCCTGTAACATTGCACAATAAATATACTACACAATGCTAAAATATTTTTTCTATATCACTGGAAAAAGCTTGGTGTACACGTATATAATCCGACCGGTCTTGTTCTATGGCAGTGAAACGTGGCCAGTCCTAGGTAGATATGTCCAGCAGCTATGTATCACTGAAATGAATATGCTGCGATGGATTTGTGGTGTTACGCGACTAGATCGAATTCGGAACGAATACATCTATGGCAGCTTTGAACTCTGTACTGTCACGGATAAGCTGCAGACGGCCACATAAATCGCAAGCCAACAGACTACGTTGGAAATAGTTGCCTCATTATAGCCGTAAAAGGGTCAAGATCTCGAGGCAAGCACAAAAAGCGCTGGCTGGACTTTATAAAATCGCATATAAAGAAGAACGAGCCCGCACAATAGGATGCTGAAAAAGTGGAAAAGTTACTTTGTAAAGTAGACCCTAGCACTAGGCTGAGAATGCGCTAGCAAGAAGAAGAAGAATACTGGTAATTCTAGGGATTAGCTCATTCATTCAAAGAAAAAAAAACAATTTCATGAGTTTTATAAGATAGTATTAATGTCGCTGTGACGCCAGTTTGATCGTGATTTCATCGGATGCAAAGCCTAAGAGTAGACCGACTTTCATATGTTTCATAGGTTGGAATAAACCAATAGTTGATTTTACTTTGGCGACAAAATTTAAACATTTTTATATTTACTAATATAATGATATGGTGTTATCACGGTGTTTTCCTACATGAAAAGTAGCAATGCTTCGTGCCAATGCAATTTCAACTAGGTAGAATTTCTATCATTTATACGGTGAACATACTCAATCCGCTATAACTATGACTATCAGTGAATAAATATTATAATCATAAAATGCATTTGAACAACAGAAATATAGTTATTTCGTTTGTCATGGGTAATATAAATAAGGTCTTGTTTCTGAGTGGTTATCTTTCAGGCCTGAAGGACTTCCACGCGGTAACTGCTTTAACACTATTATCTGAAATAATGATTGTATTAGATTAATTTTATTTTATTTTATTAATTGCCGGATAGCTGAGCCATCTGTTATAACTTAACTGTGTCAGCAACATGAAGGGTGCGTCCTTGTATTATTTCGATGGTCGTGAGATAAACGCTACAAATTGGCCGAGACCCTTTTACCAAAAACACTTCTATATTTTGTAACATAATATGGTAATATTTTATATGTCACAACATGTAGTGATAGAGGGGTCGTTGCGGTAATCATCTGATAAATAAGTATGGTCTACTACCATAAATTATTTTTTACTAGCAGTGACATCCATGTGTTTGTGTGTGGAAACTTTGTAATAAGTTTACCTTACAGCCGTACTGCATGGATGTAGTGTGGGTCGCGGAATATTCTAAGATTTAATGCTGTTATTTACACATTAATATACTACACGACATAATATATGTATATTTATACATATATGTTGCATGGTGGTAGGCTTTTTCCTAAAATCGAACATCTGTCGCCAAGCACCTGTTCGTGTGTTCCGGCAGCTGCTCTTGAGAGCCAGTCTCCCTCTAGCTTTAACGTAACTACCATTTTAGACCACAACATCATTTAACATCAGATGAGATTGTGATCAAACGCTAACCTATAGAGTATAATATATATATATATGTTTACTAGTATTTGCTCGCGGCTTCGCTCGCTTTGATGTTGATTTGATCTATCCCTCGGTAATAATACATTTTCTAGATGTCCCTATATCTTTTTCTGTTCCCCAGATAACGTGTAGATAAAATATCCATCATCCTTATGATCGTGAGTTAAGGCGTGAAAGCGTAACAAAAAGACGGACACTCACATTTATATTTTTACTAAGGGTTTACAAACTAATTTCACCCATGATGCTTCGAACACTTTAAATACAGTATTTTTATTTCCTAATTTTATTTTAATACTTCTGAATGTATTATAGATACATTTTATACCTTATTTGTGAACTCTATATATATATATCTCGAAATAATAATAATAGGATGATCCAAGTGGGCGTTCTCGTCCGAAGACATATTCGGTACGATTAACAAACAAATGTAACTAGTCATCCACGCGGCGGTCAGCAGAGGAATGCGTTCTGGGCGCTCAGCAGTCCTTTCATCAACTCGCACGAACTTCAGTCCAGACTGTCGAAGCGCTGCCGTCGCAAGGCTTGCGTCTCGTTGTCAAAACATGTTCCCGTACTAATGACCTCTCCGACATATATATATATATATATATGCCAATTCTACAAGAATTTCTTGAAATCATTTGGAATAAAATAAAAGAATATGTTGTCTAATATTTATTTCACATACTTTAAAAACGAGTAAATACTTCTTGTGTACAAATTTTCATGAAAATTAAAAAAAAAATCAGACACTGACGAAGACAAATAAAGACAGATAAAAATGTGACAATTCTAGATCTTTTGTCTATATAATACACATTTATCACAAAATATGTATAACAATATACAGAGAGAACTACAGATGTATTAATATAGAAATGGTTTAGTTAGTTACCTACCTTAAGTTTAAGCGTAATTCATATAACGTCAATTCTGACGGTGTTATTGTCGTAATACTGAGAAACCATCTTGTTACTAGGAACAAGCGACGGTTTGAGAATGTTATACACGTATCCGTTACACGATATTCATGATTTTAGCGTAGCATAACATTTCCCAAGCTCGGTGTGTAAGAGTTTTGCGAAGCGTGTAATGCCGCATCGCGTTGTAAGCAAAATCGCACTGTGTGAGATTTGTATGTGATTTCTAAATATTTCAGTTTCTGTTTTCTATCACTGATGATTTTCGACGTACAATTTGACATTCCCTGTGAATTTATCACACAACATTTTTTTTTATTGCATGTCATTTTTATTCTCTGATATCTTCTAACATATTCATTGTAATAATACGTTGTAACGTGCATTTTTAATGGAAATTCAATATTCCGTGTAAATAACATCACTATCAATTACTACATATTATAAAACAAAGTCATCCGCCGCGTCTGTCTATTTATCTGTCTGTATGTTCGCGATACACTCAAAAACTACTGGACGGATTGGAGTGCGGACTTACCAATAGATAGAGTAATTTTTGAGGACTATGGTTATGGAATAGGTATATGATTTATCAAAGTTTAAACATTTTAACGACTTCGTTATAACAAACTAGCTGATTTTCGTGACTTTGTCTGCGTCGTTTATTATCTCAATTTTTTTTTGTTATATCTCAAAGGGATTGTGCAGCGCTATCGACGAAATCTCGCAGGCGGCTTGACTTTTTGCGATACTTTCAACAATTATCGTTATATTTCAACCAATTTGCACAAGACTTTGACAGATTATATACTTAAACCTTCCTCATGAATTGCTCTGTCTACTGGTAAACCCCATATTTCAATTCGTTCTGCAGTTTTTGAGCTTACCCTGATCAGACAGACAAATAGACGTGGCAGATGACTTTGTTTTATAATATGTAGCGATTAAATTTTCAATACGAAAGTCAAAATATAACAAAGTCTTCAAAAATAATTTATTCAGGTTTAGTCTTTAGAAGGCATTTATAAAAGTCAAAACAATACTATCTATTAGAAATACATTTATTGTAAAGAACCCGCATGAAACTCGATCGAAGTAGTCAATTTCATTTAGTATATTTTTTAAATTGTAAAGTGCTAGTTTATGTTCGTGGCGTCGCTCAAAATGATGTAGATTTGATCTATCCATCTGAAACAGTTCATACTTTTCTCCAGATGATTCTGTGCTCTATCTGTACCCCGGATAAAGAGTATACAAATTTTGATTATGATTGGTTGACTGGTTAAGGGGTGAAAGCGTAATAAATAAACAAATTCACTTTCGTGCTTATAATATTACCAAATTGTATTATTACAATTGTAAGTTGGTGTAGAATACTATGACTGTAAGGGAAAGGAGCGCATCTAATCAAAAATCAGAGAAATAAGGATAAGCCGTAGTCTGTACCTTTAGAGAAGTACCTACATCTAATAGGTTTTTTAATTAAGTGTAACTTGAAAACATAAGAACATAAGAAAACATAGTTGGTAAACAAAAAATATTATAAGGATCATCTTTTTTCCTGATTCCAAATATACATGAAACCAAATATCGCAAAAAACGGCAGACGAAGGAGCCAATTCCAGACGATAACATAATTTACATAATGAATCCTGTAATAATAATTCCGATAATTTCTAGTACAATTTGATGGAATCTGGTACATTTAAAAGGTAAACAGGCACATATATAAAATGATTGAAATAAAGCAAGCAGTTTGCCAATAATTTATATGTCTTGTGTTGCAGACGTCAGTGTGGAATAATTGTTTTGGACGTTCACTTCCGAAAGCCGACCATTTTAACAAGAAAATAAATTAGATGAGTTATCTGAACGGTTCGTTGAGCTTACCGGAAGATTCTGCAGTTCCATCTTCGCTCACTTGAATGTTATCTTTTTTAACTTTGTAGGTTTTGGCGTTTAACCACAATCTCGTCTGATGTTAAATTACAAGATTACCTATGATGGTAAATAAACACTTTATACCTAGTTGAGAACTGACTCTCAGGAGTAGTCGCCATATTAGATAGTAATAATGTGTCTAATAAAATTACCATTAATAAATTCACATAAATTGCAGAATAATTGACTATGTTCTGGTTAGGTAAATAATTTATTCAAGCGAAGTGAATCACACCGAAGAAGTAAATCATGATTTAAGCTTTTTATTGGCAGTAATCAGCTTAACGAGCGACCATTTAATTTTGTTATACCTAAAGTGTGTGACTCAAAAGTTGTACGGTATTGAAAATGTATGACGCATAATCTGGTAACAGCTAATAAGTATATACAGATATTATTATGAGTTATTTTCGAATTGAACAACATTCACGTGGTCTACTATTGCTCACCGGTAACTACGTGTTCTCAGGATTATCACTGCCACTGTGCAGCCGGGATAGTGAGTGACATTTCGACAGTCACATTTGTAAACCCACTTTTCCATTAGTATGCCTTGTAGATTTCTGTTTTATTTGATGCTTTTTTTGTATTATGTTACTGTATTGTAGTATATTTAATTTGATTTTTTTATTATTATGTGTATATACTATGTATTGTATATGTTAAGCCACCGACTAGACGTCCGTAAATTGCTACGGCTCCGCATTTAAAATAAGCGTTGTAGTGGCGCTTATTTGTACTGCAGCATGCAGTTGAACGGAGGTGTTGTTATTGGACATTTTTAGTTAAGCTTATTTATGGGTTCCAACATTAAAAACTCTTTCTTTTTCCTGTATATACTAACATGCGCATTTACTTCTATATATATTAACGATATACGAGTCGTATTATAAACTGTTTGTGCGTTATAAATAAGAAACTTAATATATTTCTTTGTTACGCTTTCACGCCTGAACTATTCAACCGACCCTAAATTAATTTAGTATACACGTTGTTAGAAAATGATATAGGTTGTCTTTATTTGTTTCTTACGGATAAGGCAAATCTTTGACAAGAGCGAAAATGCAGGAAAGACTAGTAAATATTATAAAACAAAGTTCCGTTTTATGTTTATCTGTGTCTTGCCTTAGTTCTTATAATGGGTTTGAAAAAGAAGAAAAAGCAGTAAAATAAAAGGGGTCGCGTTTAAAAGTGGTCAATTTAACATGGAATGACCCATATATTATTGAAAGTGCCCGAAATCTTCTTTCTTCCCTCACGCAATCCAGTAATTCGGAGCGAGCGTTTAACAAGTCGTAAGAATGCGGAAAAATAGAATACTTTGTCAAGACATAGGACATAATGGCAGTAACCATAGTTATATGGGTATTATTATGTACGTATTTTGTAAGTTTAATATACATTATAAGCACAATAATAAAAAAATAAACTAAAAAAGAAAAGAAAACATGTTCTTTTTCAGTATCCTTGAGTCATAATAATGCATCGTAATTATTATGTTGAGCACGTTATGCGCAATATGAACTATTCATCGGTCAGGTTACATCTTAATGTGCATATTAGTAAATGCGAAATCGAGGTCAATTAATTTTATATTAAACTAGTAAGTCTCGCGACTTCAATCGCGTTAACTTAATGTATGAAACTTATCGAAAAATAAAATATCCCTATCTAGAATCTTGTTCTAGTAAAACTGATTTATACCCGCGGCTTCAAAAATCAAAATCAAAAATACTTTATTCAGTTTAGGCCCTGAGAAGGCGCTTATAAACGTCAAATTTACCACCGGTTCGGAAAACAACCCATTCATCGAGAAGAACCGGCAAGAAACTCGATTTGGTTTATCTTTTCATTAACATATTATAACTCACATTTTTAAAACATAGTTATAAATAATTACATTCGGTTTTGGTGGATGCACGAGAGGGCGTCATTTCCAAACGTCACCGTTGTTCACATATTGATCCATCCTGTAATAGCCTTTAGATATTAAAACCTGCTGGACATGGTGCTTGAAATTAATATCTGGCAAATCGGTAACGTGTTTTGGAATTTTATTATAAAACCTAACAAACTTACCTAAAAACCTTACCTAAAAAACTGTTACCGGTCCTAGTGAGCCTAAAACTTCGCTACCGTTAATGTGTAGGCCCTATTCCTACTTTTTGAGATGTGCCGTATAATAGTACCCTTTTCTTTACTCTATTCTTGATAAGTAGTATGAAAATATAACTTTCGTACTTTATATGCCTTTGTATTAAGTAACCCTAATTACAAATAAAGAAAAAAAGTCACTCGAAAACGTAAGATTTATTTACAAAAAATAAATTTTACGCAGTTACGTAGTCCTTAAGTTAACAGCCTATCTCCAAGAAGAGAAAGAGTTATAAAAAATAACCCTATTATTATTAAAAACTAGCAACTTTTTTTTATTCTTTATTTTATTAAAGGGTTTGGTCGCAAAGCGACCATGCCACCCTTATTGGAAGGCATATACTAACTATAAACATACAATCAATTTATCTCCTATTAATAGCGACGTTGACTAGCCTGTACAGCATCCTGGCTTCATCCGACTAAGTTGCATCCTACAAACGCCAACACCATGCAAATCCTTATTTACTGTTAAGCTGTACTCTCATCTTTCTACTTCATTACGGACACTGTTCTTAAGATGTAAGGACGTTTGTTACTCTTTCACGCAAAAGCTATTAAATAGATTTTGATAAAACTTTACAGTAATATACCATACAATTCAGAATAGTATATAGACTATAATTCATAAATATTGTGTAAATAGGCTAAACAATAACGACAATTGTCGAGTAAGTTTAAAAAACTTACCATCTGAGAGCTATCTAAAATAAACCTTGTCGTTGTCATAAACTTTGATATCAACCTGTGATGTCAACATTAATTAAAATGTAAATGGAAGAATAGCATTTATAAAGAATAAATGTCGCAATCGTGGGCTAGTGATCCATAAAGATACCGAGATAAAATGAACAGTTTTTATATTGTACGAAAAGATTATCAGTAAACGAACCATAAAGTTATAAAAATAAGAAAGGTTTATATAACTTGTATATGGTTCGCAAATTACTTGTACAAGCAAACGGTCTTTGGATTTCCCCAACTCACAAATGACATTAATATCTACATGCGCCATAAAAAAGTTACCATAGAGATGTTTAATTTTTTTTTCTGTGAGAATAGTACGAATTGAAAAGTTTTAGCTTCTGGAATGTTCTACTTAGATAACGGCATTTCGTGAAAAATTGTATGGTTCAATACAGACAAATAAAGCTTAGGTAGAAAGTTGTTTTCAAGAAAAATACGATAAGCTAACAGAAAATATTCATACGAACTTGTTTCACTTGGTGCTAAGTAAAATATTTCTATCTCAGTCTACATACAGTACGGTAAAAGCGTACAAAGATATAATCGGGGATGATTTTGTATGTTATTTACCTTATGTCAAATGCATTCGTAATTATATGCCAAATCTAACTGTATTACGTGCGCGCAATGTGCTTACAAAAGGTAACGAAGTTTTTTTTTTATATGTAGATTTGTGACAAAATATCTTTTATTAATGCTGGTTTTGTAGTATGATTAGGGTTTTACAAATATATTGCTTATGTACTTATTCAAGGAAAACTGCAAAAATCAAAAGTCAAAATAAAAGTAACAAAGTGTCGGTAACAGGTAACGCATTTAATGTTAATTTGTACCTTCTGTGGAGTGCTGTACTGTACTGTGAATATATAAGTGACAATTATGAATTGGTGGTATAAACATCAGCTGAATCATTGGACATTTTTTTGCGATTTATATCCAATAAAAACAACCTAAGGAATACAAGCTATATTGAATATCAATTGGCAGGTTTTATGGCGTCCCGCAATGGTAGTAGTATTATTGCTGAACGATGAGATCGCAGGTTTTATTCTCATAGTAATATGGATAGACTTCAACAACTGCAATTCATTTCGATTCCAATCTTGCAATGAGCTATAAATACGGTGAAAGAAAATAAAGCAATGAAATATGATAGAGTTTGTTTCCAACACGCGGTTGGTTAGCTATGACAATAAAGTTGAGACTCTATCGCCAATCGTCGTCAACGGATGTCTTTGGACAGCTGCGCTTGAGAGCCAGTCCTCATTTAACTGTAGCATATTTATCATATTGGACCACATCGTCATTTAACATCAAGTCAAATTGTGGTGGAACGCTAAAACGTATAAAGAATTAAAAAAATGTCAGTAAACCTCAAAAATATTTCCATGATTAAACATTTCAGTGTATTTGACGTTAAATTTAGCAAGTAACAAATATGGCCGTCCGCTACGAATTTGCATATTTGGTAACTGTTTATACACAAGTAATTGTAAAATAAATGACAAAAAATGACGATACATTCACTGTAGTCGAATGATTAAGATGGGTGAAATATTGATCGACTATCCTCTGGTTCAAATACCAGCATGTGACAGCGAGTATTTCGTATAGATTTATTAATATGAAATTAATAAGTAAAGTCAACATCTGACTATCTGAATGCGAAAAACATCCTGATGGGATTTATACGTTGGAAAAATATTTTCAGTGTGATTGTCATATAGCCGCAAAATTAATAGATATATAAAAAGCATAGGTCTGGTGACATACATTAGCACGTGTCTTATCTCGAGAAAAAAACTTTTATCGATTTTATAGTATTTTGTATTCTCAATAAATGGAAAAGTAAAAATATTTTAAATTATATTTTTTGCTTATTTAAAGTCACTGTTGTTTGAAACTACCAACCAGATTTAAAGAATTGTTTTTGAATAACATACTAGAGGCTGACCACGATTTAGTCCGCCTTTGTATCTTTTTAAATTATGGCACCATATCTTGTGTCCGTCTAACCCTAAACAGTTTATGCAGGGCATGCTGGAATAGCTCTGGGATAATATAATTTTTCCAACCTACTTGACACTTTTCGCTATATTTCAGCCACTTTTCTTTAAATTCTTAATAAATTTATTCTGCCTTATTCTGATGTACAAGATGTATTATTGTCAAGGTACATCAAAACCCGATCAATAGTTTTTGCGTAAAAGAGTAACAAATATCCATACATTCGCACAAACTTTCTTATTTATAATATTAATGAATATGGGAATATTATAAACGAACTAACATCAGGCCACGATTGCTGGAAGCACAGCAATCTTTATATAAATTGTAGGTCAGAAAGTACACAAACTAGAACGAAGTAATATTACACGCAGCCTGTGTGGCATGCTGCGAGGTATCGGGGTTGAGGGTGGTTTGGTTAATAAGCCACCTTACCGAGAAAGGCCAAACTGTGAATTTCTATGTCACTGAGTGCGGTGCAGTCGTGTAGTCGGCTCCCCGCGCAACAGGTGTGATTTATATATCAATTATTTAAGGTTTGCCAAACTACGTTGACACCAATTTATGAAGTAAACACCAGTAAAATAGTAGGTCTGTACCAGTTCAGTGTAACATCTGTATCTTCAATTCATAACATTTACACAAATAATCCGTGCAATATAGAGAATTGAGAAAAGCAAAAATATTAAATATTATTAATCATATTATGTAAAACATTAAAATAGTTTAGCGGAATAATCCGTGCAGAAAAAAAACATTTCCTTTTTTCCCGTTTTTATAAATGTCGTCAGTTAAATCGGGTTGAATCATTAGTCAAAGTGGAAAATCGTAAATGTATTCGCATTTAATTTAATAGAATTACTAAAATGGTTGACAGATACGTCTACGGCGCATCAGAAAAAAGCCTAACAGTAATGCTTTCATAGTTCGACTCTGCACAAATTAAGAAGAAGAATGGAAAGGATATATTATAATAAGCAAAAAGAGCCATCTTGTTCAATAGTCAATAACATAGAGTATCGTGTCTATCACATTATGCAGTTAATTCACATGTTTGCGGTTGCGTAGTAAAATATTTACTTAATCTACGGCGTGTACACAGTGTCCTCACAGATTAATAACATCAGAGAGTTCACTTCATTTCATTGTAGATATGAAACAAAATGATACCTCACTATGAATCGATTGAATCTACGTAACTTTTAATATAAGCAAGATACTACACACGTAAAAACAATTTCTGTGCGTAACAGAAATGCCAGAATTTTTAAATACGTAGCATATTATTTTCAGATGGGCCAGAGTGAAACATTACATTTTTACAAACATTACATTCGGCTCAAACGTATCATTACATTAAATTAAGTATACGAGTATAATGTATCCGGAACGATTCTCAAAGAAAACTGATATTTAAAGAGAACTGTAATATAGGGTTTTGTAATGAAATATTGTCACGCCCAGCATCGGAAGAAACCAGATTAATTTACAATTTACTAGACGTCGGTATAAGGACAAGAAAGTGATTGCGGGTTACTGTTTTTTTTTCTTTTTTTGCTATTATTTTCTTTAGTAAGAGGTTTTTTTTAATTATTGTTTGTTGTATGGATGAGGTGGTATGTTTTTTTAAAAAACCTTCAACGAAAGAAAGACAAAAAAAAGTATTCCATATACTATTCAACGACACAATATATAATTGTCTGAATAATTGGATGGATCATTGTTTATTACTTTTTCATACAAAAACTATTTAATGAGTTTTGATGAAACTATATTGTAGTATAGTTTATTTATCAGAATTACACATAGTCTATAATTTATAATGATATTATTTAAATTGAAAATTGTATATCAACAGGTACCAAGTAAGTATGAAAAATCCAGTAATCTGAGAGCTCTTTAGGCGTGCGCTGCATAAATCGTTATAGTTTTACGATGATAATATACAGTGTCATATCATTTATAAAGGTATTAACGCAGATAAAGTCTCGGGTGGCTACTAGTTCATTATTTTTATGAGATGGTATTTCATGAAACTAAATTTCAATATTTTGACTGTCGAAATAAACATTATTTTCTAAACATGGAATAAGAAATCTAAATTTACCTATATAATTTTGGCACACTGTCAAACGGTATGAATAAAAAAAACTGTATTGTTACTTTTAAATGCTTCCTAACCCTTGTGTTATCATCTTTCCGTTGGCCTTAGTCAGCAGTGACAAATTTCCAAGTGCTATATTATATAACTCTAACCATTTCCTTAAGGCGTCAACCCTATGAATTAAACTGTTTTGTGGTTTAATAAGATGGTGAATCAGCTGGTGATATTTGCTTGTGGTTCGTTAGTCATGTTCGATGGACAAGCATACATTGACCCGACGTGGTAGCGTTTGTTTGCACATTTAAATGCTCCAAATCTCAAATTATTATCGAGTTTTAAAATATATGTTTTTTAAATATATGTAAACGTAATTATAAGTAATGTATGTAAATTAGTAATGCTAGAAAAGTTATAGTATATGTGGGATTTCATTTTATTACAGAGTTGTTTTACACAAAAAGAGCTGTCTCAAATGCTCTTTCTTTCTCTACTGTAGTATCTAACTTGAACTTCCATTGATTACAGTGAACAAAACAATCATGTCTAAATAGATAGAGACTACCGTATATCATGTGTGGTACTCAAAAGAGTGTCAAGCTTAGGCGTATTTAGTGATTATACAGGCTATTAGAGTATCCGACCGAAACACAATGCTCGATAATTTAGTTTATTGAAATTGTGTTTTAATTCGTTAGTAACACGTCCTCATACTCAGTCGTCAAATATTAGTGACGCGGTTAACATTTAATATCGCGTAGACTGTATGCTTGTTTGCTACTTTACATCATAAAATAAAACTAAAATCTAATTTATTTTTCAAATTTTCGAGAATACTATTAAGGGTCGTTCTGTCAAATGAATCGCAATTATTTTCGAATACGTTAAATGTATCTTTTTACCAGCAGCAAGCTCACTGAAAGTTGAGAAGCCAGTATTGTCGGTACAGAAAAACGTCATCTGATCGCCATGGATTTACGTCGCCAACGTACCGTATAGTGGGGTGAAGCAATTTCTTTTAGTAAAAAAAATTAAAAAAACCAAACCAAATTCGTATGGAATCCAGTATTCGAATTATTTTTTTCTTATTGGATGTCGCCGTCGAAAGTGTTGAAAAATTCCAGTTCCTTTGCATAAAAAGAGTTCAACGATCTAAACGTTCAGGTGAAAAACCTTCATATTACAAAATCATACATATTACATTTTTATTACTATTATTTGACAAACGTCAACTGATGTAACTTTATACATATTTTACACGTATTATATTATGCGTTATTTGAAATTCAAACCATAAATTGAACAAAAAAGTTATTTTCTTTTATTTATTTATTTATCACTTTATCGATTTCGAAGGTTCATTACTTTAATTCAGATCGGAGGTGTTTGTGGATTGATAATTTTCATCTGCGGCTTTGGTTGCATATTTCAGTTTTATTATTTTTTTTAGTTACCACATGTTAACGCACTTTCTGAGGTTACAGACCGGAACGACCTCATGCGGGTTTATTACTATGTATGTTATCATAAACAGTGTTATATTATGTTGTAAGCAAAAAGCAGGTAAAATTTGTACATATTATTCGAGAAAATATTAATTTTATTGTACAAAAAGAACGCTACGGTAGGTACATTGAATCTACTAAAACACTTAGTACTGTGGGATCGTTATCATGTTTAATTTTAGTGATGTACCAAAATTATAGTGGCCCTTCGAACTTTCTATATCAACACAAAGTTAACGATTGTATAAGATTGAATCGTGATCTGTATTCTTTCTGTCCGTTGGCTTAAATATCTTAATACTCACGTCCATGATATCTTTGTTTATATTAATCTAGAAATAACATCAAATGCACACGTCTACGTGTATTTAGATCTAATTGAAAATAGTATTTCTGTAGAAAAAACGATAAGACAAAGTAGATATATTTGTCGGCGCTTAAACCACGCAAGTTCGTGACGTAGAGATCAAATTTCAAAGTGTACATTCTGTACAATCTGTTAAGATGTATTATCATGTTTGCGACGGGTACCGCGCTCAGATTTGAACCTTAAAACCTTCTGTGTATATAGTTCAAATTGAAAACCTATTATACAACCGAATGTAGATTGCAAATTTGGGTCGTGCGCTGGTAAAGGATAGTGAATATTTCAAAATTTCATTGAAATATATTATAGAATCTAGAAAGGGTTTTGTTTCTTTCTAAGTTATTATGATATATTTAAAAGTTTTTTTTAGATGACAAATGTTTCTAAATGGTAGCTTAATATGAACTGTAGTGATATCTCTTTTTATTGTATATTTGACTAATACCAACAACTTCGTATGCGTTGCTTTAATAGACGAATAAGATATAGAAAAAGATATATATGTATATATATTATACTTTAGAGTTTAGCATTTGAATACAATCTCATCTGATGTTAAATGATGATTTGGTGACTGGGGAGACTGCCGGAACACACCAATATGTGCTTGGCGACAGAATTTCAACTTGAGAGTGGTAGCTAGCCAGGCGGACTTAGAAAAACTCCTACCATCATGCAAATAAATGTAATGCATAATATCTTCACAATATATTTTATGCTACAGAGGAAACGTTTACTCTACTTTAAAAAATAAACACATGGCTGAAAGCTTATTGCTTATCATAATCGTACTTTCTTAAAATTTTAATAAAATATTTAATTAACCTTTGGGGATAATTTGTTTTTAAATTAGGATCAAGTGTCTAACAAGGAATATATATTAAAAAAATACCAAAATCTATCCAATAGTGATTGCGTGATCCACGCACAACGGTAGATCATAATATTTATATAGATTTGATTTAAACTACGACTGTAGTTGTAAAATATAAGATTTAAATTTTTCATTTCCGTATATTTGTCACTAAACATCCTTACTAATGATATAAATACGAGTGAGTTTGTTTGTTGCGCTTTTACGCCTTAAATAAACCAGTCATCATCATGACATTCTGATGGCTGATCATCATCATTTTGCCAGAGGTACAGAAAAGGATATAGGATAGTTTTGATCCAGATAAAAGTACTGTTTCTGAGGGATAGTGCAAATCTACATTAAGGCGAGCGAAGCCGTATACATAAGCTAGTATACATATAAAATGTATATTCTGCAAAAATTTGGGTTTCAGAAGCGCAATAGTTATTGATAACAACATCATTTCATCAATTTATACTTTCACTTGAGAATTGATTTCATTTTTAGAATTACTATGTAAGCGCAATTCATTGTCCGGTCACATAAAAACAAGTATGAGTAAAAGTCAGCCTACAACAAAAACATAAACGAAACGCTGCGGAATTTTTGCACCATAAATAACTTATCGTTAATGAGTCATTGCTTTTGAGTCGAGTAAAACAAAAACATTAGAAAAAAATAAATGTTCCAGTTGATAGTGTTAACATGATGTTAACGCATATCACGTTTACAGGAAAAAGATAATAAAACGTTGATTCAACGTTACGTGCTCATGGAAATGAGTTAATTTCGCCGTTCGCGACGTTTTAGGATAACTCTAGAAGCTGGCCTTCGAAGGTCACGCGTCAAAGAGTAAGCGATGTTTGTGACGTCTGTGCAGATGTGACACTGTTTTCATTTTTGTATTTGATGTTCTGAAGTTATGATTTTATAACACACTTTTATTGGCTTCATCTATATTATTTTGAAAATATGCATATATATGAAATAGTAATAACTTAATTTCGATGCATAATTTTAATAACTTTATCCTAAAGTCGTGACTAGGATATTAATAAAGATAAAAATTACATGTTAAGCATATACGAACGCCATCTATAGAATGTCAGTAAATATTTTTATATCAACATTTTTTTGTGATATCATCTATATCACTAGGCCGTTTTTCTACATGTTTCTTGAAATTTGCTTTATTTACGCAAAATTTAATAATTTCACGCTTCATGTATCAAAATGTTTCAAAATAAATTTTGCAAAAAAATTTAAGTTCTGTTGTTTTATTTAAAAACAATTATAGAAAATATGAGTAACCTGATTACTTTTACTACTCTTAATTTTAATTTACAGCTCCAAAATGAGAAAAAAAATAAGAAATAAGAATAAATACTTCAATTTATTAATTTATTTAATTAATTGTTAAAATTACTAATTATACCATAAATTAAAATTAATCTGATTTAATTATTTATTGATGTAAATAAACAATAAAAAAATATTATTAATTTAATTAAATTATAATTTAATTTTAATTAAATTAGAAAAGTTTAGAAAAATATAAATATTACTTGCAATACACCAAATGAAAATTGAAGTAAGAGCAAAGATCTTTTTAAGTTAGTCAAATGTTAATAGAAAACTAACGTGTATTATTACAAAATATGTATGTATTTTCGTATCACCCCATAAGGTACAAACACAATGAGCTTATCTGTAGAGGTTTTATTGAATCAATTTTATTCAATTATAATTACATATATCAGATTTTTGAAAAAAAGGATCTATTTATGTGAATTCAACATAAGATCAAAAGCATTTTTTTAAATTTTATGTGTAAAAATATTTATGAAAGATCTCTTGCTAAAACATGAGTTTATTTACTATAAACTATACCATTAGAAAACTTTCCTTTTTTTATTCATATAAATACAATTTACCTACTATCACATCTGCATGCACGTATTCTATATCCATACAGTCAGTGATGCGCTTACGCACCCCCCGCGCTCCGCTGCTTGTATAAAGCCTCCCACACCCGAACCGGCCGGGCTCAGTTCTTATTGCATACCCGTAGAGTGTGTACGTCATATACATCACAATGATTTCACCGCGTTTCTTTGTGGTCTGTGGGTTCGCCCTCCTGGCGGCGGCGACCGCGTACCCGGCTTCCGATAGTTCAATCATCCCGCCACCGATCACATCGATGACCGACGATGACTTCTCTTTCCCATGGATGAGTATATCACCTTTCAGTCTCTTCGCTCCGTTGTGGAAACTGTTCCCCAGTTTCGCCGATATCGGCCCCAGAATATATTCCGACGACGATAAATTCCAAGTCGTCGTCAACGTAAAAGACTACAGGAAGGAAGATTTGAGCGTTAAGGTGAAAGCCGATCTAATCATCGTCCAAGGGTCACAGGAAGCCAATAATAAGAATCGAGACGTATTCGCTACGAAATTTTTCCACACATATAACAAGCCTTCCAATTCGTACAGCTTGAATATCACGGCCAAGTTGACAACGGACGGATTCCTCGTGGTAACTGTCCCGCTCACTGAGAATTCCGATAATTCCGAGGATGTAGACAGAGAAGTGCCTATCGTTGAAACCGGTGCACCTTATCGTAGAGAAGTTTTCACCAAACCTGTCGAAGATGCTACCACAGAAGCCGTGGCGACTTCTCAAGCGCCTTCCATTACGGAATTAACTACGAATCAGGCACCAACAACAACGCAAGAACCAACGACTGCACAAACTACAACGACAACACAAACCCCAACGACATCACCGGTTCCAACGGAAAGTGAAGCTCCGATAACTAACTCTCCATCTACAACTACTCAAACACCAACAACTACCGTTTCGCCCACCCCCGATGCTGAGGAAGACGTAAAAGAAGAGCCGATAGCACCGATCGAACAAGAAGATGCGATAGAAAAAGACAATGTAATTCCTCACGAAAACGAAGTTACTCCTTAAGTGATACTTTAGCTCTAAGTATTTAATTATAATTCAGTATTTTAATTAAAAAAATATATGTATATTAATTTAAAATCAGTGTTATTGAATCGTGTTGGCATGCGTTTTGATCCTCAATACCGGGAGCGTGTAATGAATACAGATTTATGCGGTATGGTGTTACGTTGATAACAATGGAAGCTAGTCTTTATTATATTTCGACTGTCTTTATTATACTTTGACTATCTTGCATCACTTGGGGTAAAGAATTTGCTGGTACAGTAAGCAGCATAATGAATAATAAATTTTAAAGGTAAAAAAACTGGTTACGACTTAAAATTCAAATTGGTTTTAAATTCAAATTTTTAACTAATAAATCTGATTAAATTATCTACACATTTTATTGAAAAATATTATAATTCATTATTAATAGTGATTCAGAATATATATAAATCAAATTTTGAATTAAATGAATTGTAATAAGCTTTAACTTAATATTTATTATAGAACAATACAAATTGGTTGAACGCATTTCATTTGTCTTAATATTAAAAAAATGGAGACAGACACAAATATTTTTAATAAATATTCCAACTATTATCTAACTGAAATGGATTAAATTGTATCCAAATATGGTGTATAATATTAAAATAGTCCAAATTGATTTTAATTAATAGACTGTGAATAAAATTTTAGTTATTTTACTGTATAACATTAACACAGTTTGAAGGTCAGGAAACCAACCGATTTCCTTAGAAACGTGATTCGGTTATGTACTGTGAATAGTTGATTAGTTTTAAAGATGAACGTCTTGTATATATTTTTTATTATTATTCAAATAATGGCAGATTAATTTTAAATCCTTGATGATACAGACATATTTATTACCTCGTTTATTCTTGAATCGTTTTAGAATTTTGATCGATCGTGATTCGTTTTTATATTTGTTTGTCGGAAATATTTGATAAGCGAGCAGGTTTTGCTTAAATCTGCGATACGTATTATTCAATAGTTTTCTTCTTTCCAATTCTTAATTAAGGAAAGGTGTTGGCAAGTGGCGTACTAACTAAAATAAAAATTTGGGCTTTTTACAAGTAGAAGAAAAATGTACAAGTAGAAGTAGTAGTAGTAGTACAAGTAGAAGTAGAAGAAAAATGGAACGACATAACTACCTAATGACAAACGTTTTACCTATATTTTTCTAATAGTGTCTATATGCAAAATTACATTTAAATTGGTGACACCAACCCGTGGTGATAATATAAATATTCGAGAACTTTTCTCATTCACACACTTACATTTATAGCCTATGCATGAAAAAAAAACACAGCTTACTGGCATGTTTTGGTTTATTTTGCGTCAAAACTAGTACATAATGTATGAACAATAACCAATAAAGCGGGAATTATTCTGAAAAAGTGCACCAAGTGTCACCTTGTTAGTAAGTAGATATAGGTGGATGCTAATAATATCCTAAGTATAGCCTATATACAATAAATAATAAAAATCAATTACTGAATGTATGTGCGCGTATCTCTTCAGAACGGGACCATCTATTATGCTAATTCTTACTGAATAAAATATTTGAAAAGTCGTAGAGAAAGGCGAATAATTAGGCTGAAAAATCTCCATATAAAAATGTGAGTTAGTGAGACAGAAGAGACAGATAAGCATATCTTCAAACATAATGACAGATTAACATTTAGTTGTTCAATTGCCATTTTATTTTATTACATGGTAAAGAGACCATTTGGTCTCATTTTCCTTCGATAGTGCACCCGAGCGAAGCCGGGTCGAGCAGCTAGTTAATAATAAAAAAAAATTGTGTATACATACATATTATGTCATCGTTTGAAATAAGAGTTCTAAAAATTTGTTCTCTACAAACATTTCCCTGATTATACGAACATAAATTCCTCCTTTGAACACCGCAAAACGAGCAGAACAATCGTGAAATTGAAGTCCTCCCATCGATGTTAATAACATTGACCGTCACAGCATCACTTTAAGTCGAGGCACAAGTATAAATAATCATATTTTTTTTTAAATAACAGTTTTTGCACAATTGAATACGTAGAATTTATAAAAAAAATACATACTTATTGCTCAGGAATGTCTATTAAATGAACATTCCTCAGTTCAATATTAACGGTTTGCACATTCCTTAAATATGTAAATAAGAAAGAGAATATTCTGCATGTTTGAAGCCTATTTAAACTGATACGACGTGGCCATAGTCTAGTTAATCGAATTATTATATCATATAATATAAAAGTAAAAAGAGTTACGGCCATTTTCATAAAAAAAAAGATGTACCTGTATGTTATCTTTGTTCAGAACTAACGTTTGCTTGCGTTAATTTACACCGTACCTATCCCTCGAGAATAGTAACTTTTCTTTAAATAAAAGGTACCTTAAGTCGTTTTCTGTATTCCTGATACCGTGTATGCGAAGTAATATGGCAATCTGTTGAGCAGTTAAAGCGTGAAAGCGTAACAAATAAAATCACATTCGTTAGGATGCGTGTAGCCATTACTAGATAGAAATCAATTACAAATATACATCCGAATTCTTGATAATTCACTGATATATACATATATTTTTTTATACTTTATAGGTAAACGTTTTGACCACAATCTCATCTGATATTAAATGATGATGTGGTCTAAGATGGTATATCACGCTTAACCTAGAGGGAGACTGACTCTCAAGTGCAACTGCCGGAACACACAGGAACTAGAAAATAAAATTGAATTGTAAATTTTAAAAAAACATTTGACTGGACAACACAATACCGAGTCCAACTGTAGCTAAGAACAATCTAGATGACACAATATCTATTTAAAAAAAAACAGTTCCATCAAATTGGTCTTCAGGATGAGAAGAATTACAGACGTACGCACACTTGAATTGGTTTTTTATATAAAGGTATATATAAAACAGAAGATATGAAATAGTATACTACATGTAAACGAGTATTGAAGTGAAATAAAAAAACAGCTATAAGGTATATTGATTGTTGTATTGAGTTTCTGGTTCATTTCACTTAGCGAACAAATACCAGCAAACGTAAACAATTGTTCCGGTTTGATGACTGTGAACCTTTCTTTTCTGGTATTCACATGGCCCATTACATTAGTAATGTTTTCAGATTTGCATTTTGGAGTACTGTATATTAAAGAGTACGGTAATGCTTTTTCTTGCTTTTTAAGTGACGAGATTCAGCCACCATATCCACTCCCGACATTAAGCTGGAATTTTCGGTGAATAAAAATATCATGATGTAACCATAGCATGATGGCATAGTTTTTTTTAAGCTTACCTGGCTAGCTACCGCATTCATATTGAGAATCTGTCGTCAAGTACCTATGTGTGTGTTCTCACCAATATATTAGAGAATCGTTCCTTTTGTAGGTTTATTGTGTTTTCCATCTTAGACCATTTAATCATTTAACATCATATGGAATTGTGGTCAAACGCTAACTTATAAAGACTAAAATAATAATATATCTCAGTAGTTTTATTTCTGGTATACGGCTGTATGCTTTATTTTCAGATATTGGTAAGTCGATCGAAAACAGGTAGTACTATTACCAGAAACCAATGTTACCAGGAACACAGAAACAAGTATATAAGAATTGAAAACTTTTTTGATATATTTTCCTTAGATGGTTAAGGTATTGCAACAGAAAATACTATAAAATTAAATAAAATACAAAGGTATTATTCTATGAAATGTGGCTGATTATATTGATGATACCACATAGTACAACTAAGCCGGGAATAATAACTGGAATGTATCTGAGGGAAAAAGTAATTGAAATTTTATTAAAGGTGAAAGTTTTAATAAAAATTAGTAAAAATGAGACAAAATTATCAACAATTATAAATATTAAAATCTCGCAATACTGATTTTTTCACCCAACTAAATAAAAGGATGGTTGTATGTATGAATTAAAGCATGTTTGTTACGTTGGTACACTCTTTAGCTAATTATAGATAAATTTTGGATTTATATGTACATATATACAGTGTGTATTATTCGTAACTGTTGGTATTGTATGTAGTTGAGAAATAAATAAATAGCTTGATGCATTTTAACATATGAGGTATCTATCTTTAGATTGGTCTTAATAGTGTGTGACATAGTAGACTTATCCAACTATGACGCCTGTGAAACAAACTTTTGGGGATTTGTTTATTTTTTAATATTAATAATTCTGTTGTTTAATTGAATACGTTTAAACTTATTACGTTATTTATGGAAGTATGCCACGTTTTTTTAATAACTACATTTCATTTAATAGAAATAAAGTGAATATGCAACAAGATAGAAGTAATAATTCTAGATAATTCCAAATATAACCTAATTTACTTCACAATATTATACATAAAATATATTCACAAACATTAAATCGTGTTACGGTTTCCTGAATAAACAGCTTCAACGTAATAAGGACTCTTTGTTACTATCTTTGTTGCTCTATTGATCTTCAAAACTTATTCAATATAATGTAACTTGTATTAATTTTGGCAATAGTCACGGGTTAGCGGTTAAGTGATGAGTCATCATGTCGATGGCGGCGTTTTCAACTCTTATAATAATATTCGGCTTTCGAGGAAAATTTTGAATAATTATTACCATAATTAGGGTTACCAGATGCATTTAAAAACGTGCAAAACTTAACATTTTTTTTTTGTTCACAAATCCGTAATCACATTTCGAATAACGTATACTCACATTTTCTTCATTGAAAATAAACATAGTTGTGAAAAATGTGAAAACGAATTGAAGCCTTTAGTTTTAGTGAACGGAAATAACAACTATATATATTTAAAGAAATGTCATAAACTATTTATTTTATACAGGACAAGTATAATTAAAATTGGTGTCAACCTTAATTGGTATATATAAGTATATGACTTAAAACGTTGTTACGTCAAAATTACATACAGTCTCAGGGTAGTCATTTGAGGTGGGATTCTGTTCAAACAATTCATTGTATTAGATTCCAATTGCATTTTTTCTAATATACGCCACTTTTCGAGGTCTAAAAATTTTGATAGGATTAAAAGCCACTTCTTTTTTCTTTCGTTTATTCTACGCAAGTAGGGTCAGTGTAATATGGTTTATCTTCTACTCTCCTCTGTTAGTCTCGTTATTTCAGTGTTCATCACCTTTCATACGCATGTCACTTTTCATACAATCTATCTATATTTCTTTCATCAAGTGCATCCATATTAGTCTATATAGTTCATACTCTTTTAGTTTCATATAAAATAGGTATACTAAACATTAAAAAATTGCCATATTTTAACAATAAATACAAGTACGTAGTGTCCTGTTTCTGAATATTTAACAAAGGCTTATTGCCACACAGAACGCGGCTCTATTCTTCTTTTACCAACCAAAAGTCTGATTACATGGATTTTCATAGTTTTTTGCTGTTTTTGCCAGATTTTCCTGAGTATACAAACTTAATAATACCTGGCAACACGAATAACTGATACAAACGAATATACATCCGCATATTTGTGTCGGGTCCGTGTCGGACTAGTTATGCACATTCTTGTTAATATATATGCCGGTGACATATTCAAAAATTAGGTTGCATAATATACCATCTGAATAATATTAGCATATGTATCGATTTATTACAAACATCAGATATTATTTAATAGTTATTACTTTAAACGAGAGGAAATGTGTTATTTTTACCTAAATACATTTTTTAGCTGCAATACTTTTCGATCAGAGTTAAATGATAAAATATCAGTCACATTGTCTATTTTACCGCGATATATTTCGCCATCTACCATTGAATGTCACCTCTCACATTTTAAGTTACCACAAAATATTTCCTACATAAGCCAAGAGAGCCAGCATTTAATTGAATATAATCAGAATAATACATAGACCATACATTTTAAAGATATTGCTTAATTTGGTCAAAATTTAACGATAAATGTCAAGTAAGTTGGGAAAATACTGTCATCTGAGAGCTATCCTGGCGTGCGCAGAATAATAGATGCTGTCATCATTTATAAAGATACAAACGCAGACGAAGTCGGGAACAGTTGTTAGTAGATATGTCTTTGCGTGTCTATTGAACTATTATCGCATAAGAATCTATTTCGGGAACCATAAGACGTTTAACGTTCGTACAGGTCAAGATGGCGAGTCAAAACATCACAACAGGAATGCTTATTTGTCGTTTTTTCTACTTAATTATTATAAAATATGTAACTTCTTAATGTCACCATCATTTATATATAGACAACACAAAAACATCTTCTTTGGATTCTAAAAAAAATTCTTGCTCCTAAATATCTCAATAACATATAATCAGATATTCATATAGATTTTCATATCAGATAGATTTTCTTATTCTTCATTTTATTTAAGGGCTTTTACCATTTCAAGTATATGCCAGTTTCATCATAATTTATATCTACGTACAACCATAACTCATAAATATGAAATAATTAATAAAAAAGTCGTGGTGATCGAGTGGTTTGACCGGTGCAATATCAATGCCATGTGCGCACAGGTTCCAACCACGGCATGTACCAACAAACTTTTCGGAACTCGCTGTACATTTACAAATTTAAAATTGGTGACACTATCGGCTGCCGGTGAAGGAAAACATCTCGAGGAGACTTGAATATAGAAATTGCGAATTCTCCGAAATCAAAATCAAAACTACTTTATTTAGTTTAGGCCCTGAGAAGGCGCTTGTGGAAGTCAAAACTACCACCGGCTAGGACAAACAACCCAGTGCTCGAGAAGATCCGGCAAGAAACTCGATCGGGTTTATCTTTTCACCATACATAACACATAACATATTTTTAGGAACATACTTAGTTATAGACATATATAGTAGTTGCTGAATGCACAGAGAGGGCCGTCATTTCCAGACATCACCATCGTTCATATATTGATCCACCCTATAATAGCCTTTACTGATTAAAAGTCGCTTGATATGGTGCTTGAACTTATTATCCGCGTAAATCGGTAATGTGCTTAGGAATTTTGTTAAAAAACCTAACACTATCACCTAAAAAACTGTTACCGGCCTTAGTGGGCCTAAATTATGGAATGACCAAATTTTTATTGTTTCTAATATTTAAAACATATCGCTTGTTGATAAATTCAGCTTATATAAGATTTTGCTGATATACATTCGATTTTCAAGAATGTATCGGGAGGAGAGATATAAGATACCGAGTTCCTGGAACTTAGCCTTTAATATTTTAAATTCGGAGTTTGAAATCGCCAATACGTTGTAGGATGACGCGTTGGTTACGGTCGTGCAATGGATCTCTTAGAAACTGATAATGATAATGATTAGATAGAGAATTTAAACAAGCTACAATCCTCGTCAATCTTTTTGATCGCAATTTCTGAATATAGCTGTAAGTTTAGGCTTGCGTTTAATATAGTCAAGAATTGAATACGAACCATAGTTAAAATATTATTATAGGAGTCTAAAATTGGTATTTATTTCTCAGTGTTATAGATGTCACAATAATATGTATTTGTACCTAAATTTGTGTAGTGGGCAAATATGTTCAGGGCGGCCAAAAAGTTTGGCGAGGACTGTACACAGCATTTTGGAAGAGACCAAAGTAATTTCTGCTAGAATGCTTTGATAAATACTCACACACCAGATGAATTACATATAAAAATTGTCAAAATCAATTACAATTTTTCATTGCAAAATTTGTCCTCATAAAAAAACAATGTGGTATAATTAATTATAACAGGATAAATAATATTTTAAATGGCATAACTAATTAATTAAATTGATATCCTTTTTGACTTTAAAACATCCTTTACTAGTTTAATGTTGGTGACCTTGATGGGACCACTTTCGTAAGTTTGATACGACCGAGTAGGTATACCTTTCTTCATGATTATAGGTATGTACATATTATTCTTCTATTGCATTATATCTTTTCATCGGCTTCATACGCTATTCTTCCATATTATCAGTAAATCTCTTGAAAATTATAAATCATTAGCAGCCGCCCACCACTTTTTCTCTGTTGGTAAACAAAAAACAAATCAAATTTTAATAAACTTTTTACTACTATGTCCAGAGAAACAAATGCCAAGTGTCATCGTAAAAAACCAGCAATTTGTCACTATCTATTTTTCATCACAGTGCAATAATTGTTATTTTAAACCATTTTTTTAAACAAATAACAATAAAGCTAGCAATGAATTTGCTAACTATTTTCAACAATTTAAGTTTAACTTTCGTCAACATGGTCCTTCAAGAATTTTTTTTGGGAATTTTTAACTTATAATTTTGTTTGCACCCTGTATACTTTATCGTATTTAATGAAGTTTCTTTTTCCGATAACGTTTTTTTAATCTAATTACTTCTAACGTGGTTCTAATATTATCTAATATGTAATATTATGTAATGGTGCTTTTTGTAGATGATACTTTATTTATATTTAAAGAGAAAAGAATAGATTCAGTCGTTGGGCATTTGAATAATAAGTAAATAAAATTTGACATTGGTTTGCGTTAAATAACCTGTTGCTAAATACGGATAAAACGAAATGTATAAAATTTAATTTGACTGATGTTTCACGAGGTGACAGAAGAATCAAAATAGAAGGGAATTTGGTAGGGTTAGTTGTTAATACTCTATTCTTGGGTATCACACTTGATTCCAAATTATAATGGGGTCCTCACATAAAAAAAGGCTGACAGATTAAGTTCTGCTGCATTACCACTGCTAGGTTAGTCTACTTCGCTTACTTCCATAGCTTTATGTCTTATGGTATTATGCTGTGGGAGAAAGCAGCTGAGATATACACCATATTCTTATTACAAAAACGGGCAGTTTGATCAATACACAATATGGGACCTCGAGAATCATTAAATAATAAGTTTTAAGAATTCGATATCTTAACTCTACCCTCCCAATACGTTCTTGATAATTTAATGTATGTTCACAAAAACTTTGAAAAGCTAGATTTGATTAAAGACCGACATGATCTAAATCCTAGAATCTGTCACAATCTGGTCGTCCTATGTTTCCGACTCAGTAAAACCAGTGACAGTTTTTTAGGTAATAGCGTAAAGTTTTATAGCAAGTCTCAAAGCATATTACCGATTAGCTGGACTGTAAATTTAGGCGCCATATCAAACGGCTTTTGGTGTCAAAGGACTATTATAGAGTGGATTAATTCAATGTCTGGAATTGACTCCTCTCTGTGCATTCACTAAAAATGATTGTAACATGAAATGTATTTTAAATATACATCAATATATTAAAAAGATAAATCGAGTTTCTTACTAGTTCTTCTCGAAGACTGGGTTCTTTTCCGAACCGGTGGTAATTTATATGTTCATAAGTGCCTTTTTAAGGCCTAAATTGAATAAAATAGTTTTTGATTTCGATTTTGATCTAACTATTATTGCTCGCAGTTTCCACGACTTCGTACACTTGAAGTTATTTTTAAGTTACAAAGATTCCTTGTACTAAAATTTCATCACTACGGCTAAGTGCCGCAACTATGTGAATGTAAAATAAAATTACATAATAATCATGTACAACATCGTTTATATTGACGTTGCAATATGAAGTTTACAGCGTACGCCAATGCGATATGTGTTCAAGTCTGCATAACGTGTTTTCACCGTGCATCGACCGTTGACTAGACATTATTGTGAGACGAGATTCTTTGTTACATACTTACTTATAAAGACTAAACAAGAATGACATCTATCAATTGGAGCATGGATCCATAAAAATTGTATTCACACGATACAGTCAAAGAGATTGATTGTTTCTTTTTTTTAAATAATATTTGGAACAATTGGCCAGATTTTAAGGAATATTTATTAAGTTTATAGTTTTTTAAATATATATCTCACACTATGGTCCTTAGGAATGAAGCAATTGTCATAAAATATATAGGTCGGAGAGTACGCTAAGAGTGCACGAAGTAATAATAGATCGGACGGAACGTATAGCGTTGTATACGGTATATTGGGTGCATGAGCCAATCGATGACAAGTGAGACGAGAAGGGCAGAACTGTGAATACAGAAAGAAGAAGAGAAAAGAAAAAGCTAATAAAAAGATGCTTAATTAAAATTGACCAACAACAATACCCCAGTTCAGCTGTTTGCTGTTACAGCTAAGTGATACTCAACGCTAAGTTTCTATTTGGGCCTAGCAATGTACCGACATTCAGTCGATGGCTTAACAATAATATTGCATAACTCTATAAATAATAATATATGCTAAAATTAATAATAAGAAAACTTAAATACAACCAAAGTATTTCTTACGTTATTGAACTCGTCTGATTTATTTATAGATATGAAATTGTCAACTATGAATTTATTTTTTCATGAATTTTATTCTGCGAGCGATATACCTGTAATTTTATATTGACGATTGAATCGTCGTGTTGACAGCGAAATGCTTTATATCTGTAATTTATTTTATAATTTATTTTTTTACTTACAACGCTATTGGCTATGTGGCCTATCACAAGTTCACTGGAATACTAAGGCGGGCGCTTAAGGCACTTCGCTGCTTAACAACAAGCTGAAGGGTGCCAAAATAGCCGAATCTCGGCTTGGGCTGTTACATTGGATGCAACACCGCGGATCTGTGAAAGCTAAAATAAGGTAGCTATTTATACATATATGAGTTCGTGAAACACACATGTGTAGCGAAATGTGTGCCTCGGGAATACAAACCTATATTTCGTATCTAACAACTTTTTTTTTATTAACGTAGGGAAATCCTTTATGGATACCCATCCTCCCGGGGGAGAGAATGGGTTATATCAGACTCGCACGGACTAAAACCCCACGGTGTACCGGCCACCACTTTAAGTTGGGGCGGCACGATGCTGCCCCCAGCGGTCAGCCCGGCGAAAGATGGCCACCGGGCTCCGTCCTTATAGGGAGGTACACTGGGTACACGACCAGCTACCTCCCCTCGTCCGCCGAACCTGTGCAATGAGGAGATGGGCTCTCCAGCCCATCCCCTCAGGTCCAGCTACGGAGGTGGAAGGAGGCGGGTAAATCGCCACCTCTTTCACTGGTCCTCCTTTGGCGGAGACGGCCGCTGAGAGGGTCCGCCTCTCGGGCCCTCTCCACCGCCTCCTTCTGCGAGACGACCTCCTCGCAGAAGGAGGCCATCGCCCTCCATGCGTTTTCGCTGCCGAGCATAGCCACAACCACGCCCGGCAGCGAAAGATCTCCTGTCACCGCCGCAGCCAGCGTGCGGCGAGGGTAATCTAAAGTAACTCAGTTCGAAAATGAGGGAAATAACAAATAAATATGTGGAGACGATCTGTGTTATGTTGTTCAACTAGTGACTGAAAATTTTCAGTGTCACTGTATTGCGATAGCAGCGTTCTTGAGGGCTCCACTCCAGAGGAACAATCCTAGGATTGAGCCGCTATAGAATAGGGTCACGGTGAATGTGCGGAAACAAAATTCAGAACTAGACTACGGTGACGTGATCAGTAGTTACGAGGCGCACAAATATTCTGTTTTCAAGAGTTGGAGGGATATTGATCATGCACTGCCGTTATTTTACCAGGAGGACCGAAAACAATGGACCAACAGTTACCACTTGCTTTGCGAAACATGTATAAGAGTGACTCGTTACAACGATTCACCTTTTTTGCTTCACGCGGCGAATTAGACAGTTGATAAATTCTTACCTCTCAGAACTCGTCATTAAATGAACTCCAGTAAATAACTTACTACAATATTGAAAAATGTCATAAATATAATTGTTTTATGTCTGTAGTAACACCAGCCTTTATTATAGAATTGACATTTTGCAATAACATAGACCATTTAAAGATAATTAACATAAAATTCATAAAACCCTGTTGCTAAGACACGAGTAAAAGTCAAACAGTAATGACCTTTGACTTTAAAGTCTCAATTACACTTGTCCACATAAACGGGTTTGACCTTCAGAAATTAAGACTGCCATGAGCAACACACACCTGCCACATGTCAGGATTTTTACATCCTTATTATTTCGTTCTATTTTTATTTATTGATCGAAATTCAGTATTACATTACAGCATAAACTTAGAACTCAAAACCATATCCCTATGTATATCTAGTTGCCAAGATACTTGCAGGCTGGCATGATGGCGACGACCACCTAAGAACTTAAATCATAGCGGTAGCCATTGTTTTTGGATATTATTACGCTTATAATAAGGTAAAGTACCGTCAATGTGGGGTACTATAATAGATTAGTGATTGGATACTACATATTGGCTACATGATTATTAGAACTATGTTCAAACAAGCTTTTGTTCACAGCTTGGCTTGGATTAACGTAAGTGCGTAACGAGCGTAGTTACGGCCATGCGGCGTTTTGTCCGTTCCTTCCACCTCCGTAGCTGGACCTGAGGGGATGCGTCGGGGGGCTCATCTCTTCATTCTACAAGGTCCGGCTGACGAGGGGAGGTAGCTGGTGGTGTACCCAGTCTACCTCCCTATAAGGACGGAGCCCAACGGCCACATTCCGCCGGGCTGACATTTGGGGCGGCATGGTGATAGCCATAGTACGGTCCCATGCCACCCCAACCAAAAGCGGCGGCCGGTACACCGTGGGGTTTTAGTCCGTGCGAGTCGGACATAGCCCACTCTCTCCCCCGGGAGAGTGGGTATCCATAAGGGACTTCCCCACGTTAATAAAAAAGAAAAGATTTGACCTAAATATGGGGGACAGTACTTTTTTCTGGATTAAAATACTAACATTTATGGAAAAAGTGAAAGAGCAACATACAAAAAAACTCAGAGTCGTATTAATAGTATTAGTAACGAAGTAAGGGTAAGTTAATAGTAAGTTAATATGAGTATTTTATTTATTTCATTCTGACTTTTGCTTTTGAAATTTAGAATTGTAACTTTTATTATTTCGATGTTTAAATTGAATGAAGGAAAGGTTAATGATTTGATCTTCCAAAAATCCAGGTAATAAATATGATGATGAGAGTTGATTTTTGCACATAAAAATTGATTTATAATCCACGAGGACTAGAAACGACACCGTGTCTTTTATTAAATACGGTACAGTTTTTGGTTCAATATAATAATAAATCTGTTTTTAATCTAAGTAGTGCAAAAGGGTTATTCAGATAAAGCGCGAAGATACACTTTTGCAGGTCGGCATGATGGTGACGACTGCCGTTGGTATTTAATACCGGTAGTTGCTGCTGTTTTTGAACTGAACCATACTTTCCATTAGGCATTGTGCAGTCAATTTGCCGAACTAATATTAAAAAAAGAAAACATATTCGCTTCTGGTTGACTAATCTGTATTTAAACATTCGCGAGACATTTTGTTTCAATTCGCCTTGGTATAATTCTTTATGGTAATACTGTCTATGTAATTAACGTGTTATTTAAAACCAGAAGTAGGTATTACTTTGTCGTGTTTATATAAACTATATTTAATTAGTAAACAGTAGTAAAAAACAATAACTTTTTGTATTCTCGAGATGAATAGGTGACCGATGCGCTAAATTAAATATCACAAGGCCAACCGGAATCGTGAACGCGCCGACGCCGCCGTCGTTGCGACTCGTAACGTCCAAATGCAGGCATAATTACTTTTTTATTTTTAAGAAGGGGAAAAATCCTTCATGGGATACCCTCACACTGCCGGGAGACAGCGTGAGGATTATGCCGGACTCTTACCGGCAAATAAACCCCTCCGCCGCTCAGCGCGTATATGGATCAGGGTACGGGCTCACGCTCAGCATACTCCACTACTCTGGGCACGCGCTTGGGTCACCCGTAGATGTAGATGTTCGAACGGGGACCTTCGTCTCGAGAGAGAAGAGACGCTTCTCTCTCCTGCTTGCTCCTAAAGCTGCGGCAAGCCGTGCTTCCAATCGTCACGGGCTGTCCATTCGCGACACCCCTGTGTCTACCGCCAGGCATAATTACTTATTCTAATAAAGTTTAAAGTGTATCTATAATTACCTATTTTGTTTATAATTCTTGATCTGTGACGCTTTTAAAAAAATTTACCTGCTTATTACATACAAGGTCGCGGTAAAGACGGCGTGCGAGACGAGAGGGGAGTGTTTCATTTCTCATAGATTAACACTAATCAGATACGAAATGTTATTTATCTCTGTTTTTTTTTTTGTTTTTATTGTGGTTCGTTATAAATAAGAAACACTTTGTATTTTCTCTAGTACTTTTGACTCGGTGTGTATTAAGATAAAACGTATAGAGCATTTAGTAAAAATTTACCTTCTTCAGAAAAAAAATTAGTTTGCTGAATATATTGCAAAGTTATCTATATTGAATTTGAACGATATTGGACCGGAGTGACGTTACAGCCTCACAACAGACGGAATTTTCGAAAGAAAATAATGACTAGAGGAATTTAAACTTAAATACATATGTATAAAGCTGAAAATCGCTTGATACTTGCCATAGGGCGTATGGCATTTGGAATCCCCGGGCGTATAGTTTATGTGGAAATTTGTTGAAACTATTCGATTGTTTGAAAGCCGATACTAACCGAATACATTTTAGAACAAATAGAAAACTAAATACCGTAGCGAAGTTGTTTCTGTACCGCAAAATGTTCACGTAAAAAGGTGGATGACTTTTCATCTATCTCTATTCGCTATGCACGTGTTGGCACATAATGTAGGTAGGTTTGAGAATACACTTCAATTGTAGAAGTATAGCTGAGTATACTGTGTACTAAAGAGGAAAATATGCGTTGTATATGATAAGAATAAGAAGTATCTCGTATGGAACAAAAATTTGAAACGAAGTTAGCATACATTCGTATCTCTGTAATAAACTTAGGCTGTCGGTGAAGGAAAACATCGTCATTAACCCATAGCATAGTTGCCTTTTTCTAAGGCCCGGCTCGTTAATTACCATCATCAAGTAAACAATATTTTGCCAAGCACCTATTGCTGTTTTCCGGCAGATGCGTTTGAAAGTAATTTCTGTGTAGACTTATCATGTCATCGTCCTGGGCCACAACTTTATCTAATTTCAGGTGAAATTGTAGTCAAACTTTAAAAGCTATAAATAATATGTATATATGATACATATGTAGGAGTTTAACTTATTTGTATTTCGCGAGAAACGCAGACTTTATAACATACATTAATTGGTAGCACGGCTTACAGAAATATAACTTTACTAGTTTTTGTCCGTGGCTTCGTTCGCGTTATTGCAGATTTGACCTTTCTCTCGAGAACAGTACTTTTTTTTGTTTTGCTGCATGGAAGGTACCCTATGTCTTTTTCTGTTGTCCTGTTAACGTGTATGCAAAAAATCATGATAATCGGTGGAGTAGCTAAGTTTTAAAAGCGTAGCAAATTTAAATATCTAGATTCAATTATTTATTTACACAGTTCAGCAGCTATGTAAATTAAATATATTACATAAAAACAAGAAAAAAAACTTAACATTAGTACTAAACAATCAGACTCTACAGTCATTATAACTTTTCACAAAAATCTTGAAAGGTGATGACACATAGTTCTTTACATTATCAGCAAACAAACTGACCAGCGGGAAGTGCACCTAGACTTTATTAAGACATCGAAGTATTCGAATGAGCGGTGAGTTGCGATGTGCTACAGTACGACACGTCAATATACTAAGTAATTCATGGCGACGTGCAGCGACATTATTATTTGGTAAAAGTCGACCTAATCTGTACACAAGTTCTATACAATCAGAATTATTATCACATCAAACACTCACGCAGCACCTTTGGCTATAATTTCGTAATTACGTCTGTAAGCAAGCGAGTTAAATTCTAACATATTCATCAACATTTTTGTTCGGTATAAGAATTTATTACGTTATTAGTTACGATGAAAAAGTAAACAAGGTAGATAGATATGACAAAATCTTTCATTTCTTTCTTAGTATAATCCTTTTTTAATTAATGTAAAGAACATCGTGTCATCTGTGCATAACTTAATATTTAGTCTGGCCATAAATACTATTACAATTAAAAATAAACACACTATTACATTTGAATTTGGAATCTATCATTTTTATATGATTTTTCATTGAGTTTTCTCATTTTGCCGCTAATACATTGTACATATTTTGCGATATTAAAATGAAGTGGGGTGATAAAGAGAACCGAATCGCTGTGATTGCATTACAAAAAGTAGGTATGGAGCCAAATGCAATTATTAAAACTCTCCATACGCTTGGTATTAGTAAAATTTTTGTGTACCGGGCTATTAATAAGTACAATGAGACCTCCTCTGTTTGTGACAGAAAAAGACCTGATCGTCCACGTAGTCCACGAAAAAGGCGGTCAAAGCAGTAAGGGAAAGAATTTGAAGAAATCCTGCCCGAAAGCAAAAGATTTTATATCGGGAGATGAAGATAGCACCTAGAACCATATCGCGTATTTTAATACGCTGGATTATGATTTATTTTCAGTTTTAAAGAGCACGACTTGCTCTAAACGCCATGATAATTTGGAGTCCTTAAAACAATCCGTACGATTGGCAGTGAAGAATTTTCCCATGGAAAGAGTGCGTGCTTCTATTGATAATTGGCCTTAACGTTTAAAGGACTGTATTGCAGCCAATGGAGACCACTTCGAATAAGCTTTTTATATTTTAAATTGTTTTATATTTATGTATTAAACTAACACACTGTTCAAGTAATATATGTTATTTGCAATATACTTTTTTTTACTTTGTTTCAGTATTTATGACAAGACTAGGTAGATAAGTTTTAGGCAACGGTCTGTTACCTGGTATCTAATTTTTAGGTATAAATCAGACCGCCTTAAGAAGATATTGTTCTTCGATGGGTAAATGTGTATATTACTCATTCTTTATGGTTATGTACCTAATTGTGAAGAAACTTATACCTCATAAGGTTACTCAGTTGCCCGTTTGTCTGTGAATAAAGACCCTTTTTATTTAGTATAAAGTTTAATACTAAAATTCTTATTTATCTAGGACTAGCAACTAGCCATGACTTCGCCTGAGTTTGTATTTATAAATAATAAAAAACATTAGTCTAACAAAGAACATACTGGTAACATTGACGGACGCGACTCGGCGATTGGTTTCCGAGACAAAACAAACACTGACCCAGTTGCGGCAAGCGGCCGGGCTAACGGTCATGTGCTGGTCGAATGCAACTATAATGAAACCGGTTTATAAGCACCGTTTATTGTATAACACCTTGTAGTGTCCGATACGTAGATAACATTGACGGATTACATTGTGTAAAAAACACAGTTCAATTAAATGTTAATGGGTAAAAAAGTATATACTCTATAGTACTAGCGGACTCTGTGGGTAGACCGTCCCGCCATATATTATATGTTTCGATAAATCATTCTTCCAACAAATTATTTTAAACGCTTTCATCGCCCTTTGTACACCGTATCAACTACATTATTAGGCAGCGGGTTAAGCAATCACCTATCTGATGCAACCACGCTATGTGATTTGGCTTTCAACCTCAAAGTAATGATTATTATGATATACAAAATATTCTACGTACGAGTGTACTTACGAGAGTGTAGGCGAGTTGTGTATTTGTAAAATACCCCGCGATATAGAGCGTCATCGATAATGCGCGGAAGTTGCTATAAAAAGTAGCTTTAAGGCATTTTTAGAACCTTTTCTGTTATTCTAATATCGCAATAATTAAATTGACCATTAAGTGTAATTATTTAAATTCATATAAACCAATTGGATCTTAACATTATATTTAATGGCTCATTACAACATGTTGAAATGGAAATATGAAAATTATTTATTAAGCAAGATTTTTTTTTTTGCATATTGGTTTAATATATGAATGATTCATATATAGAGTGCCAACTTTGGGGTGACGGAACAGAGTTGATTCACTGTAATATCAACACACTTGTTTAATCAATTCGTTCGGGCAAGGTAAAATGCTACTGATGGTGGAATTTTGTGACACACTTCATGAACTTGTGGAATAATCGATCGTACTATACGCTTAAATTTGAACAAAATTACACATTATGTATAGAGGAATTGAAATATAGAAGGCAGCTTTTGATCATATAATTTGATTCAGATAAACATTATAAGTACCAGCCCAACACGGAATAAAGCGCTTGCGTTATGTTAGACTGGAAAAATTAAAAAACTCAATATCGTTTTGGTTGACGTTTGGCACCGAGAATAAGGGAATCACTCGCATATACCTCTGTACCCAATACACCCCGCAACCCCTACCTATTGCCCCCGGAAAGAGGCTTCCTAATGAGGTGCCTTCCACCGACAGCAACCTTAATTCCCTTTTTCTTTTTCTTCCTGTTGATTATTGCCAATCCCAGAATTCCTCTAGGTGATTTTTAAAAGAGGTGTTCCTGTGTATTGTTTAATGAAGTCTTATTCCTCAGGCTCATATGTGAACCATTCCAGACAATTTTTCTTTGTCACATGAAGCCACTGATCTTGGTAAAAACATTCAAGGCAGGGAAGATACAAGCTTGGATGGACACCGAGTCCGCCCTAGCTCGTTCCCACCTCCCCTTGATAATTAGAGAATTATCAGTATGAACGCTGCCTGTAAGGGTATAGGCCGCCAGAAAGTGATCGACTTTGCCCGGGGTGCGACGCAATATTACTCTAGACAGTGTACCGCAAACAAGTTTCCTGACATAAGACACAGAGAGACCAGTCAGAATATAATTTATATACGGATGGAATCAGAGCTTATAATAATACAATTTTTGATTGACGTATAAAAAAATTAAGCTAGAATTTGTTCCTGTTACTCTTCTTCAAACAAATGATGTTAAATAAATTATGTAAATCAACTAAATATCACAGTTCCTGATTGAATCATAACACGAACGTCCTTGGTGATCAGCATAAAAATTGGATCACGTATGGGTGGAACATGTTTTCGAGGTTAAAGTGTGTGTTATATTAAGGAACGGAGCGATTCTGAAATAAAGGGTTAAATTTCAAAATATATTATTTTTATAATAAAATTATCTTGATCTGAAAATACAGTGACACCTAAAGATAACATCTCTTGTTAATATTGAATACTTCATACATTCATAAAAGAATATTTAGTCAAGAACCAATCACAAACATACTCATGCAGTGGATAAAACAAATACTAACACATTATCCATTTACATAAAAACTATAATTCATTTTATACGATAAAATAAAAAAATGTATCAAATTCTAGTTGCTTAAGTTGTTGTCAATAAGAAAATAGCAAAACAATTTTCTAAATTAGCCTCATTAGTGAGAAATTAATTGTCAAACTATAAAGAAATGTTTAATGATATTTCAAGTGCTGCAAGTGTTATAGATCACGGTGACTGCTTACAATGAAGTGGATCACATATTTATTTTCTACTATCATGGCTAAATACACATAAAGCTATATAGTACCACATATTATTACCACATAAATATTGTCTATGGTTAAACTAATATGACGATAATTCTGTATGCTAATTTGAAGTAACGGATGTTGATCTTTTGTATTTAAATACAAATTATAATAACTTACATTAATTCAAAACTATGACAATAAAACGAAAAGCATTAATCGCTATCGCTAAACACTTCAACAAAATCGCAGCTTTAAGTTAAAATCACCGTTTAAATTGTATTGATTACAGATTTAGTTTTGTTCCAAATGTCAGTGGTATATTCATAGTTTATTATACGACGATTTCTGACAATAACAAAGTGAAGAATCATTCGTTTATATTAAACATAATGTCACTAGGATTTTGACTAGTATTAAATTTATAGCAGACAGTAGACTCGCCGTGTGAAATAAGGATAATTATTAGGCAAGGATCGGTGTGGCGCCGTCTTTATAATCATTAGAGAATGTCACGATAGCTCGAAATATTTCATGGTCATCGTTATTTTTACACTTACAATCAGATAACAAGCGGCAATTTTTTTAATTTTTTTTTAATACTTTATAGGTTAGCGTTTGACCACAATCTCATCTGATGTTAAATAATGATGTGGTTTAAGATGGTAGTCATGGTAAACTTAGAGGGAGACTGGCTCTCAAGTGCAGCTGCAGGAACACACCAACAGATGCTTGAAAAAACCCTACCGGCATGCTATGTTTTCATCACGATGTTTTCTTCACCGAAAGCTTCGACTCAGTTGCTAGGATTCGAACCTACGTCCTTCGACGCTGTGTCCGAACACACTACCAAACGAGCCATCATTTACCTAGCCTTACAAAAAATGACGATTATAAATCGTGCTGATTGATGCTCACATATTACACCATATTGGTGGTGGATGTATCAGTCGATACTAAATCGTATTTGTTAGAAATAAGACACTATGTCGTAGTCTTTGGTCCCTGTATGGTCGTTTCTTATATGTTTTATAGATTTCTTGGTTGATAATTAATTGGTTAGGTAAAGCTAAGCGAGCTGAACTAATTGCCATATTTACTACGTAATATCTCCCTTCATGGTAAATTCAAAGTTAGCAAAACTCAGTTTTGAATGTGAATTGTTAATGTGATAGAGCCGAAACTATGTATCTAATTATAAGTAGTAGAAGTTAAAATTACAATCAATGTTAAATTGACAATTATCTGCATTTTCTGTCATCCAATTGATTAAATGAATAATATATAACTTTACAGGCTGCCATTTAATTCCTAACGAAGCATATATAGATACCAGCAGCGACCCGCGGCTTTATCCGCGTTAGTATGTTTATAAATCACCATCATCTTATCTTTACCCTACCTAAGTATGGTCGGCACAACATGTTTACCTTTTCTACTTTTCCCTGTCAGATGTCATCTCATTATTCATACCTTTTATACACATCATTTTTCGCATAATCTGTCCATACCTTTCTCGGCCTTTCTCTACTATTATATCCATCTTCCTTTTTACTTAAAACTTTTCTAGTTACATGACTATGAAACTCTCCTCATGACATGACTATACCATTGTAACGTTTGCATCTCTGCCACATGTTATTCTCTCTCATCTGTCTCTTTCATATCCCAAGACTCAGATCCATACATTATGACAGGTTCCTTGTCTATGTCACCGTCGTTTTGAGTATATTTATAAACGATTTATACACCTCATTACAGTCTATTTATATCATATCCATTTACACAGCGCAAACCGCGGTAACTGTCAAATGGCAAGATTTTTCCAACGTACTTGACACTTATTGTCATATTTCTACCGATTACAATAGTATCAGTATTTGTCATACTCTATGTGCTATCATGATGTATGGGGTTTTTCAATAAGAGCGCTACAAAAGTTTTTTTAAATAAAACAAAAACGGTTTTGGATATCAATGATATTCTTTATTCCTGTGAAAGTACATTTGATGCCATTATGTATGGAACTCGATTTCTTTTGCATGGCCACCACGGGCACGCTTGCAGAAGTCCAGGCGCTGAACCCAATTTTCGATGGTTTTCAAGCATAAATCGGCCGATACTGCTGCAATTTCACGTTCGATATTCGTACGAAGTTCATCAATCGTCGCTGGCTTGTTGGCATAAACCATAGATTTGACGTAGCCCCACAGGAAATAGTCTAACGGCGTCAAATCGCACGACCGAGGCGGCCAATTGACTGGGCCATTTCGTGAGATAACACGTTCACCAAACTTGGTTTTCAATAAATCGATTGTGACATGCGCTGTGTGGCTTGTGGCGCCGTCCTGTTGAAACCACATACTGTCCAAGTCCATATCATCCAATTCGGGCCAAAAATATTCGGTTATCATTGAGCGGTAGCGATTCCCATTCACAGTAACGTGCCGGTCTTGATCATCACGGAAGAAGTACGGCCCAATGACACCACCAGCATGTAAACCGCACCAAACAGTGATTTTTTCGGGATGTAATGGTGCCTCGTGAATCACGTGTGGATTGCTGCCTGACCAATAACGCATATTTTGCTTATTGACGAAGCCATTCAGCCAGAAATGAGCCTCATCGCTGAAGATGATTTTTCGATGAAAATCCGGATCATTTTCAAGTTGTTGCTCAGCCCAATTCACGAACATACGACGCTTCTGGTGGTCAAGCGGCTTCAGTTCTTGCGTCAATATGATCTTGTAAGGATGTAGGCCAAGATCTTTTCGCAAAATTCGCCACAACGACGACACAGAGGTGCCCAACGCTTGAGAACGACGTGTGAGAGACTGATTTGGGTCTTCCGCAATTGATGCGCTAGCGGCAGCAATATTCTCGACACTACGGGCACTTCTTTGTCTCACTGGCACGGGAACATTTTGTACTGAGCCTGTGGATTCAAATTTTTCCACTAGACGCTCAATTGTTGATCTGGCAGGACGATTATGACGACCATAAATTGTACGTAGCGCTCTTAAAGTTTTGACTACTGACTCCGAATTTCGGTAGTAAATTTTAATAATTTCGACTCGTTGTTGGATCGTATATCTTTCCATGATGAAATGGCAAACCTTACTGAAGAGAAATGTCAAGAGAGCGGGAAAAAATATGGCGTCGTTTGCTGGCCCTATCGGTCTACTTTTGTAGTGTCCCTATTGAAAAACCCTTTATAAGCTATATTATTGTACAGTTATATCAAAATCTCTTCAGTAGTTTTTGCGTGAAGAAGTAACACACACTCATCCTCACAAAGTTTCTCGTCTGTTATATTGGTAAGATTTACTGATTTAACATGCACGTCGCCGCATCAGCTTAATAGCAGGCATAAGCACGTCAAGACATTAGTTTGTTGAGTAAAATATTAAAATTGAGAACAATATTATAAATAATATCATCAGACTTGTATTTTTTAAAGTCGTCAGTTAAGAGTAAACAACAGACTTAAATTTATTCTTCGTAAGTAGGTATCTCGTTCTTAATGATATGCCAAATATCATTCTACAATCAAGAAAAAAGATAAAGGCAAGAAAATATTACAAATTTCTGCTCTGTACCTTAATTATGTTAAAAATGAGAACGTAAGTGTGTTTGTTACGTTTTCACGACCGAAGTACTTAACCGACCTTTATTCAATTTTGCAAAGAAGTTGTCAAGGATACAGAAATGGGCATAGGGTACCAAAAAAAGAATACTGTTTCTAAAGGATGGGTGAAGTTTAGGATAGGCCAAAGTTGATATATAACGCGAGCAAAGACATGAACAGAAGCTGGTATACTATAATAATAAAAAATGTTGAAAAAGTAATACTAATGGGTAGAAATTGTGTGTTAACAAGAGATATACAACAAAACGTATTAAATCGAAAAAAAATTATAACACAATTACGAACGCTTTTCATATGCATATATACGCATATAGGTTTTACAACTATGCATATGATATTGATGATGGCAAATGGAAATATTTATATTTAATTCATGTGTTATTTGGAAACATCGGCGTTTGCGATGTAAATATCAGATTGAACGGTCAATGTTTATCGTAAGTCTCGCTGCGGCAATTAACGGTACAGAATGCCGATAATGAATATCCGACTCAATTGTATTGCTAACTTACGCAGAAATTAGGTATGTTTTCCACTAATAGGCATTTGCAGGTATAATATTATTCGAATCGGTTTATACAGCAATTTCGTGTATAATTATTACTCAGTTAAGATTTTTTCAAATTGTTCCTATGTGTGTGTCTACAATTTTGAAAACAAAGCGAACTTTACTGTGATGGTATTTCAAACTTCACATCACGCTCTCTATGTGAAATGGCAAGTGATGTATTTAAAACATAATCTTACTTTTACGTTCTACCTACCTTCGAGGTAGTCCAGAAGAAAATGGATAAGGAAGTAAACAGCGCGAGTATGTAAATGTTCAGTTGGTAACTTTTCGCGTGTAAATTAACTGACCGTTAACTTTCTTTTTCACTTGTAACAACGCGTGTTGAGAGCGTGATCATGTGGGCGTCCTAGAGTAGTATTGTTTGTATTACGACAGTTTCTCTTTTTAAAGTGAAACTTTTTTACATCGTCTTAAATTTATTCGTCCATCTATCGCATGTCGCATTACAGTCGACCACGGAGAATGCATAAAGTAAAATTTGTAAGGCAGAGCAGCCTAGGCCCATACAGTGGCGCTCATGGCTTCATTCAAAATGATTCACTGATTTCAATAAATATTGTGCTCAGTTTTTTAAATATATCCATCACCTAAATGATTATATTTATTATGTATTTCGCAGACTTAGATGAATTTTTTTTCTTGTATATCTTGTCTCCTATTGATTTCCCATTAATATTCCCACTTTTCAATTATTAAGTTAAGATTTAAAACGCGATTTTAATTCCCTAAATCGAATAATTTTCTGAAAATTTTCATTTACATGCCTACGATCCGAAAAAAAGTTTCACTTGCATCGTGGTTTCATGAAATCACTAGTTATATTTATTTTAACTTTTTAAATCGCTTACATAAATTTGGAAACTTAGATGGCACAGCGTCGAAGCTGTAACTATATCAAAGTTTGCCATTGTTATAGTCGAACGCGAAATTTATATTAGAGCAACTAGCAAATCTCTCACTGTTTACGCTAGTAAGCAGGCAGCTATGCCATAGTAGCATTTTATGAATGAATTCTGATATTGCGAGTAGCAACAGTAGGTGTACAAATTCACAATGTATCATTCCAAAAACGGTCTATATTTCCACAGGTATTTATGACTATTGTCAAAGAAAACACTTGTTAGGCCGAGATATTTATTAAACAAAACATTAGCTAGTACTGTATATTAAAACATCATTCGATAGCTCCTTAAAAAACGTGTGGGCGCCATCTATTATAAACAATATGAACTACAAATTATGTATTAACGCGTTAACATTCCGCCCGCCATGGACAGAGTGTCCATCATAATATACTAGTACCATAAAAATACAATTTTACTAATTACATATACTACATTCGATATATAAATATTAGTTCTAACAACAACAAAAGTGATTTTAAAAGTATTTATGTTGTGACTGGAAGAATGATGAGCTTCGATACAGGTCTCTTGATAATAGATCCTTTACATTTTAAAGACACTACGCGACTCAAATTATCCGAACCAACGTGTTTTTCAATAATTATGCCATACAACCATTTTGCCGGAGGAAGATCATCTTCTTTGACTAACACTACATCTCCAACTTTAGGTTCTGGTGTTATATGTGACCATTTATACCGGTGATGAAGTTGTGTGAGATATTCGCTAGACCATCTACGCCAAAAACTCTGCACAAGCCGTTGAGTAAATTGCCATCTCTTAAGAGTACTCATTGTCGAATTCTCGTAATTGGTGTCAGGAACAAGCACTAGAGGTTCTCCGATAAGAAAATGTCCCGGAGTAAGCGGGAAGCTATCTTCTGGATTGTGGCTTATGTGAGTCATCGGACGTGAATTAAGACATGCTTCGATTTGACAAAGAATAGTGGCCATTTCTTCAAATGTGAGTGTACTATTGCCGATGACCCGCTTAAGATGATACTTGGTGGACTTAACTCCGGCTTCCCAAAGTCCTCCGAAATTTGGAGAATGAGGTGGAATAAAGTGCCAAGTAGTTTTGTTGCCCGCTAACCATTCTGCAATATCTTTTGCCACAATCGAGCCCCTTTGAAATAATCGCTTCAACTCACTATTAGCTCCTACAAAGTTCGTACCGTTGTCACTCCACAAATCTGCACAATGTCCTCTACGTGCAACGAATCTTTTAAATGCTGCTAAAAAGGCATCTGAAGTTAGGTCGCTGACAACTTCAAGATGAATAGCACGAGTAGTCATGCAAATGAATAAACAAATATAACCCTTTATGGAGCGATAACCACGACCCTTTGTGGGTCTGATAGCGATGGGACCTGCGTAATCAACACCACTCTGGTAAAAGGCACGACACGCTGTAACACGCGCTGATGGCAATTGACCCATTAACTGTTGGTTAGCTTTAGCAGCATACCGGACGCAAATAACGCAACTTCGAACAAATTTCCTGACCAGATTCTTCACATTAATAACCCAGTATCGTGTCCTTAAATAGTTTATCATTAATTGAGGCCCACCATGAAGTGTACGTTCATGTGCATCGGCCACAATTAAGTCAGTCAACTGCGATTTGTACGGAATCAGTATTGGATGTCTCATTTCTTCAGTGACTCCAGCCTTCTGTAAGCGACCACCTACACGGAGGATGTTTTCACCATCAATGAACGGGTTAAGCGAGGTAAGTTTGCTGTTTTTGTCTATTTTTTGCGATTTCTCTAACCTTTGTACTTCTTCCAGAAAACATTCTCGCTGACACAACCGGATACAGGTAAGTAAAGAATTGTTTATTTCTTCTGTAGTTAGCCAACTTGAATTTTTACTGTTAAATTCTTTTCTACGTGCTAGATTAACAAATCGTTTACAATATGAAATTACTCTAATTAATCTATTTAAACTGGAAAATCTCTTTATAATACCTTCACTTTCTGTAACAACGTATGCTATAATCTTTTCTCTCTTTTTTTCTATATTAGTTTCATTAACATTTCCCTTTCTGTAATGGACTGTATTTTCTCTTAGCCACTTAGGGCCATGTTTCCACAATTCAATGTCAGCCAATTCACCTGGATTAACACCACGCGACGCACAATCTGCTGGATTGTCTTCAGACTTTACGTAGGACCATTGGCTACTATCCATTGTAGTTAACACTTCAGAAACTCTGTTAGCTACAAAGGTTTTCCACTTACTTGGGTGATTACTCAACCAAGCAAGAACAACACAAGAGTCAGTCCAGGCGTGGATGTTTGCTTTTGGCATACTTAGAGCTTCTGAAATTTCATGAAGAAGTTTTGCTAGCAAAACAGCTCCACATAACTCAAGTCGAGGTATTGAAACTTGTTTTACTGGAGCAATCCTTGATTTAGAAGCTATGAGGTGTACATAAATTTCTCCTCCAGCGTTTATAGTTCTCAAATAAACAACCGCAGCGTAAGCCACGTTGGATGCATCAGAAAACCCTTGTAATTCAGTGTGAACAGAGTTACTACTTGTGGCAATCCATCGAGGTAAGCGAAAATCTGTGAGATGAAAGAGTTCCCTTCGGTAAATAATCCAATCCTTTAATATATTGGGAGGGATTTCTTCATCCCAGTCAACCCCAGATAACCATATTCTTTGAATGAATATTTTAGCAGAGGTTATGACTGGCGCAATCCAACCAAGAGGATCAAATAATCTTGCAATATCTGAGATAACTCTTCTTTTTGTGACTGGTGTTTCAAGAGCAGGGAGCTGAACTGTATACTGAAATTGATCATAAAATCTATTCCATGTTAAACCTAAAATTTTTATGACAGAATCTAACTTACATTCCAATTTTTTTGTTAAATCCTTTGAATTACCCTGCATCATTTGTAGCAGTGCCTCATCGTTGGAACTCCACTTTTGAAGTGTAAAACCACCACGACTTAGCATATCATTCATTTGTCTATAAACCTGGAACCCTTCTTGAACACCGTCACAACCAGTCATAAGGTCATCCATATAAAAATCCTTTAGAACCCTATTAGCTACTAAAGGAAATTGCTGTCCCTCATCATATGACAATTGTTGCAGTGATCTTACAGCCAAATACGGTGCTGAGGATGTTCCGAAAGTTACTCTCAATAACCTTAGATGTTGAAGTTCTGAATTTGGTTGCCTACGCCACAGAAGGCGTTGAAAATCAACATCTTCCTCAGACACTTTAATTTGTCTGTACATTTTTTCAATGTCTGCAACAAGACATATTGGGTAACATCGCCAACGCATGATTATATGTCTCAGGTCAGATTGTAGTGTCGGACCAACCATCATGTCTTTGTTTAATGATGATCCATTACTCAAAGTACATGAGGCGTCAAACACTATCCTAACCTTAGTTGTCGATTTATCTTGTCTAACCACCGCATGATGCGGAAGATATACAGCAGTAGGGTTGTGTATCTCTGGCTCAGGTACTATTTCCATGTGCCCTAAAGACAAATAATCTTCCATGACATCGGAATATTGAAGCTGAAACTCAGGATTATTTTTTAGTCTTTTCTCTAATAAATGAAATCTCTTCTGTGATATCTGTGAAGAATTCCCATATTTAGACAGAGGGTCATCCGATTTAAAAGGTAATTTAACTACATAACGACCTGAATGATCTCTTTGAACAGTCTTCCCAAAAAAGTCCTCGCAGGCTTGTTCTTCTTCAGTTAAAAGCCGGTTAGTATTACAAGGTGGCATTTCTAACTCCCAAAATTTTTTTAAGAGATCATCGGTGGTGTGATTGTGCATACTTACTATTTTGTTATGTTGCATAGTATTATTTTCAGAATATATATGTCCAGAAAGAATCCAACCAAGATGGGTATTTTGTGCTATAGGAAATCCTGGTGGACCTTTGACAACACCTTCCTTCAAAATCTGACAATATATTTCGGCTCCTAGCAACATATCTGTTTTATTTGGAGTACCAAATACAGGATCTGCTAATTCCTTTAATGAAAATTGTGATGGTAAAAGCTTAAATTCAATTTTCTTTTCGGGAAGTAGAGATGTTATTTTACTTATAACATGAGCTTTAACCTCAACGGTATAGTTGTGATCATGGCGGGACTGAATTTTTAAATGAACGTGCCATTTAGACTGCAACGTTGCAGTCTGGTCTCCGCACAGACCTGATATATAGCTCACGCTTGGTAATTTTTTAAGACCAAGCATCTGAACTGCTGCTTCCGTGATAAAAGATGCTTGCGATCCTTGATCTATAAGACATCTTACAAAATGAGTACTGTTTCTCGTTTCTACCTTCACTAAGGCAGTGGCAAGTAGAACTTGGCTGTTCATATTCGAGAAACAAGTAATAATATTTCTGACCTCGCCTTGTGATGTGGATGATGGGGTTGCTATCAGATCCACACCATTTGATTGATCACTTGTATTGTGATCACCTTTATGAACCGATTTTGGATGAAGTAATGAGTGATGTCTTCTTTTACAAATACGGCAATTGGTTGTTTGACGACATGAAAACACAGTATGATTTACTCCGAGACAATTAAAACACAACCTATTAGTTTGAGCAAAGTTACGACGGGCATCGACATCTTCCTTAGCAAATTTCTTACAATTAATTATTTTATGATTTTCAGAACAAAATGCGCATGAAAAAGAGGCTACCGGTATTACATGCATTACTTTCGTTGAATGTATTTTATTTGACTTAGAAGTCTTACTATCTAAAAATTCGAGTGATCGAAATCGTTGATCCAAAAAGTCTATAAAATCACATAATTTTGGCAATTCATCTGTAATTTTACTAATTTGAACTTCCCATAGTTTTCGAGACTCAGTATCGAGCTTTAAGCTTACAATGTATATTATAATTATATCCCAAGAAGAAATATCAATGTTTAAATTTTTAAGAGCATTTATACATTCGTTAGTTGTATCTAATAAATCTTTAATACAAGCAGAAGATTCATACAAAACATTTTTTTGTGACATGAAGCGTTTTAAAATACAATTGGCCAGATGTTTCTTATTATTATACCGGTGCTGTAGTATATCCCAACATGTTACATAATTGGAAGAAGTAACAGGAATATGACGAAGAAGTTGTTCCGCTTCGCCTACTAAATAGCCTTTTAAATAGTGTAAACGTTGAACGTCGTCCAATCTTTTATTGTTATGAATGAGTGATGTAAATAAGTCACGAAAACTGGTCCATTCAGTGTATTGACCACTGAAGGTAGGTATCGATATTTTTGGTAATTTAACGCTAAAAGATTGGTCGGCCTTTGACACATTTAATTCAGTATCTGTTAACTTGAGATGGCTAGAATCGACGTTCGCCTTCAAAATTGCTGTCTTCAATTCCGTTTTGTAATCTGTGTATAACTCTTCTGTTTCACCATACGCATCGGAAGTGTAATATATTGATTTTGCAAGCTCTTTACTTTCAAACTCCGTAATTATCGCTCTGTGGGTATCTTTATATGAAGTCCAATAATTTTCTAATGTTTCAAGACGTGTCTCTAAGTAGGACAAAGTAATTCGCTCTTTAGGGCTCTTTTTAAAATTAACCCTGGCTTTCTGGATCTTTGACTTAACATCTTCTTGACACTTAACATATATTTCCATGTTGATATACGTGTATGCGATCAGTAAATCTTGATAAATTCACGTTTACTCAAATTCAAAATTTATAAACAGACTTCAATAAATTTAACTCGCAAAAATTTTCTAAGTTGATGAACTTTTTGTAAGAATTTTTCTAAGTGTTTTGTATTTCTAGAACAAAACCGGCGTGGATTCCCCGTCACTCAAGTTTTTTTGAAATTATTCTAAGTCCATGCGACACTTGTAAATTTTCTAAGTCTCTTCATGCATTAAACGTTAACTTTCTATGTCTCGAATTGTTTCAACAAATTATAATATCAAAAGTACTCACAGTTTGTCCATACAAAACAGTACACTACCACAATTGTTTTCTGCCAACTCACTGTTTTCACTTCTTATATTTCGCTATGTGTAGTCGTACTGTACCCGTCTCATACAGTATATGCCAGCAGCCGCCGTGAACGATGAGATGCCGTCAAAACAAACAAATTTGCCGTCCGACTCGAACAGGACCATGTACAAATTCACAATGTATCATTCCAAAAACGGTCTATATTTCCACAGGTATTTATGACTATTGTCAAAGAAAACACTTGTTAGGCCGAGATATTTATTAAACAAAACATTAGCTAGTACTGTATATTAAAACATCATTCGATAGCTCCTTAAAAAACGTGTGGGCGCCATCTATTATAAACAATATGAACTACAAATTATGTATTAACGCGTTAACAGTAGGTGAATCTGCATAAAGCACAAAAATATATTCAAGAATGGAAAAATGCAAATGTTAATCAATGGTATGTAATGTATGTAACAAACAATATTTTTTTTACACGACCTCACCAAAAATATTATAGTTTATTCGATCTTAAGTGTATTACAGTTTAAATAAAACAGTCATAGTCATGAGACGTTTATCAACGGTATTTCTTGTTATGTAGAATATAGAAAATGTATTAAAACCGAAATATGACCTACTATTTTCAAGCAAATTTTCATCGTGTTTAAGGTTTTTCAAGAATACTATCCCATAACGCAGAGTCGAATTTTGCATTCATTCTGAGCTTTCAGTAAAGAAAACCATTCTAATCAAACCATAGTAAAGCATTCTATAATGTACATCTAGCAATTTATAAGCCTTAAGTTGAAGTCTATCAAGCAACTATAGATGTGTTCAGGTAGCTGCACTTAATTGCCAGTCCTTTTAGATTTAGTGTGTAAAAAACATCAAAGCCCACATCGAGACTTAAAATAGTTGAGATTCTTATCAAGTGTAAAATCTAAAAAATAGAAAGAATACATATGACGCAAGTATGTAAGAACATGTTCAAGACGCAACAATGATTCATCGCATCGCATAGCATATCGTAACGCTCATGAAGTGTACGACAGTTCTTATTAGAGCTGTTTGCGCGATCGGATATCGGAAATCATAATTGTTATCAAATATACGTTGTGCCACCGGGTAATTGTCTCGAGGTTTCTTTACTGCTTTCCAAAGCGTTTATGTATACAGTATTATGTGATATTTACGTTATTACAGTACGATGCGTATGATATAATATTTGATTGCTATGGTATAAGTATTATTTGGTATAACGAAGTCGCCATTTTGAGAGAAAATGTAGTTCTCCTACGATACGGAAGGAAACTTATTTACGTTACGGTGGTTGCACATCAGTTATAACTGAAATTTGAATCCAAACCAAAGTTATATAGTCTTCTTTTCATGTAACCTATGTATCTCATAGAGAGAACTAATTAATATCTACGATTGACCTTTTGAGCCGGTATAAAATAGCTGGCCATTTTGTACAATAGTGTTCGCTCAGTGGCCGTAATTCGACCATAACCATTATTGATAATTATTATATTAGAGGTTATTAATATTTACATTTGACATTCATTTAATGAATAATATAAAATGGATTTGGAATGATATTTATCAAATACTAGCTGATACCCGCAGCTTCGCACGCCTTTTTTAAATTGTATTAAAATAATATGAAATAGTGAAATATGCAGAATTACAGAAATGCTCTTTTAAAAACATTTATAGGTATGACACGCGCGCCACCTATTGTGATATGTAACGTGTACGTTCAATATGTATTATATTATATAGAATTATATTATTTAGAATATTAATTTTTACCCCTTAGAAATTGACTTTTCAAAAAAGTAAAAGATGAGCAAACGTGGGCAAATTAAGTAGATTGAAATGCATCATTTTAAATTTTTCGATCCCTCAATTTTTCCTTTCCCTGCAATTTTTACCCCTTAAAATTGACTTTTTAAATAATTAAAAAATATTCAAACGTTGGCGAAATATATAGATTCAAATACATCACTTCAATATTCTCGATTCCTCAATTTTTCTTACCCCCTTTCCGTCCTGGTCAAAAAAGTAAAAGATGGGCAAACGTGGGCAAATTACATACTTCATGAATCCGCCGTAATATTTTCCATTTTATAAAGATTTTTCGGACGCTGGGCCACGCAATTTAAATCATCATAACTTTTACAAAGAGGTGGACAAAAAAAATTACAATGTGGACAAATATGGGAAATCAATGGGCATACTGTCTACGAATTTTCAAATCGTTCCACGAAAAATGGGGGGCCAACATCCTGGAGCTTTGGTTAATAAGTTATGTAGACGCGAGCGCGGTAAATAAAACAAAATGGCCTCCAAATTGACAAAAGACAAATTAAGTAAATTATATACAAATATATGAAATATAATTATATTAACTCTTGGAGTCCTGTACAGTGCACGCCTCACGCACATGCTTACAGTCAACAACATACTTTTGCTAAATTTCAGGCGAAAGAAGTCGTGGGTGACAGCTTGGTTTAAAATAAAATAACCTAAGTTAATTTTTGTAACTCCAGTTACCTGCTAGTGAAAGTCATGTGAAAATCGGTCCAATAGTGACAGATATTCCACACTGATAAAATCGCGAGTAACAGCTAGTTGATAATAAAATAGCTCACGTTAGGCCTCATTACTTTAGTTATATGTCAGTGAAAGTGTCGTTAAAACTGGTCGAATTGTTTTAGAAATTTCACATTGAACGGGAAAAAATCACGGGTCACAGCTAGTCTAAAATAACATAGCCTCCAATTTCAGCTCTCTACCAGTAAAATTTCCGTCTAAAATAAAATAAAAAATAAATGATTTTTACTATAAGTAACTTGCTTATACAATTTCATATCCAGTCAGTAAAAAGTAGAATTTTAATAATACATATAGACACTTTATTTTTATTATATCTATAGATTGCAAATATAAAATTCTAAATAATACTGACCTAAAATGACATTTTTTAATGAAAACTTACTAATTCAATGAACACAAATTAAATAGAGGTGTGCAAATATGCGCATTATCGATAACAAATCGAACCGAATAATAGTATTCGAATTACGATTTGAACATACGAATAATTCGAACTATTCGGATTATTCAAATAGTTTCATTTATGCGTCAAATAAGCATGAACTATAGATTGTTACGAATTAACCAGTGACGTCATCACAGTCGACACCAGCTACTGAGTGCATTAAAAAATGCTGTATCTCTATTTCTGTCCAAAAAGTGGCGGGAAAAAGTAAACATTTCAAGTTCAAGAAATTAAATGTCATTTATTTTTATTTCAAAATGTCTTTTTTTATACGGCACTGACAATTTCCTTTATGAACTATGATCGATTTCTTAATGTATAAATGACCATATAAAATATTCCAATATAGTAAAAGCTATACGCTTGTACCTTATTAGTTGTTAACGAATTTAGGGCGCTAAAGTTTACGACTATTATTTTATGTATGTGATAAAAAATAAGAGCACAAAGTTCTAGAAACCTGTTAAAATATGGAATTAGAAAAATATTGTTTTTTTTTAAATAAAGTAATTCGGCTATTACTATCAACATTTTGTTAAAATTGAAATTCTATAAAATTATTTAGATTTAAGGGAGAAAGTATATTTTTAATAAATATTTTCACGAATAGAAATTTATTATTGTAGAACTGAATTGCATAGTAAATTAAAGTTCATTTTCAAAACATTTCAGTTTTGATGCTTAAATGATAGCTTAATTTGAATTAATAAAATAGAGAAAAATGTTGTAACTTTTCCTATAACTATTAGAGTAATAATACTACCTTATTTTAAAAATATAGGAATAGATTGAATTTTCAATTCAAAATTCGATTTTAACATCATTATTCGATACGGTTCGATTCGAGCGACATTTGCACACCCCTAAAAATAAACATGTTACCACGGTTATAATATTATTGGTTACTATAACAACGGTTGTCTAATGTCAGGGACTGTCGGTGTTAATATGAAGAATATTTAATTTTAACTGAAAAATGTATTTAGGATACGTTTTAACTAAAATCCGTTCTTAGTAGGCGTCTACGTCGCAAAAGCAATAACTATGATGAATTTCAAGTCAGTCGGGCATACAGTTTCGGAGAAATCGTGATGAGTCAGTCAGTGGTATTTCGCTTATATATATATAGATTTTAACATCATTATTCGATACGGTTCGATTCGAGTGATATTTGCACACCCCTAAAAATAAACATGTTACCACGGTTATAATATTATTGGTTACTATAACAACGGTTGTCTAATGTCAGGGACTGTCGGTGTTTGTAGGAGAATATTTAATTTTAATTGAAAAATGTATTTAGGATACGTTTTAACTAAAATCCGTTCTTAGTGAGCGTCTACGTCGCAAAAGGAATAACTATGATGAATTTCAAGTCAATCGGGCATGCAGTTTCGGAGAAATCGTGATGAGTCAGTCAGTGGTATTTCGCTTATATATATATAGATAAAGAATATGTACAGAATATATGTATAATATGTTTTATATACATGATCAAAACTGTATTGAGTATTGAAGAAGTATTGTAGATATAAGGAGCGTGAAGTATGACAAATAAATTTATCAATAAAGGCTTCGACTCGTCAATGGTACGTAAACGGAGACGAAAAGGGTATTGAACTGTTTTGTCTTCACCTATTTATATATAGAAATTTTGAAGGTTGGATTCCTCAATCATTATTATGTTATGCATAATACATGTGTTATGTATAAGGTGCGTAAAGAAATGAAAAAAAAATACTCTCTAGCCTTTTACTAGTGTAGCTATTTTCAGGAGTGATAATAAAATGTATCCTTATTGAGAATTCTTTGTTTGCTTAATTTATATAAATATCTAATTTTATTACCTACTAAGATATTCAGTGTGGCATAAATAAGTTACCGGCTGTACGCGTAATTTGTAAATAACCTGCGGAAAAATGAATTCGGAGGAAATAATTTCACAGTTATTTGGTCCAAGAATTTACCGGTCATAGTCATTTAAGTCGTTCAAGGTCGAAACTGTAATTTTAGCGTCATAGTTATCTTGTAAGAGAATTTACTGTAACTAATATTGACTAAAGGCTCAAAGCTGAGTACGGTGTAATAAAAACCAAAATTTCCGGCTGGTGTCTTAATCTATTATCGGTGACATGTTCGAAAATATATGGCGAACGCTACACAATTATAGAAACTTGTAAAAACTGTAAAACATTAAGACAACGATGGGCGGGGGGCATGTCTTAAGGATGGAAGAGACTAGAATGCCTGAAAGACTACCGACAAACGACGAAGGAATTCGAGGAAGGACTAAACTCAGATGGTGGGATGACGTTCATAGGTTGTACAGCTTCTGATAGTGATGATGACGTATTCTACTACTAGGCAAAGTCTCTTTCCAAAGAAAATCATGAGCGCAATTACCACCCCTATTCATTATGAACATATACTGAAGATTTGAAATAATTCTCTATAATAAGATCAGTTCTATAATAAGATAAACTATTGGACTGCAATGAATCGTGAGGGTATATCATTTGCCAGTACGTAACACACGAGAAAGATGCTATGTAGACTAGTTAATATTAAAACTAATGTCATGTGAACAATCACGAAAATATATTTTTAATTAAGTGACCTGACACTTAACTTTACAATTCAGCCCGGTACAAGTATCTTGTTACACTATTTCTCTCGATTCCTTTTAAATAGCATTTTGTATTAGCATATTATTTTGTTTTAAAAAATAATTGCGTTTATTTCGTTGGCATCGCAGTCTATTATATGATTCTCAAGGCTAAAATGGCAGAGCACGAACTCTAGCATTATCTAAACTGGAAACTTACGATTATTATATAATTTTATAACCGCATAATAATTATAATGTCGTTGTAGGAAATATTTTTAGGAGACTAGAATGCTTGGTAACCAACTTCAAAGTGAGCAGACATGTACTATATTTTTAGGTCCGTTGTTAATGAAAAAGGCCCTTTGTGTCGGAATCAATTTGTTTGTAAAGACAAAAATTAAACACACTTACTATCGCCCGATTACATTAGGACCTCACTAACGCTTTATAATGCTGTGATTGTAGTTTGCTTGCAAATTATTCTTTCTTTCTTTTTGAATTCGCTCCTATATCGAGAATAGAAAGGTGTTAGGACAAAAGGGGTGGAAGTATCTGAAAGGTTGACTACATTATTCGAGAAATTCGAGACGCGTTATAATTAGAACACTACTATTTGCTTATAATAGTTAGAAAGATAAGGTATAAATGAACATGTTTCTTTTTCCCACGTCTCGATAACACATCCATTGTTATTTCTACCAACGAGTATATGTACAAGATATAATCATATCAGAAACGGTTTTTCTATCTGTCATAGTCTCATACTTGTACCTGAATGTCAGCAAAAAGTACTTAAGTGTCTAAGTCGGTTCCTACATTAGAGCTATCAGATCAAATATATTAGAGTCTCTTTTGCCATCTCTCATTTTATAGTGACAATTAAGGATTAAATGCTTTCTATACCTTCAAGTTTAGTACCTCCATGTTATTACCGGACATTAAAAATATATTACACTAATAAGATTTTAAGATTTTTGTCTAACAGTAATTACAAAATCTATGCTGTTTGAGTTATATCCAAACTGGGTTGAGATTTCATTTAAAAAAATAGAGTAATCGGTAGCATGTATCTAGGATATGACCTTTATCAACGGGTTCAGAGTTATCGTTTTCCCGAGCAAGTAAAAAAGAGCTTAGCGAAGGTAATTGAGTACAAACATTTTTTTTTTGTCGGCTCTGTCAGCCGTTGAATAAACAATCACGAATCATTATAGCATAACCATTAGTGTCTTTTTACATTGGACGACTAATTATCTTCGTTTAAACAAAGATCTTGTTTTTTATTGTATTATGGCAGTTTGCACTGGTAGTATAAGTATTTATATAAAATTCTTACCGTTGCTGATTATCTGTGTTGTATGATGTATTGTTGTGTGAGATAGAAATGTTTGTTTTGAGTCTGACTGTACTTTATGTCCTTTAATTGTATATTTGTAAAAAGATGTTATAAAAGTAATTATAAACTTTTGTTCAGCTGATACCTCACCTGATGTTAAGTGTCTATATGTTTGTTACTATAATAGCGGTACGCTATCATGGCCGCTTTGATACATTACCATAGTGACGGGAAGTGTCGATTTATTTTCGAAAAGAAAATAATTAAATACTGCTTTGGTGATCTGCTATAAAAAGGGAAGCGTGAACCTAAAGATATCGTAATCACTTAAGTTTATTTAAAACTCTCAAATGAATTCTATAAAACACAAAACCAATGAAGTAAGGCTGACGTATAATTGAAAAATGTATATTATCCTAAATTCACAACGCGTCAATCCACGACGTATTTCACATTTTAAATGATAAGGTATCCACAATTCTGTGCTTCCACTACACAATCATATTATGAGAATATTTTCTGGATGCGTTCAGGTTTCCTAACCCTAGGGTGTATTACTTCACCTTCAGCTGCTAGTATGTCATTACGGAGATTTAGTAAAGCAACGAAAGTTTCGCTCCTGTATTTGCAATATCAAAACCAAATAACGAGTAAGGCTATAGAGAATAGAACTCATTTTTCAATCTTTTAAGTTTAAGCATTTGATCACAATTACAACTAATTTTAATTTAACTAAACAGTAACGGGTTAAAACTATAGATATTTGATGACACATTTTTAACTTGAAGATGGTAGCTAGCCGGGCTGGCATTAGAAGTAGCCCTACCACCTTGCCATGGCTCCATCAAGATATTCTTTACCAAATGTTACGGCTCATTACGTCGTTGATCGATGTCATAAACAAGCAAATTATTTGCTTTCTTTGCTCTTACGAATTATGCAATTAAAACGTTGACTGATATTCCACCAGTATCAATTGTTCAACCAATGATTTAAATCCCTTCTCAGGCTCTTAAATGTGTAATTTGTTTGCACATAAAGCCACGCCAACCACTTTAGTAAAATACTCGTCCCTTTGATTTGAAACCAGTACAAAACTTGTAGTTTAATTAGGAAATTCATTATAGGGCCGTCATGGACAGTAATTGTGCTCGGAGCTTTCCAATTAACAGACGACCGGTTGTTATAATTCATCACGCCGGTATCGTTTACGGTATAGGCCGAACGGTGTATTTTGTTGGAAGTTCTTTTAATACTAAAAATAAATACAGAACAGTGTTCTGTTAGAACTCGTATCATATGATAATTACTAAACCGATGAAAATATTATTTACAGATTAATATAGAACTAAATTTGAGGAAGGGTTAGGATTACGATATTCCATAAGGCTAACCAAGAAATTTCCAGTTTGAATAAGCATAAAACATGTATTTTCGTGAAACATCGAACACGAAAGAAATCACGTTTATCAATGTGTATATAGGAATATATAATATTTTATACGAACACTATACTTTTATACATGAATTACTACACTGATTATATACGAAACAAACACAACATTATGTGTAATATTATTTTATTATTATAGAACGTAATAATAGAAAACTAACTATTGGAACGATACACTCCTTGTCAGACAGTAAGCATCGTTGATGACAACTGGAGCCGAGTAAACCCGATTCATTGTCACTCAGCCGAACGTGAAGGGTCACTTTTGTTATCAGTACAATGTATAAGTTTTCTCTTTAAAACAGTGTTAACTGTCGAATAATGAGAATTGATATGGCAATAAAGGCAAGTAGATATATTTTCAGTGATAGTTCCCGTAATGCGACTCAAAGGACCATATTCTTTGGATGGGTTTTAACATTTTTTTTGCCATCTCTCTTTTGGTAAATACTTCAATTAAGGTACGCCAGATCCTAAAGCGGCGGCGTAACTCGTCATTACTTGAACCCAAAAGGAGTTTTAAAGTTTTAAATTTACAGTAGCAGACCTTGATTACGAGTATTTGTTTAAAGTTCAAAAACCTATACAATATTTATATACAAAAGTCCTGTGTGTGTATGTCTTTGTGTGCGTGTATTTATTATTCTTTACCTCTTAAGACGACTTGATCGATGTTAGTGACTTTGTTATCAGTCGTTGGATACGGAAGGTGGCGCTGTTGTTTAACATTTATATTATTTTTAACTACTTGTCAAATAAACCCATATTAAACCATATTAAAACCCATATCAAAAGCATGTCTCAATATTTTTTTTAAATAATTGTGGATTATTAAGGTCTGCGACAAGGCAACGTTTGTCTATTCGCCTCTATAGACTCTATTTGTTCGATTCGTATGATTGCTGATCGATTTTGAATAGAAATATTGCGTTTTTCGATAAAGGTTGAACGGTAATAACAATATTTCGAAAGGGTATTATATCAATCGATAAATGGTTATAGAGGATAAGAAGAAATGACAAAACTAGGGTTAATAAAATAAAAGACAACCCTCAATAAAACTAAATAAAAATGTGGATCATATGAAAAGAAAAACGATTTTCACGAAAACGAAGCACGAAGGCACCAGCTTGTGTATTTATAAAAATGTAGTATAAGTCAAGTTAATAAAAGATTTTTTATATTACAGTAGCACCGCGGTGAAAACCGGTCGAGTTTCTCGTCAGTAAGTATGTTTATTTAAAATAAGGATATAATAAAGCAATGAGATTATTTTTATACGCAATTTTAGCTGAGTCAAAAAAAAATCTTTATCTCAATTATTGTGAACATTATAATTTTATTTCCTAATCGAATAATAATTTGACTTCAATTATATATGAAAATATAAAACCATTGCAAAACATTATTATCGTCGTATAAAAAATTATAATTCCTTTTTTATAGTTTTTATTGGCTTTAATGTTTCAGCACAATCTCATCTGATGTTAAAAGACAACGTGATCTAAGATGGTAAACACTCTAAACCTAGAGGGCGCTGGCTCTTAAATTCAGCTACCGGGTCACACCAACAAGTGCTTAGCGGCAGATTTTCAACTTGAGACCGCTTGAAACCTATGCTCTAGCACCATGCTATGGTTTCATCACGATATTTTTCTTCATTAAAAACTCCTGCAAAGATTCGATCGTACGTCGGTTAACGCGGTTTCCGAACACGCTATCATCTGAGCCTTCATTACTTTAAGATCATGCGCTTCAGGACTATGGGCAGCCCGCGATGTCGTCTGCATTTATGTAATATAAATGACAACACCATATATAACCATCGTGTAACATCATGGTTTTATGTAGCGCATGCCGAGAGAGCTCTCAGATGGCAGCATTTTTTTCAACTTACTTGATACTTATCGTTATATTTTCAGCATTTTGAGCAATATATTGATAAATTATACCCTAGGTGTAATTCTGATGTATAAGTTATATTACAGTAAAGTTTTATTGAAATCGGTTCTGTACTTTTTGCGTAAAATAGTAAGAAACAGCCATCATCACCCTTTGTTCTGTCCATGAAATCGGGTGAGTGAAACTAGAGGCTTTGCCAGGTTAACAGTGTAATTCGCAAAAAAAAATATATATCAAAGAAGAATGATTTTCAGTTTTCGGCGGGATGTTTGTCTGCTATGTAGTTGAGTTTATATTTTATTCATAATTTTGTGTTATTAGACTTTATATTTTTTAATATCGGTGATATTCTACGTAATATAGTTCGGTTATTTTGCGTAAATGAACTGGACGGGAAATAGTACCACGAAGAATGAATTCTGAGATGCCACAAAAACTCTATGGAGAGTTTTAGCAAGGGCATCACGATCTTGTTAGAACATTGAAATTTAGCACAAGACACTTGTAATATAATTACCTAATGGACAATGGCAGTAATATTCTAGAAGATAGGATGCCAAAATAAAATATAAGTTGCACTTCCGATTACATTCAATAGATGGCGTTCGTGGCGAACATATCGTTTGACATTTGCACCACGCATGGCTAGAGTTATTCATTTCGTAGGGCTTGTGTGAAATATATCACACTTTTCAAAAGAAGAATATAGTCATTGCGCAATAAACACATACGAAGCCGCGGGTACAGCAGGTTTTGTTTAAAACCTGTGGAGACAATTAAGCTGAAATAATTATATGAATTAATGGCAATAATTAAAAATATATATACATACTCGTATATATATGTAAACGTGAGAGATATACAAAAATATCTACAATTACTCCTAAAATCAGCGTTGAATCTGTAATGAATAGGTCTAGTTTAGTAAGTCGTTTTAATATATTACGCAGTGAATTGTTCTGGAAACTTCAGTTGAAAACTATTTGGTACTTAATTTCTAAAATAAATTGAATAATATATTCTTGGTATGTAATTGAAGATTATATAGATTACTTAATTAAATTAAATTAATTGAGGACTGGCGCGGTTGATACCTCAGTAAAGGATCGTAACAGTACACGTAAACGTAACAGGGACTGTATATCTGCGGTGTTTGGAGTCGAAAATTCTAGACCATGGCTTCCGAATAAGCAATTATTTTGAAAGGAACTCGCGAGGTTTCTATCCAATACTTAAATCATTTTGTAAGTATTTTGGGAAAGTTTCCTTCATACAATGAGTTGGGTAGAATCCGTTACCTTCTATTAGTGTTATAAACAATAAAGTTTGTAAGTATGAATGTTTGTTATCCTTTGACACAAAAACCACTCAACGAATATAAAGATATTGTATAAATTGACCCAAGTAACATTATAAGCGTGAAGTAAGTTTGAAACTATCCTGCTGAGAGCTAACTCGGCATGTGCTGCATAATCCGTTTTAATTATGTTATCTTCATTTGTAAAGTGCACACAAATACAGACGAAGTTGCAGGCGGTTAATAGTAATTTACAACTTATTCAGATGTTACAAACAAAGGGAATAAACAAAATTTACCTGTCTCACACCATTAGTATGTGGCGTATGGCGCATGATTTTAGTTATTTATTCCATGACAATAGTAAATATTGTCGATAGTGTCGCGATGAATCAGACGAGCAACCTCTACTGTTTACATCATTTTGTAACAAATCAAATAAATTACACATACAAGTACGTGCTTACAAAGATTGCGTTTAAAAATTATCGTTGCTTATCTATATTTGTTGTACATAGGAAACCTTATGTGTTCACTTGTTAACTTTATTTATGCAATAGTTAGATCTGATATAGTTATGACAATGTTACAACTTATAATAAAATAATAAATAAAAGTGTGCACTGTCTTTTATATATATAAAGAACTATACAGAAGGTTCGAGAACTATAATTTCAATGTTGGTTGATTATTTTATAAAGGTTCTCGAAACGGGAACAATGAACAGACGGTCGAGGGTTGAAACAAGTAATTAAGCGGAACCAGACGAAGTAATAAAAACCATTGAAGTTTCAAATACAGTGTAATTAAACGCCTCTAAAACTTTCATTCAGATTGCCTTTGACGTCTTATCGGAGCGAGGCTTTAGCTGGAAACCATCTGCAAGAGCCCTGCGACTGCGATATTGTCGATCTCTAAATAAAGTTGTAGTGTTCATTAATTAATCCTAATTAATATTATAATGCGAATGTTAGTTTGTTTGTATTTTACACTTTTACGTCTTACCCTTTCAACCGACCACCATAAAATTTTGCATACACCTAGTATGGGGTGCAAGAAATGAACGTAACGTACATTTTATATAAAAAAGTACTATACCCGAGGATCAGATCAAATCTACATTAACGTGAATGAAGTCGCGGGTAAAAGCTAGTGTTTTATATTACTAATGAACTGTAAATAGTGTGTATAAAATATTATTGTGATTGTGTTTGAACAATAAATTCTTTCATTCTAATGTACACTCCATTTTTAGTTATCTACAGACATAACAATAAGGCGTAAAGATTGTCGTGCAAGCTCATATAACGCTGTTTATCATGGATGTACCGTGGTTAACGCTATAATTAACATTATTGTATATAAAATATGCTAGATAATATACTTACATATATCAAACCGCGAGATTCAGCAATATCGTATGAAAAGTTTCCCAAACTCGTTTCAAACTTTGATATGAAGGATTGACGACCCAAAAAGTGATCACTTTGGGTGGATTATATTTAAATAATAATCGAATTATTTAGGTAATTGCAGTCGATAGTTTGAAGCAATTTTGGCGTATTTGTATCGCACCGGGGGCTACTTCAAACGACGTGATGAGTCCTTACAATGACCTTCCTAAAATTTTGGTAACAGAAATGTAATGATGACATCATGAAGTTGTGGTGGGGCATTTTCTAGACTTACGTGCTCTAGTAGAAAATATTTAGTTCGTGTACATTACGCTAAAATAATAAAATAGTTAATAATTGTAAAAAAAACATTATTCGCCATGATACCATGAGATTATTTCTTTTTCGAAACCAAACGCGAAATCTGTGAATCCATTTCTAAGCACCACAACACAAGGTGCAATAACGTGTGAAGTCCATCAACTTTGACATTATGAAATGTATTCGTAATCGTTGTTAAATTATACCATTATATGTTTATATTTCTACTTACTATCGTCACTCTCTAGGCATATTAAGTAATACTTCAAGTGTGTGTAAAGATCATAACGGTTACTAAACAAAAAAAAATTGCAAAAATTTATCACTGGATACTAAACAAAACTACTAAACTAAACAAAACTAACAAAAAAAAATTGCAAAAATTTATCACTGGATCTCTTAACGAATACCTACTAGAAGGGGCTGGATTTCAGATTTCAGAACAAATGCTCTGTTTTATTCGAGTGTAAATCCGAAATCATAGATAGAATTAATTGTAGAATATATTATATGTCTATGTGTGTATAGAAATCGTGCAATCGTACTAATTACTTAGTGTTCAGTACTAATGATTAGTGAATACTAACTTGTACTAAAATACTATTGGCTCGGAGTTGATAGCCAATATTTATCATACTTATATCGGCAAATTGTCTTAATATTGTGACCGATTACTAACCAAGGAATATTCTAGATTGGATTTTCGGATTGTCCACATATTTGATAACAACATTGAGATTGATCTTAATGACTGAGCGATGTAATGTTAAGTATGGTGCCATCGATGACTTTTTAAATACCTTATAGGTTTTAGCGTTTCACAACAACCTTAACTGATTTTAAAAGACTATGTAGTCTAAGATGGTAAACACGCTAGATCTAGAGGGACTGGCTCTCAAGTGCAGCCGTCAGTACATACACGTATGCGTATGGACAAATTGCCAGGCGGGCTTAAAAAAAACCCTACATCCAAGCTATGGTATGATTACAATGTTTTTTTTTATGCAATTGGAGGCAAACGACCAGACAGGTTACCTGATAGCCAGTAATCACCGCCACTCATAGACACCTGCGACACGAGGAGCGTTGCCGGCCTTGTGAGACAATGTACTCCTACATCGAAAGCTACGACACATTCCCAACCATTCAAATCTACGTCAATCCACGCGGTTTCCGAACACATTAACCACTGAGCGATCATCGCTTCAAAACGTCAAAATGTTAATACTGACCCGTTGTTGTTACTCTGAATTCAATTTAGCTTAATATTTTAATGATATATAATAGAAAATAAATATATTTCTATTCACACGTCCATATTAAGATCCACGAGATAATACTCGTAACTAGCGTATTGTTCTGTTAGTGACCATTCTAGTTTCTTCATTTATTTCAATGGTGCAAACTAAGCCGTTTGCTAATAGTCAAGTTTTAGAACAAAGATTAGAGATTCTCGGAGAGCAAACATTGCGCTGGTTCTTAACCTTTAGTGGTTTGAGAACGAAATTTAACGGCTGAGCGTTTTAGATAATTTTATTCAAAGTTTAACCGTTTAAGAAAAAGTCATCGGATGTGAAATGTTTTAAATATTTTATAGAAATATGATAAACTTTATAAGTTTCCTTATAGTGGTCAAGTGGAATAATTGTTTAGAGAAATAAGTTAATTAGCAGCTGTTTTAAATGTATTTGCTAAATGTAGGATCACATTGAATTTGTATAAGTAGAGTGTACACAATGTTGGACGTAGGCGGAGTCGAAAAAAGAGAAAAAAATAATTAATGTAATTATAGATATAAACGTTATTAATGGATAGTCGTGGCGGTCGAATTGTTTAATCGGTGGATGGAAATGCGATTTCCGCTGGATAGACTCAGCATTTGGAAACACTAACGCCTAACTGTGCAAGAAAACATCGTGAGGAAAGCTAAATCTGAGAAATGTGCTTGTGATTTTCTGACAACTGTGGATTTCTCGGAGTTTAACATCTCCAATACGTGGTGATTATGCTTATACCTTCCTTCGGGAAGCGGAAAAACCACTACAGTTATATTTTAAATATTCTGTAAGTTTCGTGATTCACCACAACCTAGCATGAGTTTAAGTTAAAACGTACGTGAATGAGGTTACATTCCAAACCTATAACTAATAGAAATGCCGGCCTGTAAGAGTTCGAACCTGCGTACGTGGAATCCATATTCCACCTGTCAAACTACACGATCACTATTACATCACTTTAACTTGAACTTACCTTTAAGTTAGAATACCCATTGATAGTACTTATTTGACAATTTTTAATACAAAAAACCAACGATTTCGCATTTTCCTATGACGAGTTCTATTAAATGCTAACCTCTTATTGTAATTTCTAAACACCATACAAATAAATCCAAACAGAGAGCCGTAAACTCCAATCGTTGTTCTCACATCACTTTGTTTTATGAGCAATAAACTTCTGTACGTTGCAAGGGAACATGTTATTGTTGTGTTGTTTACGTTTTACCGTCGGCGAATATTTCCACTGTAGCAATAATTTACTTCGGTACATTTACTGGAAAATTAGGCAGCAAGGGTTGACTGGAATCAATGTCTCGTCGTGCCTATTTACAGCGTTACCAAATAGTTGCTACAGGTGATCGAAAAATTTGCTAGATGACTTTTTTCGGTAATGCATTCCTATTTCCTTGAGAAATTTTCAAAGAACAAAACTGTCCCGTATAGAGATACCTATGCAAAAATGAAAAAAATTAAATAACGCACGAATGGACGCAATATTGATAACGTAAATCTGTAATAAAGTAATCGTCATTTTGTCATATAAACACTAACGTGACTGGACTGTGTCTAGCAGTAAGTATAGAACAATTAAATAACCATGACGACCACCGATAAATTGGCAATTCATCTCCAGTTCCCGCTATCATACCAGCCATCTTGCCAAGCCCCTTAGTTAATCTCAAGTGATGATAAACTAAAAGAGAATAGCTCTGTGTATGGTGGTAGCAATCTAGATATTTGGTAAAATATATATCAATAAAATATTTATCACAAACATTTGGACATTTATACATTACTTCTAGAACAATCACTCTGTATCGCAATTCTATTTTAATAGGCAAATCTTTTCAAACATATTCCGTTTTAGTAAAAATAAAAATTAACTATTATTTTCTTGGTTTTCGTGTGTTAATCTTGAAGAACATCTATTTCGAAATAATTGTAAAAAAGTCAAATAGTCGTTTGTGACGCAATAAGATACGTTCTGTAGTCATAATAATATCTACATTGTTATCATTATAATAATACATGTTTCGTTTAAGTATTTTTTGTAATTATATACCTACATTGAAATTAGGAATGATTCCTATTAGCTTTTTCAATTTCTGACTCTAAAGGTCCCGCTCAACAGTATAACTGCGACAAAAATTGTGATTACCCCACAATACTAAAGTCAAATTCTAAATCGTTTACGAGTACTGTATCACTTTTTTGCTTGAGAACATCTGAACCTTTTTCGGAAACAATACTTGGTTTCCCAAAATTTGGTCGTGTACGGGCTTCAGTGGATTACATTCCCAGAAGAGATTTTTGGAGTCTCATCCACACTGTCAAAAAATCTGCATTCTCTTGCATCCTCAACACCCATGTTGTACAAATATTTATTCAGATAACAGTGTTCAGCTCTAAACAAAACCTCTAGCTGACGCCTACCGAACATCAGGGCCTCTCCAGCACTATACCGGTAAATACCAGATAAACTCTTTGGAAGGGTAGTTTGTCTCATAAAGTTATTATAGAACCTGAAGTACACACGTCTTAGCATTACGCTAACTACACTACGCTATATTATTACAACTATGCCCACTTTCCCGTAAACCATCACTTGAACCAATCTATCCAGAACTGAGACAGAGTTAATCATCCGCAGTTTATTATTTCATACAATTGTTTAGACTTAGTCTGAATAAAACTCTATAGAATCAGCTGCCAGCCAACTTTTCCTAGCTGAAGAGGAATGAAGATATCTTCTATTGGATAGTAAAGTTGAGCTTCTGCATGTATTTATACATTATACACATATAGCCATCAATCACTATGGTTACTATTTTGTAAGAACTTATAGAGATAATTTCTGCATTTTTAGGACTCCCATCTGGCTTCTTTTAAGCCTGAACTAATTAAGTAAGAGCAATATGGATGAATAAGACAAGTAACAGCTTTTTAGGTAGTAGTGTTACGTTTTATAATAAAGTACCAAAGAAAATTATCGATTTGCCGAACTGCAAGTTCAAGCATCATTCAAAACGCTATATTATAGAGTGGATCAATATATTTTTATGTACGTTAGTGACATCTAGAATAAATAGCTGTGGGTGTACACAATTATAACTTTAACGAGCTATAAAAATATTTGCGTTAAAAAGATAAACCGGAACGAATTTATTGCCGGTTCTTCTCAGTGACTGGGTTATTTCCCAAGCCAGTGATAGTTTTGATGTTCAAAAGCGCCTTCTCTCAGGGTCGAAAATAAATAAAGCGTTATTGATTTTGAATAAGACTAAATTTCTTAGTAGTCCGCTGAAACTGTAGTGGTCCTGCCAGGCTAACAGTGTAGGTCAGTTTGAAAAAAAAAACATTTTACACTCCTACACCTACTACTATCCGTAGTATTGGTTCTATGGTGAATCAAAACTGTAAATAAACGGTCAATCGTCGCATTATGTTTGATAAATCTATAGATGTACACAATCGATTCATTCCCAAGCATTACTTATATGGATATCTACTATCGGAACAATGCATTGACGTGTTCAGTAAACAATCGTACATTATGAATCATAATACCTTTGAATCCATAGGTGTATACAGCGGAGTAACTCATTAATTATATTCAATTCAATTCCAGCACTTCTATTGGTATGCTGTAATATTATTTATTGTACAGATATTTCAAATGACTTTACTTATATATAAATTGTAATTTTAAATATTTCCTTATTGGTGATCATTCGACTGAATCACGATAAAAAATTGGTTGTCTGTAAAGTCGGTTTACGGACGATAATTTTACGTGATAACGTCATAAGAAAACATTGATGAAAAATTGCATACTTCTTGTCGCAATTGTTGTTGTAATAAGCTATGGAAACCTCATTAACTTTTCACTTGATTTTGTAAACAGCTGACAAAACAGTTCACGTGTAGGTTGTGTGCTGCCGCTATTTCTCTTCTACTCGGATAAATCTCTCTATCATTTATTCCACGCTTAAATTCGCTTGCACGCTCGTCTCAGGTAGAACGTGACAATGAGTCATGCTTTTTCGAGCGTGCAGCCGGCGTTCATTGATTTATAAGACGTTGTCAAGTCAATAACCATGAAAAAGTTATAAATCGACTATCCTTAAGCAAAATTTTGAAATGGAACCAATGAAATTTAAAGTCAACAGCGTCTTTGCGTGAGAATTAATAACGATCAGAAGATCAGAAGTGTAGTTTGAAGGAAAATATTTCTCTTAGAAGGTTATTAAACACTTGGCAATAGATACCGTACTTAACGTTAACAAATATGTAAATAGACTTTGTAGAGCGATATATACGTAAGAGCAAAATATAGTTCATTATGGACATACAAGGTCCGATGTCGGTGAATAAATATTTTGACATTTCTTTGAGAGGTATCAGACCTTGCGCGACCTTTTTCCTCGTTAAATATCAAGGATCATCGTGTATGTCTTGTATGGTTATAGATCTTATTCTTTTTTTCTAAACCATTTTTTTTAGTGCAGATGTTATTTTTTTCTGTTCAGATATATTTACACATTTGCTTTTCTGCAGTGAAAAAAATTATTTAAAAGTACAAGTCGGAATAGCGACTTAAAGGAATTTTATAATCTGAAATCAATTTTGGTCCTGAAAACAAAATACATCTGACACGTTTCTGGAAGGTTTTAGAATATATCCAGTAATTTATCTGAAATTAGAAGCACATAATACTGCAGTTCTGTTATATGGTTGCGCATGACTTTAAGTAGTAATGTGTGATTGGGAAGAATAAAAAAGTAATGCCTTCTGTACTATGATGTTGATGACAGGACCACAGCAGCTGTCAATAGATCTTTAAGTCCCGACGTTAAGGACAGTTATTGGGTTCTAGTGTACATAATGTTAGGTACCGAACTAACAATTTATTGAGGCAGTAAAAAGGGACCGATAGCCCGAAATTATGATCTTATATATACACGCACGCAATGAATCTATACATCTTTATGTAATGAACTACCAAAATTTGATGGTTCCGTCCAATTAGCGACGGTACATAAATCAACGTCGTACGCCTTTGACTCGACCATAAAAAGGAAATTAATTGTCGGTTTCAATTAATCCTGAGAGTCTGGTTCATGTATAAGCGGGTATACTCAATGGTAACACTTCAAATTAGTAAATTCACTGATACTGAAAATCCACCGCCAAACACCAATACGTGTATTCTAACAGTTGAAATTGAGAGCCAGATTCCTTCATGCTAAACCATGGAACGTGGAACCATTTTTGGCCACAGCATCATTGACATAGGGGAAAACAATGTATCCAAAGGTTACTCCTACGAAGTATATTAAACTTTACCAAGGATTTCAGTTATTTACATTAAGAAATGTATTATAATTTCTTAAATTAGAGTTTAGAAGATTCATGTATGTGGTTGTAGAACCTGGGAATTCACACGCGGAGTGTACTGATTGGTGGAGCGCAGAGATGAGAGCGCATTGTTAAGTAGTGCGTATGGACTTCTGAAAACTGTAGATCGATGCGAGTATGTTGCAATATACAGCAACAGCACAAGCCGTGGTCCTCGTTGGTCTTTGTATTCGTTGCTCAATCAGATAAGTGCCTTATGCGCTCTCCTTAGTAGTTCGGTGAAGCTGTGAAGCCATCATATGGTGTCACCAGCATAGGTCAGTTAGAAAAAAAACTTTTAAAAACAGTCACACAACAGAGGCTTATCAGGACAGTCACATTAGACAGAAGAAAAGATAGTTGGAGAGGGCGATTCAAGATTAGTTTAGGATCAAGGAAGATCTACGAGTCACCAAACCAGTAGTCATTCAGTAATCATATAACGATAAATTGTTTTATACAAAACTGCTTTGTACAATAGAGAACAAATTATAAATATTGCAGTTAGAGCTGGCTTAAAAGCACTTCTTATATACTTATTTACAATACTACTATTAATTTTTTTTTATAAAATTATATTAAAACACTCTCACATTGACACCACACACAAGTTTGTTATTCCCTTAATAGCCAAGAATGAAGCGAATAATATAACTCGTGTAATATACTTACAGCGATGTTTTCCGAGTTCTAATAATGACATACATTTATCATAAATTCTTAAGATAAATCCGACTACGAGTACATATAGTTTTCTATAATAAAAAATATATATATTTAATTCTTAAACATCTCAATCTGTATAGTTTTAGTTAACGTTCATAGTAATTAAGTCAGTGATATTATCGAATTTATGGTCGTTGTCTTTTCTTCGTGACAATATTTCGCTTTCATGGTAGTGTTCTGTATTTTGGGAGTTCGTTCAATGTTTTTTCATCATATGTTTACATGGTTTATTGTTCAAGCCTTTGTGCAAAGCACATAATATTATAGTAAAGTAATAGATACCTTACTAAATTATTAAAGATATTTTAGAGATAACCCAAAATGTATGTTCCATGTTCAATAGATATAGAAACATAAAATGTATAACAGAAGTCTCTTATATGACACAAGTGAGCACTAAAGAAGGATCTTTCAAAATCCACCCCGTATGGAGGTTATATAAAGTTTTTGAGGTATTGCTGATAACAAATCCCATGGGAGTCGCGGTTACTCGTAAATAAACGAGCAATTATGAAACACAACGCTTGGAATAGAGCTCATTTGAACGAGAACGATGTTTTATATCATTTCTTAATTCCATATTTGCGTAAGATCTATAATATGAATGACTAAAGCATCAGTTTTCTAATTCAGTTCACGTATACATAGTAACCAAAGTAGGTAATGTAAAATTTAGAATGCAAAGCTAAATTTTAATTATGAATAATTACCAATGAAATATAAGGATACTACATAAATAAACAGGTATCTAAAAGAAACTAATTCTTATTTCAGTGTCGTATACTTGAAATCCATCATAACTTTACACTTAATTATAGAGTCAGCTATGTGGTACTTAATCAAATAATTTTAATAGATCTAGATTATAAAACATCTTCAGACAGCAAACAACAGTAATGCTGAGATAGGTTATTCGATTAATTAAGTTGTGGAGTAATTTTCAAAATTGTTTAACGCACAAGAATCATGTCGCTAAACCTTAATAGTAGCAGATATGTTGATGGTTACGTGATAACCGAACAAGCTAATCCAGTGATTTGCATGTTCGGATACCGCGTCGATCGACGTAAGATCCGAATCCTTGCGAATGAACCGGTGTTTACGATGAAGGAAAAATTGTGATGAAGCTAAAGGGTGATGGTTGATATTCTAAGTCCTTGTGGCTAGCTACCATCCTCAAGATAGACTTTCTCTAAGCAACTAATAAGTGTATTCCGGCTGCTTCTTTTGAGAACCAGTCATTTAATATGTTAACATTTGAGACCACATTGTCATTTAACATCAGGCCAGATTGTAGTCAAACGCTAAAACCTACAAAAACGGTATAAAATGAAGAATAACCTCGTAATAAGTACTGTTGTGATGCCAGTATAAAATCGCAGAAAAGCGATTCTTGTTGAGTCTTTATAAATGCGTAGGAGGTAGGACTTGATACAGATTTTTGTAAGTATGAATGCAAAATAAAATGCGAATGCACATCCTTTGTTGGTAAATAAAGAACAGCTTAAGAACTGCTGAGAAATGAATATGAATTGATTATTATCCTCATAAATCTATATGCTTTTTATTATAATTCCTTTATTTGCTGTTCATTAGGATATACAACGTACAGGTAATGCAAGCTACGGGTTCTTCTCTTTCTTTTTCTTTTATACCAAAATGCAGCAAACAAGCGGACAGTCCAATGGTATAGGGTAACCGTCACCTATGAACAACTGCAACACCAAGGGTGAACTATTGTGTTGCCGACTTTGAAAACGCGTTTCAGTCCCTTTTTGAAGAGCACATGTCATAACGTAGAGGGAAAACCGTACTGGGTAACTCAATCCTCAATCCACTAGCGTACGAATAAAAAAGTTTCCAGAGAACCTTACGGTGCAGTAACCCTTAAATCTCAAAGACCCAAAATGGAGAATGCAAAATAAAGAACAAAATAAAACCTAATGAAACCGATCCACATGAACACGTTCACTCGTTCCACGGACATATCGTTTATTGAAACTTCACAATGAGAGGGCAATCACCGTAATAGCTTGCAATACTGTACGTGCGTTAGTAATCTTGTTTTTATAGAAAGCTTCACAATTTTATTATAATATTTATATACCTACTCAAGAATCAAAATCAAAAACTACTTTATTCAATTTAGGCCTTAAGAAGGCGCTCATGAACAACATAATTACCACCGGTTCAGAAAACAACCCAGTCATCGAGAAGAATCGAGGAATAAATTCGATCGGGTTTATCTTTTTAACATAATATGTAGATGCATATTTAAAATATATTACATGTTACAATCGTTTTTCGTGGATGCACAGAGAGGAGACAATTCCAGACATAATTTAATCCAGACAGTCATCTAAATGGTTCTTAACTATAATTAGTATATGGCGCAGATGTCGTAATCTAGTTTTTTTTTTTTGGTTAACTAGCAAATTACTTTGGGCTTCTAATATAAAAAAAAATAAGACTCCCAACACTTGTAAATGTTTTTTAAATTAATATTATATCACACATATATATCACATTAATAAGAACAGCACATGACGTTATAAAAATTAAGATTTGTGGTAGATTTATAATTGCATCATTACTTCGTTTTTAACTTAATCGTCACTTGATAGACTTCATCATTATTTTCTTTTAGAAATACATTTTTTACAAGGCGATCGTTTCAGTTTCTAAAGTATTTTAATTATTGTTTGAAGTGTTAGAAATTGACTTCTACAGAGTCGATTAAACTTTGTCAATTTTCAGTCTAGACTACAGACAGAGCAGCCCATAAATATTATAAACACTAAGACAAGCTTCTAAGTTTAGCTTAGCCCTTAGCTTAGCCCTGTAGGGTAGTTGGCCTTGACAATAGATCTACGTATATTCTCCTATTAATTATTAGTTAACCATGAGATAGCGTGTAAGCTAATCGGAGAGCATCAATGACCGCTTTGTCAACATTCTCAGTCCGTACATAGCTGTAGCATTGCATTGTTTCGTCTTCCTGTTTATACTACTGTATATATTATGGAATACGGACTGTTCCACAATGGAATCGGAATACAATTGAGGCGTTATCGAACGGTTTGTACGTTCGGTCATCCGAGCATTTAGTAAAGTGTAATGTGTTAATTCCTATAAGCGTTTATTCATGAGAGATTGTGATAGAATTTACTGTACTTCATGGACTATAATACTTCATGGAAGATATAAGCTATATGTTAATGTTCACGCTACACGCTCAGCCGAGTGTTACCTGACAAACCACAAAACAAACACTAAATTACAACAGAAATATACAAGGCGTTTTATGGGATAAGAAAAAAGTTACGGTAAAGTCTTCAACTGATACTAGATCATGAAAGACAAAATTATACTTAAAGTGATAGAATTCATATTATAAAAAGTCTAACATTACGTTACCCTATGATATCGAGTCCCTTTTAAAGTGGCGTATTTATGCAGCACGTCAAAATGACAACAATTTCCAATCAGCCTTCTCTCATGCAGGTCATAGTTTTATTCTGTATTGCACCGTAACTTCCCTCAGGTATAGCGTAGACATTTTGTAGAACTAATGTATTGAAAAAAAAAATACAAATATCGAATGACAAGGAATGCAACCCTACTAAACATGGATAAATATCTAACAAGCAATCTTTTTCATTATAATGTTTCGAAAATCATCAATAAATTTTACGAAACAAAACGTTTTATGATCGTCTAATATGAAAATGTTATTTTTTTATGGTATTATTTTTTGCAATAAATCCTCTTAAACACGAAATGCGTATAAGTGACCATCTCACGTTAAAACGTTTACAAGTCTTGCTCAGTTTATTGAACAAATCATTGGTTTATAGAGATAAATTACACACTTGAACCAATCAATTACGCAATGAAGTAGATTTTACCTTCCACGAAGTGTGTAACAGACAAATGTGAGACATTTATCACAAGATGTAACAATAAACCGAGTTCCTGGAGTCGCGGACTGCTCCCCCGGGATAGCCTTATTACGATGAATCTTTCTTTATAGACATAAAATATGGACTGCATTATCCCATCGCGGGGAAACTAAAACGCTATTATCTCTTTTAAAACTTTACATGTGAAACATGTTGCCAATAACCAAACTGTTGTTTTAAAGGACGGCAACGTATTTGTGATGCCTCACGTGTCACATGTGTCTATGGTCGGCGGTGATTACTTACCATCAGGTACCCGTCTATTCGTTTGCCTCCAATCGCATTTAAAAAAAAACTAGTTTATGGCTCGTGTAATAAAAAGTATATTCATCGGTAGCAGTTCTTTATATCGGGATCAAAGGTATCTTATATCCTTTTTTGTATCCTTGACAACGTGTATGCAAAATTTAAATATGATTGGTTGAGTAGTTAAAAGTAGAAGGCGAAACAAACGGACAATGAAACTCACATTCGCATTTATGATATTAGTAAGGATATATATATATATATATAATAATAATAATAATAATAATCTTTATTTGTAAATTCATTACATAAAATGGGTCCCTGCCTCCTACGTTAGTGTAGACTGTGTTGTAGGAGACGGTTACAAGTATTAGGAAACAAGTTTGGATTTACATACAGAACAATAAACGTAGCCATAAATTAATTACTAAATCTATTAATTAATAAAACAAATTGAGAACTTATTTTTCAATATTTGACCATTTGATTTTTAAGTTGTGTCCGTGTATGTAAAAAAAAAATGATCAAATGTTCAAAGCACTAGAATGATGTTAGTATGTGTGCTGTTGAGTTTATATGTGTAAGAATAAGTATCTTTTGTTAAAAAACTTTTTATATCTCATTTGTACTTCGTGATTAGATTACCGACACAAACTATCCAGCTAATTTTGATTATTATTATATATATTATTATATATAATCCATATTGATTTAATTATAAAGAAATCGCATATAAGCTACCCGTTAACTTTGATATTATGTGGCCAATTCAATAGTACAAAGTTATAGTCAAAGTAATATCTCAAAGGGCGAAGTCAAAAGGGCAAAACTATAGCTAATGTTGTTATATAAATGTACGTCACATCTTGCTAAAAGTGATATATGAGTAAATTTGATTTTTTCTCGCAAATCATTGTATATCAAAAAAATTGCTGTACCCGCGGCTCCATTCGCGTGGACTACAATATTATTGTTAAGGTGCTTTTTACTTTCTAAGTGCTACATGATTTATTTTATAAATAAATATTTACTGTAGAATCCTTTCGTATAAAATGTTTTTACACAAACAACGAGACCACATTGAACACCGTGAAATATTACTGTTAATGGCTAGTCTGTTCGGAAACCGCGTTGATCAACTTAGGTTAGAATCCTAGCGAATGAGTTTGAGCCATCGGTCGAGGAAAAAATCGTGATAAAACCATAGTATGGCGGGAGGGCATTTTAAAATCCGCCCGTCTAGCTATCACGCTCTGGTTGAAAATCTGTTGCCAAGCATCTATGGGTGTGTTAGGGCAGCTTCACTTGCGAGCTAGTCCCTCTAGGTTTAGTATATTTACTATCTTTGTCCACATCGTCATGTAACATTAGGTGAGATTGTAGTCACACCTATAAAGTATAAAAATATACAGTATTTTTTTTAAATTTCGTTATGACTAACGTTTTGCATGTCTCATTTAATTTGATTTCTCACGTAAATCTATTACTATGATTTAAATATTACATTTAGATTTATGGTACGGTAATTTTTTTTTGTAATTTAGGTTCTATAGAATCCAATATTGCTTTATATTGGTAAGCAGGTAACAATTTATGTAAAATATAGCAACATAGCCATTTTGTGTCTACTTAATTTATTTCAAACATAACTTGTTCCATATATTACTTAATGTAACAAAATGTATATTAAAAACCGACTAGAAAAAAACAATGATTAATAAAGTCCCAAATAAATATGTTAATTTATGTAGTGAATATTTCTCATTATGCTACACAAAACCTCAGCAGTACAGATGTCCTAATAAATATGAATTTATTTTTGATAATACTTCATCATATGAAAATATTTAATTACTACGTCGTAAATCGAATATAAATAGTTATTAATATACGAAACAAAAAATGAAATCTTTAAGCTCCATCGCATATTAAATTCTTAAAAAATTATGGAAGATCTTCTATCTCGTAAAATTCTAAAGACTAATTGACAGACAATGTGCAATGTACACCAATGGATATAGAAACATAAAATGTATAACAGAAGTCTCTTATATGACACAAGTGAGCACTAAAGAAGGATCTTTCAAAATCCACCCCGTATGGAGGTTATATAAAGTTTTTGAGGTTTTGCTGATAAGAAATCCCATGGGAGTCGCGGTTACTCGTTAATAAACGAGCAATTATGAAACACAATGCTTGGAATAGAGCAGCTCATTTGAACGAGAACGATGTTTTATGGCATTTCTTAATTCCATATTTGCGTAAGATCTATAACATGAATGACTAAAGCATCAGTTTTAAAATTGTCAGTTGAGATAATCTAGCATCCATTATGTCAAGTTTCTCTATAAACTTCTTTGACGATTTCGGTGCTATTATTTGTTATACATAACACCGAAATCTTTCTCTACCTCTATAGGTAACACCTTAATTATTATTTTGAAGCCGATATTTATCCATTTCTGCTGTCTCTTTTAGAGTTTTAATTTCCCATCTTTAATTTCTCATCAAGTGATCACTTACGATTCTGAGGCGGGGTGTATCGATCAAAGAAATACGTATCATAAGACAACTATAGATCACATAGAGAAGGTCTGCAGAAGAGCTAAAGTTCTCGCCATAATCCTCCGAATTGCTAGACATAATTGTCAGTGGCCACATTGCTTGTAGAACGGTTGGTTGATGGTCCTGTGGATTCTTCGAATGTTGACCACGCGTTAGAAGACACAGCCGGGACCGATACCCTCTTGCAGTTTGCGGAAATTCACTATGTGTAAGTAGTGCACGATCGATTGTTATGGCAATTTTTGAGAGTAATTTGAAATGTTAAATAATTTAAGTTCTCCAACAATCTAGAGCTGACCTTTATCATATTTAGCGTTTATAAATAAACCCTATGTATCAAAATAGGTTCCCGACGCCTCCGTGACTTGTTATTTAATCCCAATAAACGGTTTACCGGCCCCGGAGACCGGAGTCCCCGCCGCGCACCACCGCACGCCGCCGCACGCTGCCGGTAATCTCGTTACGTTCTAATCCAACGGAATTTGATATCCGAGTGTAGGGCGTTATCTTCAGGAATATTATGCAACATTTATCTTAATTTCAGTCAAAATTAAATTGAAACCCGATATGAACCCGTTTTTATGAGTAAATGTAAATGCATTTGAAATAAGATGCGATTTTACTGACCAATTTTTTTTTGAAACTTTATGGGATATTACGTTTTGAAATAGATAAATGGAAGACGTAGCAAGCTAATGGGAAATATAGTGAAAATAAATAACAATGTCGATCGTATAAAAAAGCATGAGGCGTAAACGTCGCTATATCACGGGAAAGGTATATATCTAGTCTAAGCCGAATAGTAGGCATATGGATATTGTTTGGTTTCCTTCATCAATGTGTAATAATGAAGCTATTAAATAATAGAAATATCGATATTGCTACGATCATACACATGATGCTAAGCCCATCAAAGTAATTTTCATTTCATTTTTAACGATCTTTAGTTGGTCGCAAATGTGTTTGCAATATTCTTTCATATATTTAAATCCTATTTAAGCCAATGTTTAGAAGTTCAAGATATCTTTTGGCAAAGGGCATTAAACAATTTTGCAAAAAAAATAAATAATTAAAGCAGCCACAATATCAAAGAACACCAAAGAAACAATAAGTCACTAAAAAGCGAAAGATCCCTATTCAGAGCCTAAGAAGTTTTGCTTAAAAAATATTTTTACTCCTTACAGTGTTAATGTAGCGTTCAACAAAGACGCCCTAAGACAGGTTATGTTAGACGTTGATAAAAAATTGCGATCCGGAAATTGCAGCGGCCGATGGGCGCCTGATCGTATGAGTCCAATGCACTCGTGGCAGCGTTTAGAACGTCTTATTGCATTCTTTTATTAGCAATGCAATATTTATTTACCGTTACGTTACCATTGCAATGGGTAAAAAGTTTTTTTAACAAACAGTTTAATAACACTCGATGAGTACTTTTTAGATTTTTACTTGTATCAACGTATCAGCGTTTTTTCCAGTTACCGAGAGAAACATTCAGTTTCTTATATTAACATTAGTACTTTAGTCTTGTAGTTAAATATTGCAAAAAAGACAAATAATTTTGCTTATTTCACTGTGTTTGCATTCCAGACATAATTATATTTAATGTTTATAAAGTAACTACACGATAAACGTAAAATGAGGACTGGTTTTTATATACTATTCTTACTACATACTTGTTTGATGCCACACAAAGATAAATAATAATTAACCAGACAAACATTGGAATATGCTTCACCGCCGCTATAGTTCCATTACCATTTATTTGTTCATCGAAACTTGAAGGACATTGTAGGATACAAAACATTACATTATTATAACATATACGCCACATGCCATATGGCTTGGCTCAATGCAAACTAATAAGAATAGAAATATTTATCAGAAAATTAAATTTGTAATAATTTAATTTTTGGATGTCCTTAATAGTGATATGGCGAAACAACTCAAGCATATCAACATAATGAAATTAGTTGAATGGTTCAGGGAAAAAATGTATCAAAATTAATTATAATATTCATATAAATTCCAAAGCTAATTGGTATTGTATAGATAGCGATCCTGTTGAGGAAAAAGAAACTCGAGTTTCTTGGAAAATGTAAATAAAACTTTATTGTTCTCATCTACAAAATACTGTGAATTGTTTCGAATTGAATCTGAAAAAGGAGTAGGAATAAAGGAATCCTTTCATAGACCCGTCTTTTGTTTTCAATTGAATCGATATTTATTTTAATTCGAAGCAAATATTTAAATAATAATTTAATTTAGTTTACAAATTGATTGCTTCGGAATAAAATCATTTACAAAATCTAAATACAGTAAAAAATGTAATATTGACGTGAGCAGAATTTCTATGAATAATTGCCAACAGTATACCGTCCTATATACCTCACTGTGATGAAAGCTGAGATGACTTATCGGATGATTTCAGCTTCGATTTAACTTACCGTAGAGCGAGGTTATGGTCAAATGATAATATGTAAACTTGTGGTGTTACTTCTGAAGCTATTGCTTATTCCTGCTTTTTTTTATAACCTTGGGGAATTCCCTAACATATACCCACCCCGTCGGGCAGCCAAGGTGGGTTATATCCGTTTCGCACGGACTAAAAGCCCATGGTGCTTTCTCACACCTTTTGACCGCAGGGACTACCTTACAGGCACTAGGTCTGCTCCTCGTACAGGTGTTGGCTCCTCCTAAGAGGTCCCAACTGCGGTCTGAGGGGTCAAGATGACAGATACCACGAAGGAAGGGGTGGGTATTAGACTCCTCCTGACGAACTGTGGGTCATCGCCTACCCGTTGTCGCCACGCAGTTCGTCGACCGCCAGAGGGGAGCCTTGTGGTTTGCTTCTTCTTTCTCTCCACCCCCTGCTTTGCGAACATAACTGTCTCGTAGTACGTAGCGATGGAGAGGCATCCGATCTTGCTCTCGACAATCTTAGAGACGATCGTCGGGAGCGAAACATCCGGGCCGATGGCTGCGGCGAACTCGCGGCATGGCACGTCCCTGGTGGGACACTCGATCCCTGTGTGCTACATAGTATCCCTCGCACAGGCACTATGCGACACAGGTAAGCTCCCAAAGTATCCATTCCCGAAAGCAGCTGTATCAGCCGGAATCTTAGGGCACCATACTGCCGGATACGCCATTCGAATGATTGGTTGAACGGTCTCCACCATGGCCACATTGCAGCTCGATCGCTCAAGTAAATGACATCACTCTTCCACCACTAGAACCTGGGCAAGCTGGGACCTCAACGCTTTGATTTAGTAGGTAGTAGGGAGGCCGCCTCGAAGGAGATCGTGCGGTACCCGCGTATGGCTCTGACAGCTAACGCCCGCTGTGGTTTTCGCAGGTGGGCTATGTTGTTGGCTTTCACATTAAAATACCACGTGGGGGCCTGTAGAGCCTGTAGAGAGCCATCGACCGCACGACCCACATGTATAGCTTCTGGTAGATGGAGGTCAGACCCTCGAGATTGAGCGATAAGCGAATAAGCGGGCGAGCGCACCCGGTGTACCCATGAAGCGGGGGGCCAGCTACCGGAAGTGTTCCCTGAATGGCCATCGGTTATCGAGGTGGAAGTCGAGATAGCTTATGTTCGACCCAATACCGAGGGACTTGCTTTTCACGATAATCTGGGATCCGATATTACCTAGCTCATTATTAAGATGCCGATACAAATTCCGACGAAGATTATTCAAAGATTTATTTCAATTTTGGATTGACAATCCGTAAATAAAAATAAATATTTGATATTTATATTATACTAGCAATCGACTTTAATAACAATAAAATGTAGCTCAATGTCACCTAGTAGTGCTGTATAGCAAAATTAATAGCATCAAAACCTTCTTCCTGGACAAAATATTCCGGTTGGTCAAATTACATAGTTATTGGTGAAACAATGTTAGAGTTTGTAGCGGAGCGTATAATATTTATAAAACTGTAAAAATATTGTGTGTAATTAAATTGCCAACGAACGAGCAGCCCGCTGTGTATGGGGGAGTGTGCGGGTTGTGGGCCGCGGACCCCACCTGCGCATGCGCAGCCCGTTGTGTCGGAGCAGCAGCGCTGCCAACACCACTACCCTCTCATTCGGGTATCACTCAAATACGAAACGCACATCGCACTCTCCCCAGGAACCACTAATCGATTACGTCTTGAATTGTACTGTAACGTAGTTATTTTCTGTTTGTTTTTGTCTGTCTATGTTTCTCGTTCTACTTTTGTGTACGTGTTATATATCTTCAAATTATACAGTTGACATAAAATACTTTTATTTTGTGAAGATTACTGCCAACACCCGTACAGAGTTGTTTAATTTAATTTTTCAAACAGAATTAGCACAATCTCGTGCTTTTTTTACGAAAAATTTATCGTATTTGTTTTAATAGCAATAGACAACACTGTCGATAAATCATGCGCGTCAGGTTTTTATAACTTAGGTATAAATGACGGGATTTTTTTAAGGGGGGTTATGTTTAGAGGTTTTTTTTAATTATAAACACAGGCCCTAAAGTAACCCAATCACATTTATTTGTTGTTACGGTTCCAGTTTCGAACGATAGTGTCGAACGTGTATTTTCTATCTATAATATTGTCAAAAATAAGTTTCAAAGTAGGTTTTCTATTGATAGGTATGCTACAAAATTTAACGATGGCTCAATTTACATTACAACGCAATGATGGTTCTTACACAACATGTGATTCTCCCACTAAAATGTTAACTGCATTTATATGGAAATGTATGATTTTAAAAAGTCAGAACCTGAAGAAAATGAAAGAAATATTAGACAGCTTGTAAATAAATAATATTATAAAATTATTACTAAAATGACCGAACTTCTGACTTCTTTTTTAAATAATTTTAGTGAATAAATTATTATAACAAAAAATATTAAACACAATTACAAATTAACGAATAAAAAGTTAGTGCAAATGTTTGAATAGGCATTTTTTTTAATACCTAAATATTCCTAGATGTCTTTCAACTTCAGGACCATAATTATTCTTTTTTATTTTAGGGGTTGTCCAATTTAGATTTGGGAATAAATATTTTTGGAGAAGTTAGTAACACTTATGGCCATCAGTTTCAACCATACTTTGACAGTGAGAAGCACACACGGGCCACATGTCTTCAACGCAGTCATCGAGTACAACCACTATGGGGAAGACATGAGAAAACTCTGTTACAAAAATCAGATTCTTGCGACGTTGCTAGCATGGGACAGAACACCTTCACAAGCCCCATTATCAGTAGTTAACACCAATGAAGAAAGAAGGACAGGATCGAGTCGTCGTCTGTGTGTTCCTAATTACTACCTGGCTGCAATTGCGGTCTCAGCTGGGAAATGACACAAAAGCACAAAATAATGCATAATAAATCTAATAATTAGTGCCGCATCATTTTCGTGAGCGCGTGTGCTTACTTCAGCAATGCATCCCATACACTACTATCAACAGTTCAGCTTATTATAAATTAGAGGTGACCATATAACGTAATGTATATGTACCAATAATGTAATGTAAGTAATCTACAATATAAGACACCCTTTAGTATTATTGGCAATAAAGCTTAGGTTATTATTATCGCGATATGCAAAGAAACAAGTGATATATAACTACCAATTGGTGCGAAGTGAGATAGCACTTCATGTTGACCACACTCAGTGATACGAGTAACGAATGATTTTATCATAATCTCATGAATTGCGTATTTAAGTTTTGTGTTATTTTTATGATTGAATGTAGTTTTATTGATGCCAGTAACATATTATTACGAGTTTGTGCTTTATATATATTGGAATAATGTCGACTTTAATATATATTTTAATCTGTTGTCTTGATATTACATTTGTTATCATCATAATATAACATATAAAACGCAATGTTATAGATGTATGAATGTAAGTAGACTATGTTTTTAACTTTTGTGTATAAATAAATGTAAGTCTGTATTTAATAAACATTCATAATAGTAAAAGAACAGGCTGCAACCTCTTTCAAATGAAAATATTTCCATAGCAAGCATATACATTACATATACCGTACGCCAACAAAAAAAAAACTATATGTTTATATTCTACAAGAATTTAGTACATATCAGGATCATAACATATTTAATATTGTATCTGAATGAAAAACTTATTGTTAGCTGAATATACGCGACGGAATGTTAAACTGATAATGAATATGGTATTGACTCTGGTGGTATTTTCAAGTAAGTGAATACTAATGGTGGTTTTCTATTTGGTTAAATGAATAACAGGACGTCATTTTCATCTTGTGCATCGTTGATAGTATTTCTAATACCATCGAAGTCTATTGACCAAATTAGTCTCTAAAAACAATAAAGAGGGTTATCATGATACATGCATAAGAAGTTAAAGTTTGACGAGAGGAGTCAAATTAACTAAAATCTCCTTAAACAGTTAGGAAGTACACACATATTTTGAACCCAAGGCTACTAAATACCTTACACGAAACATCTATCAAACAGTTTGTTATTCACAGCATACAAGACCCGATTTCGTCGTGTATGGGGCATGTCATTTTTCAAACGCATTTGGTCAAACGCTAAAATATATAAAGTATAAACAAAAAAAGGGACCAAACAAATGATAATCGGTTTTAACGAAGTGCAGATTGCTAGGCCTCCAAAGATTACAGTTACTACGTATTCTATATTTATTGAAATATCGAATTAAAAATATATTTTATAAAATATAGCGCCTACGATGGCTCTCACAGCGGTAGGTATCAAATTACCTGAAAAGTTGAAAAAAAGATACGTGCAATGTTGTAGGAGTTTTTGTTACGTTATGATGTGTTATGAAAAATCACACGCATTATCATTATTAATGTCATTATCGATTCATTTTTACAAATTATAATATGATACAAAATAGCAAATTACCCAATTGCTAGATTATTGATATCAGTTTATATTAACACCTGCTGGAAAATAACAAATAATTGTAATGCGTCATTAACACATAAAAACAGTCACTGCCTTCTATAATAAATATAAATGCTATCTTCTAGTCACGTCTTATGTCCGCCAGTTCAAGAAAACAAATCCAGAGAGCACGTACAAATTGAACCAATCACATTAATTTTAACGCCTTCGGCAACTGTACTGAATTTGTGCTGCAACTGTAGCAGTATATTTAATCTAATAAAAAGTTTTAGAACAAGTCGCTATACTCGAGTGGTTTGACCGTTGGAATATCAATTCAATGGCCGCAGATTTGAACCCCGGTATATACCAAGGTAAATTTGGGAATTCGCTTTTGCTTACTACTTTGAAGCGATGATGGCTCAGTTGGTAGTGTGTTCGGACACAGCGTCGAAGGGCATAGGTTCGAATCCTAGCAACTAAATTGGGTCTTTCGGTGAAGGAAAACATCGTGATGAAACCATAACATGGTGGTAGGGCTTTTTCTAAGTCCGTTTGGCTAGCTACCATCCTCAAGTTGAAAATCTGTCACCAAGCACCTGTTGGTGTGATCCGGCAACTGCACTTGAGATCCAGTCTCCCTTTAGGTTAAGCGTGACTACCATCTTAGACCACACCATCACTTAAAATCAGATGAGATTGTAGTCAAACGGTAACCTATAAAGTATAAAAATAAAAAAAAAACTTTAAATTGGTAACGGTAAGCAGCTGTAAAGGTACCTATAGGTTGATATTATGTAGATCAATTATAATAACTGTTAAATTGAAACAGAAAATAATTTTGTAAAGAAATCCTCATTTATTAACTACAGAAGCTATGTTCAAGACGTTACCAGACAATATACCTTGAACTGTGTAACACAGCAAGCTATATCAATAAGGAAAACGGTCTAATAAATGTATGAATCAATGGAGCAAGAAGAAAGGAAGCAAATGAAATGAACGAACAATGACCCTGGAACTCGGTGACCTATATTTCTCAAATCTGCTGATTTCTAAGTTTTCTAATCTTAGTGTGTCATTGATGCGATAGTTCCACTATAAAATTTTCTTGTAGATATTCGTATCTAATGTGTTAGTTTTGAATTCTGTTGAAGGAATAGGTGTATCCTTGTTGACTACATCACTTTTTCGTCGTTCCGAGTATGTCTTATAAATTAAAATTTGGATCAACGCATTTACTTTTAAATCCTATACCCATATTTGTACTCATACAAAATCCAGAGTTTTGTATAAATATTGGCCATGTAATCTTCTCATGAGATATTCTACAAGTGTGTAGGAGTTTATCAATTTTCCTATTAAGACGCAAGGCTATTATAACAAAAACGAATGTTTAACTAAACAAAGTAACTAACGAAAAATGAATAACGAAAATCCCTCGTTTTTGTTTTCAATATAATACTATGATTTAAAGGAAATCCATGAGCAAAACCGCAGAAAACACTCCACGTAATAAATCCTATACGCTGGCTGGAACATTTTTGCGGCGTGTTTCACTGAGTTATTATCTTGATTTATAACTGTGGTATGTTAGTATATCTGAATTAGCCACATTTGTCATAAAAATAAAAGATAAATGCCTTTACGACTCGTGCGAGAACACTGCTATGAGAGTTCAGAATAAATTCTTTAACCAAGTTTTATCAGTACCGAAATATGAACTACGACATAAATATTGTAACAAAAAAGTCGCTGTTTGCCCTTGTATGTGTTCTCTTACTTCTTATAAATCGCGTAACACTTTTTATTATTATTTGTATACTGACTTCCGGAAGGTCTATATGCAAAATATATTCATACTATATGTATATAGAGAAAAATCGACAGTATACTAATGAAGTTACGAGGGAATTTTGGATGGATACCTGGATACATGACAATAATGTACTACAAAGTTGGTTATCGTAAAAATGTTTATAGAAAATCCTCAATGGTATACGTCTATCTTCTAAGGATAATCTGCAGTAGCAATTTTTATATTTTACATATTGTTAAAAATAATAGGTCAACTGCGATACTACTAATCATTATCTAATTGAATAGTTTAATTATGTTGGCCAATTAATCTATGCCAAAATTACCTCTTATAGTATTATATAGTTTCAAACAATACCCTAGAATATATATCACATCTAAAAATTTCAACACTAAAAAAGTTGTTTGTGTGAAGGTTACGAAGCTTCTTTGAATTTGATAAACTATAAATATGAAAACGCCAAGAAATGGATTTGAATCCTTTATACACATATAATGCAATCGTGTGAAGCCGGAGCAGGACGCTAGTTTATCATAGAATAATGAGTTGAGGTACGATATTTACTTCCCACTACTCCTTTATTTATAGTATTATCATTATTTATTTATTTATTTATTATACTTTATAGGTTATCGTTTGACCACAATCTCATCTGATGTTAAATAATGATGTGGTCTAAGATGGTTAGGCACGCTAAACCTAGACAGAGACTGGCTTTCAAGTGCAGCTGCCGGAACAAACAAACAGGTGCTTGGCGACAGATTTTCAACTTGAGGGTGGTAGCTAGTAAGTTCTCACTAAGTCTCAGTATTATTTTTTTTAACAATAGTGTTAACTTCTACAATGAGGGATCAAAACGAATTGCTGGTTTGCTGAAAGATAAATTCACGCACCACGTCGAGAATGTATTACGGTTAAAGGGTCTAATTATAGGGTGGACCATCACGTAAATAATAATGTCATATGGAAATAATTTTATCGGTGTATAGCAACTGTAAATAATAACAAATTACATTTAGTTATAATAACTATTATTAAAAAAAGACACACCGGCTCTGCCGGCTTTTTTAGGTAACTGGAAGATTTTCTGAGCTGTCGGTAGCATTTAACTTAAATAAGTAATATTGCTGGTTTTCATTGCACAAAACTCTTCATGTATAGTAAAAAAAACTTTTGTAGGGTCGACGTTCTTTATTTCTTCAGTGCCCCAAATATTGTATTTCTTTTAGAATTAAATAATTTTATAGTGAAGTGGTTGCTGTTTCATCCTTATAGTAAATTTGAAACGAATTAACATTTTGAAACAATTGGATGCTGCGTCCATCAACGTAGATTTGAATCTGAGCTTTCGGTGAAAAAAAAACATAGTGAGGAAACCAAGATTGTGGTAAGGCTTGCTTAAGAAGGAAGTCATGGTAGATTTACCTTATTACTACCTTGGGCCATATCGTCACTTAGCATCAGATGAGATTGTATTCAAATGTGTACTTAGAAAAGATTTAGAAAAAAAATAATTGTATGGCTACATAACAATAATTAATCGTTCAACAAAATCAGATAATTGAGTTTATTAAATTGTCATATTTATTATTTATATAGCGATAATTTCGACAATAATTTATAGCGTAATTAAGAGATATATTTATGGCATATAATAATCTCCAGATCTCTTATTCAAAGTCTTATTATAGATACTTTACTTAGGCGTTTGATTGAATATTTACAGCTACTGGCGCGTTGCCAACATCGTTGTCACGCGGTCGCGTAACTCGAACTACTGTGCCCTTAGTTATAGTAGTGCTTGACAGCCTTACAATGTGCTATCACTGACGTCGGTAAGCTTTCTCATTAATTATTTATTTCTATTCAAATACTTTAGTTTTACTTTTAATCATCTCATTGTCAACAAATAGGTTGGAATCATAATTAATTATAATATGGTTCATGTTGGTATCACGATAAGCGTAAACAACAAAAGGATGCTCATATTCGTTTAATTGTCAGATATCGGTTTGCCCACCTCCTGTCACCACCGTAGCCGAGTCTGAGTAGATGGCCCGCGGGGCCCTTGTCCTTAGTGTTTGACTGACAAGGGCAGGCGACTGGTGTGTACACAGTGTGCCTTCCTATTAGGTTCGCTGGGCTGAAAGCTGAGACGGCACGATGATAGCCTTACTTGATCCCATGCTGCGCCACTTAAAGCGGCGGACGGTACACCGTGTGGTTTTAGCGAGTAAGAGTTTCATATGACCCACACTGTATACCAGGAGGGCGGCGTGTCCACGACGATTTCACCACGTTAATAAAAAAGGTCTTAGATTATGTTTTAGCCGTGAATATTTGGTCATGTATCGATCCTGATTCTTGTCTAATAGGTTTACATTTTATCTGTAGGTAGGTATTACAGGATTAGGTATCGATTAGTAGCAATATATGTCAGCTTAAGCTTGTTTGCAATAAGTTGTTCATGAATATTCAATATAGTTGCATTTTTTACATTAAGTAAGTTTACGTCATATGTTTAATTTTTACGTAGAAAGGTGATTTAATCTTATAATAGAGTTATTATAGTTTACGATGATAAATATTTAAGCCCTGCAAGTCCTCTTTCAATCTTTAGTTCAAATAATAAACTAATTTAAATTAATAATTCTCAAACTAAATCTATCTACTTTAAATGTCTCATTTAGATCCTGCAAGAAAGGGAAATAAAATAATTTCTTCAAGTAGAACACAACGCCACAAAAACATTTCAATTTGAAGTAAAATTAATATAGAGGAGAGATTTTTCGCGCGTCAAAAATGATTGAATTCTGTTTTCGAAGATTAACCTTTGAAAGAATGTTGAATTAGACTTCAGTTCCCATTTGATGGATCGGAAATATTTACCATGATAATTACTTTTTCTCTTTGGCATAACACTGTTTGCGCATCCGCCAGAGTCAATGTTTTATTCCTATTCCTAGAGTTATAAAACTTCAGTCAAAATTATTCATCCCTTATTCAGTTTGAATTTCTTATTATTTGTCTGAGCCATTATTAATACGCAAATATATTCAAAGTATTAAAATCTGACGATTTTATATCAGTGGCTGGTTTACTTAAGCTTTGAGATGGTTCGAGACTATCAGTATTATTATTTGTATATTTCAAATTTGCATAATAATCAAATTGCAGCTTGAAAATTGACACCTAAAATGACTCGAGTTAAATAAAACATAGGTGATATTTATAATGCTTAAAATAAACTTTGAGAAAGTATAATAAAAAGTTTTGCTATAATTAATAAATTGTATAAAACGTATATGTGTACTTATATACGCAAGTTAGAAGTTATACCTCTTTAGCTTTAAAAAAATTATTCAATGCAATTGAATATAAATATATGTATGAATATATATATTTTACCTCTACTGATATAAAACACTTGTAGTAGGTTTATATTTATTTGAGTAGCTACTTTGAATATAGTTATCAGTTCCCAAAAACTTGACAGATAATTACCGGCCAATTTCATGGTGTCGCTTTTAGGTGTCGGTGTATGCGAGCATCGTAAAAATTCACTGTTTTCATTTTTCCCAAACGCGCCAAAATATATATAACTTCAAAAAGTGAATAACATTTCATTTAATTCAACTGTGGGACAGTTCCTATCCAATAATCTTTTATAGTCATAACACAATGCTAGCGTATAGCTGAAGTTGCCTAACAGTGAAAATTCACTGAAGCGTTTTGATAGGAAATCATTTCATACTTACAAACTGTTCGAGTCCAGTTCACACTGTCAACTTTTATATAAAATTATATTACTAAAACTTCTCTAAAGCTGCGAAAGATTGATAAATAGATAGCAATTATTATATTAGCCAAATACTAATATGGTGAAAACCATGTCATAGTTGGATATGTCATCGTTATACCTGAATATGCTGTGTAAAAATTTTTCATTTTAGGATAATGAAATACGATATATATCGCATTGCAGTTGGTCCATTATTGAGCAGTTTATGATAGGATAATGGTAAATAAGTAAATAATGTACCGACCATAATGTATTCTGAAGTGTACGTTCTTCTATGTAAACTTACTCGTACGAAGATATTGTCGTACTACTAAAATGAGACAGCTTTGTGATATTTTTATCCTACCCTTACATCGTAAGACGTTATCTGATCAAATTCTTAGTAATTTTTTTTACTACAATGTACCATTACCAAAGTCTTTTCATAATCCTAGACATTAGTTAAAACACTATGACACCAGTTCATAGCTTAGTGTTAAATTCAAATACGAAAAATCCATAGCTACGGTCCCTGTCTATCTTTTTGGCCGCTCTGAATATAGCCGTAAATTCAGGTTTACGCGTAATGTAGTCAGGAGTTGAATACAAAACAGAATTCAAATATTATTAAAGGAATCCAAAATTAGCTTTTATTTATCCTTAAGTTGTCTCTGTATTATATAATATAATACGTATTTATACCTAAATTTGTGTTCTGCGTAAATATTGCGTCATAGCGGTCAAAAATATTAGCAGATCACTACTTCGCTGATATTAATCGTTCCATTGTGTTTTAGATTGGATACAGAAGTGTGTTCAGAGCTTAACTCTGCCAGTGAAATTTTCAAAGTAATTTGCATGCACGTGTCACGCGGAGCGTACAAGAAATTTCGACTTCATTTTAAAATTGGATTTGCAGTGATTGTCGCCTGAAGGACTTTATGTAGTTATTAGGTTCTCTATTATTTCAAATATAGTGACTTTTTATCTGACTACGGCCAATGCCAAAAGGAAGGGCTATGATTTTATATATGTATTTTTGTATTTATGTATGTTCGTCCGTAGCGCCTAAACTATTCATCCGATTTTGATGAATAAGATGTCAATCGATTCGTTATTATCACCCTGGTAACATAGGGCGTATATTTTAACTGACTTCAAGAATGGGACGATTCGATTTACGATAATGATTAAAGTTATTATTATAAAAGTAAACGTGTATTTACCGCCATATCCTTGTAACTTTTTAAAACAAAATGACAGAAATGGGCCTTTAACTGTGTTTGTGAGTATTTTTATATCTTGTTTGTTAAAACTGAAAATATGGCACTTTAGCAATAAATTATGTAATATATGTTAAATAAAATAAAAAATATCTTTTAAAATTAATCAAAATACTTTCATTTTTAAACAAATAAACTTTGTAATTATCCTACCCTTGATATATATATATTCATCTCATTCTTTTGTCGATTTACTGAACTTTCACTTCTATCGTGTGTGAATCGCACACACACCTTTTTTTGTATATCGGTTTGTATGTTCGGGTTTAGCTCAAAAACTGCTCGGCCGATTTTAATGAAATTTTGTACACGAGAAGTCTATGTCATTCTTCAATTAATACAGTATTAGAATTATTAAAAATACCTGTAATTATTGTAGAAAAAAAACCTATTACAAAAATATTCTTTACCAATTAGGTTGAAATTTTGTATACTATAGGGGAGTAATTAGCATTTAAATTTAATACGCTATAAGAATTAATATAATAATACTTTTAAAATGTTATAAAAAGTTATTAGAAAAAAACGAATTTTATTTAATTTCCAACTATTTTAATAAAATGTATAGTATGGGGCTATATGGTATTAAACTTATAAGTAATATTTTTAGATATCATCAAGAAGTATAGTCATATGTTTTTAAAAATAATGAGTCGAAAATAATCTATATATATATAAGCGAAATACCACTGACTGACTCATCACGATTTCTCCGAAACTGTATGCCCGATTGACTTGAAATTCATCATAGTTATTCCTTTTGCGACGTAGACGCTCACTAAGAACGGATTTTGGTCAAAACGTATCCTAAATACATTTTTCAGTTAAAATTAAATATTCTCCTACAAACACCGACAGTCCCTGACATTAGACAACCGTTGTTATAGTAACCAATAATATTATAACCGTGGTAACATGTTTATTTTTAGGGGTTCTATATTATATTATTATTATATATATATAAGCGAAATACCACTGACTGACTCATCACGATTTCTCCGAAACTGTATGCCCGATTGACTTGAAATTCATCATAGTTATTCCTTTTGCGACGTAGATGCTCACTAAGAACGGATTTTGGTCAAAACGTATCCTAAATACATTTTTCAGTTAAAATTAAATATTCTCCTACAAACACCGACAGTCCCTGACATTAGACAACCGTTGTTATAGTAACCAATAATATTATAACCGTGATAACATGTTTATTTTTAGGGGTGTGCGAATAATGCTTGAACCGATTCGAATCGAATAATGATGTTCTATTCGAGTTTCGAATAAAAAATTCGAACTATTTGATTATCTTTAACATATGGAAGAATTGCTAAACAAATGTTTAAGTCGAAAATATTTACAAATCAAGCTTTAAATGCTCTTGAAAGAAAACTTTTACAATGTAATTCAATTCTACAATAATTAATTCATATTAGTGAAAATATTTATTAAAAATATACTTTCTCAGTTAAATCTAAACAATTTTACAGCATTTCATTTTTAACAAAAGTTTGATAGAAATAGCCGAATTATTTTATTTGAAAGAACTTTAAATATTTTGGTATAAATTCATATTTTAACAGGTTTCTAGAATTTTGCGGTTTTTATTTTTAAAACATGCATTTAAACAAAAACAGTTTTAAATTTTGGCGCTCAAAATTCGTTAACAACTAATAAGGTACAAACGTATTCCTTCTACTACATTTAAATGTTTTGTGCGGCCCCTTATAAATTAAGAAATCGATTATAGATTGTAAAGAAAATTATCAGTGTCTTCGGATAAAAAAAATTACTTTTAATTCTTTGAATTTGTAGTTTTAACTATACGTCGCCACTTTTTGACTAGAAATAGAGATTTTTGAATGCACTCAATGGCTGGTGTCGACTGTGATGGTGTTACTGGTTAGTTCGCAATATTCTATAATTAATATTTATTGGACGCATAATTGAAATTATTTGTATAATCCGAATAGTTCCAATGAAAGACTCGGATTTCGAATTGAATTATTCGGTTCGATTCGGTATCAAATAATTAGTTAATTCGAATATTCGCACACCTCTATTTAGTTTGTGTTCGTTGAATTAGAAAGTTTTTATTCTATAATTTCATTTTAGGTCTGCATGATTTCGAATTTTTGATTTGTAATCTGTACATATAATAAAAATAAAGTGTCTATATGTAATATCAAAATAACCACTTTTTACTGACTGGATATGGAAGTGTACTCCAAAAATTAAGCAGAACTATGTACATACAAGAAATTCGGCATCGAATGGGAAAGACCTATGTCTATGCGTACAGTAATTTTGAAGCAATTGAACCTTACAAGGAACTATATTTTCACTATATATGAAGAAGATTGAAGATAAACTGATATATAAGCGTCATCTATACACATAAATAAAATTGGAATGTCTGTTTGTAATATCAAAATAACGACTTTTTACTGATTGGATATGAACGTATACACGACACTAATAACAAAAATACAATTTTTTTAATATTTTCTGTCTGTCTGTCTGTTTGTTCCGGGTAATCTCTGAATCGGCTGGATCGATTTTGACAGAAATTTTACTGACGGATAGTTAAAATTACAGCGGGTGACATAGGCTATTTTATTTTAGACTAGCTGTCATCCGTGGCTTCGTCTGTTGTACTATCTCCAAAACGATTAGACCTATTTTCACGGGACTTTCACTGCCAGGTAGCTAACGTTATAAGAAGTAATTAAAGTTTTTTTTATTATTTTGGACTACCTTTTACCCGTGGCTTCGTTGGCAGTACCATCTCCAAAACGTTTGAATCATTTTTCACGAAACTTTCACTAACAGGTAGCTGATCTTATAAGAAGTAATTTACAATTATAAAAAAAAGCACGCGGAGCTGCGGGCAACAGCTAGTTACCACATAAAACCGTATGCGAAGTAGAGACTTTAAAAAGTTTGCTATTAGTCATATTTCAATACATTGTAATTTGAATATGAAAGGAGAAGAAAATTTCATATAAAATTTATATTTAAAACTTTTAATTAAGTTTCGTTGACCGTTGATCGGTCAACTAAAGGCGGTGATAATATAAAGAAATAAATTACTTTATCATAAAACTTTTAAATTAATCATTAGAGACCTTATTCACTAGTTGGTACCCGCAACTTTGTTCTTGGGAAAATTTGGGTTGTCTATTATTAATAGAAAGTGGAAAATGTGAATATTCTATTTCTACTTTATTTATAATTGCAGTTGCACCCTAACTTAACTAATCGAGCGCACGATGAAAATCAACCTACCGAGTATTGTGAATACAAATAAGAGCCTACTGAACATCATACATAATGAAGGTTAAATATCTTTTAATTACATGGTCTAATTAGAATTTTCATTCATATTGTACAAACTGTATAAATAGCGCCTTAATTAATCACTAGATTCACGATATATAAGTTAATTCTTTGATAATAACAACCAAATTAATTAACTGTAAAATTTCAAAATACTTTGTATAGGTAGAATAGATGTAATAGGAATTAATATTAGGAATAAATTGCATTAAGCACCCAAAGATTCGTAGACCAACTAATCTGGAAAAGAATGCTGTGTGTATTTGAAGCTATGTTTTGTCGATTCCGGCACGCAGAACCTGTGATTTAAACAGGGAAAATGTTATAATTAGGCATGGCAGGATTGCAATTAGACACCTTAAGTAGGTATATTAAATATTCAGAATAGATTTTAACGTATCTGAAAAAGAAATGAAAGAAGTTTGCAATTTTATAAAATACTTTCTCAATATTTCCATGTAATCTAGTAGAGATATAAAATAAAACGTGATAAATATTATGAGGTCATAGTATAGTGTTATAGCACTGTTTATATAGTCGTGCCCGTGTAATATCGTGGCTTCCACAGAGTACATTATTTAGCAAAGCTATCGTTTTTTTTAAATCAACGCCTCTAGCGGTACGAGTAAGAACTAATACTTGCGATCTATAGATGTATGTATCTATGTATATTTGTATTTATAAAATAATACTATGTAGATTACATACGAGCTTTTAATCATTTATATTTATAATGAAAAAATGTTTATTTGATTCTAAAATTAACTGCGTCTATTATAGAAATAAATGAACGTTTACTTAAATAGAAAAAGCAGTATAAATCAATACAAAGGAATAATTTAACTTTAAAAACAAAATATATACGTTGTTTTTATAAAATAATACTACAGTATAATTTTAACGACTAGTTGTCAAAACGTTGCTAGTAGAGATAAATTAACAAAGAATCCAGAAATACATAATAGCTCCATCTAGTGATACATACCATAACATAAATAATACAATAATTTCTTCCAAAACGATATCACATTGAAAAGGCCATGATAGCTTCTCTTGAGCTTAAATCACCTTAACAGATGCAGAATTACATGCCCACATTACAATTTACACAAAAAATATTTTTTGTTTACAGTCCGAGACTATATAAAGTAAGGCGACCATTCGAATAAACGAGAGAGCCGGTTCAGAGACCGATGACCACCATAATTTTGATCCCGGGATGAATGCACGAAACGGAATTTTAAAAAAAGTCATGCGACGAATTTAGGAATTTAAATTTGAACTTGGGATACTCGTAAAAGGATAATACATAATCACATAACATGCGATTTTATTCTTCATTTATTTTTATTTTCACCAAGTTCAGATTACATCTGTGAAATTATAACACTACTGCTTATCTCCTGTAGAAGAGCATATCGTTATAAAGCCTACATTATACGCTGAAAATTCCTCTATGGTTTGTAAGGACAAACAACATAAACATTAATTTTATTTATATGTATAAATAACTAAATTTACGTAATAGTAGAAATCGCATGTACATTTTAGAATTATTACAAGTGAGACACCAACAAAGTTGTTTGAAACAATGGGTGCATTTTTTCTTTGAGTTATTTAAAGAAATGAAGTCTCGATATTTCTTCCTTAATCTTCATTGTTTATTATTTCTCATTGTCGTCGTCTGCTCATAAATTTTTGAACTAATGAAAGTGCCGCCTGCGACCGACATGACAAATAAAGAACTGCCAAAAAGCTAATAAAAAGTCAAACCAAGAGTAATTAAGATTCGTACTTACCATAATAATGAATTGAATTGTAGCGTTTTTTTACCAATCCAAAAGTATTTAATAAGAACAGGGTTCTAAATAATAAGTAAGTATTCGACATATATGAGGGCACTATACATAATATATTTTTAGCGATAACGAAGTAACACAGGGAATTGTCACTTTCAATTTATTTAAAGTATCTTCCATATTCGGTATTGAAATTAGAGGACTGTACAAGCATACAAGTCACAGATCGCAAAGTGAACCTAGGCTCGAGATTCGTGAATTACGCTAATAATAATAATAATAATGATCCTGTGCGACATTCGAAACCACAACACAGCGGCGAGACAACTGCTTTATCCACTGTAGTATTCATAAATAATTGTTATATAAAACAAATATTAGTATAAACTCTCCCTTATACGTGTATAATTTACATCAATTTAATTAATATTATGACAGTAGCGGTCGCCCGCGAAATTGCTTGCGTTATTAATTTTTAAGCCATATATAGTTTATGTAGCGCACGTTATGTAGACCACGCCTGCCCACTACGTATTAGCGATTTCAATCTTCGAGAAATCCACATTTGCCACGGTGGTTCTGCAAAACACATTTGTCAGGTTCAAGTATTCTCATAGTGTGTTAGGCGATAGTATTACCCATTTAAATAAGAAAATGTACGCAATCCCAAAAAATTCGTTGGTATATGCCGTCGTTCAAAGCTGCGGATATCGAACTAAGATGTCACCGGTCAAACCACTTGACCACCACAACTTTACTAATACCAAAACTACTGATTTATTAACAAGTTTAGATAATATATGAAATTGTAGTAATAAACACAAATTAATACATATATATTTTTATATAAATTCCGAAAAATCTTAAATGCCATGATTTTCGAGTGTATTTATGCAATGCTTAACCTATTACGAAATTTAAGCAAGTGACGTCAGTTGAATATTACGTAGGTTGACGGATATCTTCCTAATTCGCGAGACGATTACCTTGATGTCATCTGTAGTATTATTATATTGAATTTATTGGGTTATTTTTACTAGCAAAAGCTCTAAACTTGTCTCACTACAATTAGTATAACATCGCTAGCGAATTTATTTGAAAATTAATTTAGCTCTCAATGAGTACGTGTGTTTACGACTACATATCAAAATAGACGCTTAATAACAACCAAAAGGTATTGTTCGTGTATTGGACTCATAAATTAATGTTGATAAACTATCCGAAAACGTATTGCGTTTTTGGTCCTTGGCCTGTAATAATTTTTGATTTCATTTATACTTCAATCTTCTTTTTTTTTTTGTTTCTGTGCCCTAAAACCTGAAAGTAACGCAAAGGAATATAGCAAATACACATAGACGTACAAAAAATTTATCACAACATATTAATGATAAACAACGGAAAGAATCACGTACAATTAAAAGTAAAAAAACAGTGTACGTATTTATGTACGTAGGCAAAAAGTTTCCCGTGTTTATGAAGAAAATCATTTCAAACATTTTCTACATGGTGGTAGAACTTTTTCTAACTTCATCTAGGCTAGCCACCCTCAATTAAAAAGTCTGTCAGCAAGCACATTTTGGTGTGTTTCTGACAACTGCACTTGAGAGCCAGTTTCCCTTTAGGTGAAGCGTGTCTACCATTTTACACCACACCGTCATTTAACACCAGGTGAGTTTGTGGTCAAACGTTAAAACCTATAGAGTGTTAAACAAATATTTTAAACCGGGTCAAAAGTTCGAACAAAAAAATTATTATATAAATAAATGTTTGAATGATAACATACATGAATTATATAAAATGACATTTATATTTAAAAGAAAATTGTTTATATAGTATTTCAAAAGCAAATTATTTATCGATTAACTTACATAGTGCATGAGTAACTGCCATTTCGAAGAAAAGATTGACTCTCAGTGATATCTCATAACTTTTTCTTGTTACTCTCGCTATCGAGGAAATGTGTTTGACTATGACATGTACCAAATGGGCTTCAAGTCAGTATGTAATGTACAGTCCTCGGCAAACTTTTGGGTCACTCTCAATAGTATGTTCGGGCTTGCGCACATAATATCTAAAAAGTTGAATACAAAACAAAGTTAAAATATTATTATAAGAATCTAAAATTGGCATTAATTTATCCTTAAGTTGTCTCGATGTTATACACATAATATAATGCCTATTTAATATTTCTATAATAAATTTGTGTTCTGCGTAGCTATATTCAGAGCGGTTAAAAAGTTTGGTGCGAACTGTACTAGGGGATGAAAATAAAAAAAATAACCATGTATTTAATAGATAAATAAAGTATCTTGTTTTTGTTATTTCTTTTATTTTCGATACAACTATATAAATCATTACGAGACCAAGTTTATTGTATAAAACAAAAAGATATACGGTCTTATTACAAAAACAAAAAATAGGTGTGTGAGGCACCATGGGGTTTTTAGTCCGTGGAAGTCGGACATAACCCACCCCCCGCTGCCCGACGGGTACAGATACCAATATTTTAGATTGTAATTAAAAATATGTATTTGTTTTAAGTGAAATTGATTATAACTGTTGTGACATTTGGTTTAAAGAAAACGATGTCATCATTAAAATAAGCAATATATAAGATTAAAAAAAAACAAATTGCATAAACTGGAACAACAGTATAACCTCAGAATAAATACATTGTGAAATGTTAATAATGTCATATTGTAGTAGTTATCATTTACTTAAGAATCTTCAAAATCGTCTAATTTATCTACATCTTCCAAATTACTTATACATATGAAATCCATAATTTACTACGAAACGTCTTTAGCCGGCAAATAGAATTAAAATAAATCACAACAATAAAATGAGAACTGTGAACTTAGACAAGTGTTATACATTTTTTAAATTTAAATAGTGACTATTTCTAAACAAAGGTAAGACACTCTTTTGTGACCAAACTTTTTTAAAACAAGTGTTCGACGTGTATTTAACTTTTTTGTAATAGCACGGCGAATGTCTCAGCATACATTATTTATATATTATTCTCTCCAAAATTTGCCAACGCTACAAAAGTCATTCCGGCCTTTGAACAAATGCGTGTGACTGGCATCGGTAGGATAACAACTATTTTCTATAAATTGGTTTAAGGGTGTTGAATAATTCAAATTTTAATAGAAATTTCATATATTTTTCTACGTAATTTTCTATATTCAGTAATTTCTTGAATCTATATTTTTTATCCTTGGGGTATTGGTTTAACGATATATCGATGCAAACCTTTATCTAATTGTGGAGAAGAAGAAAACATTTCTCAGTAAATAATTTAGTCTACGTTGAAGTATAGTTGCGACAATAAAACATACGAGCGCCATGTTTATCCGTTTTATTTATTAACATGTGACCGTAGAACATAAAATAGTAGCCGACTACGATACCACATAAAGAAAATAGCTGTCACTATTTGACAGAGTTGTTACGCTGGTGGGTAACCAAATGTATATACTCACTATTACAGAAATAATTATCTGCACAATGGTAATAATAGTGCATAAGTTATAGTATATTATACTAGCGTATGCCCGCGACTTTCTATTTTAGATGTGACATATCCCTGGGTAATATATAACACTTTTTTTTTAAACAAAGTTACCCTATGTCTTCTTCTATGACTCAGATAACGTGTATGCGTAATTTAACAATGATCAGTTGAGTAATCAAGGCATGAAAGCTTAATAAACAAGCTAACTCACATTTATAATATTGGTTAGGATTATCTACGGCGGTACTTACACCTGATACTATTTTATGTCTGTAGTCTTCATGTTAACTTCTTTTTTTTTGTTTTTCAACGTTTTCACTTTGATGTCTATAATAGGAATCGGTCCCGCTCAACTAGCTGCTGCCAGAATCTTTGTTCACATTAATAACAATGTAAACTTTTATAAGACTAAAGGATAACTTACGTGAGTCAAGAAGAATGTAGCTTACTATAAATGAAAGATTTTTTTAAAGTAGATAGTGATATGAGTAGATTACTGAATCTTGAAAATTACTTCCTAAAACAAACAAACTTTACTACTTTATGATAATGATATAGATAAAGACTAAGGGGGGAAATTTTTGGAAAGATATTATTGCAATTTGATTTACGTCGTCGATAAGCCCTTAAACGAAGGGTGAACTTTTGAGGCGCGTTGTTTTTACAATCTGTTTGTTTACTATTAGAGTTCTTTCGTAATTTACGGAGAAAGTTCCAGAATGTTCCAGATAATTATTCAGTATTCTAAAATAATACATTCTTTCTACATGTCATACCAATTTTTTAATTAAATAGACAAGATACAATTCTATCACAACGGTTCACCACAGAATCAATACTAAAATACAGTATAAACAAAAATATATAACTATACGGATATTTTAGTATAGAATGTTGTCTCATAAACAAATTCTTTAATAATAATACGAATTAAACGAGTTTAAATGGAATTAATTAATACATATAATTGAGACATTTAAATTGTGGCAATAAAAATGCTTACCAACAATATTAACGTCATAAGATAACCTCGAATTCTTTTCGATCAGTCAGAGTAATAAATTTCTAGGTTATGTTCTTGTTTCTCATAATTATTAACTGTGTGATGTATAAATTAGTTATTCGCTCTTACTGGAATTTTACCAAGTTATAACCCCGCTAAATTAGGGTATTCATATTTGAATACTGAGCTTCACGTATCGTTCTGAAAAATTTGGACTATGGTAAAAAATTAAAATGATTATTCTTTGTTCTTGCACACATATTGTTGCCAAATAGAATGAACTTTGTACTAGTTTCACATATGCCGAATGAAATATTTTTATTTTATCTTATGCTCCCTTAAGTAGATACAATTCATTTCAACCACATCATTGATGTTAAGTGTGAAAACAAATGAAACAATTGCATTTGAAAAGTAAGTTCACAACTATGACTTTATTACACTACCTTTCGAGGATCGAGTTAAAACAGTTCACATCTGGCAAAGGTTAAGATGGCGTTTCGACTCTACTCCTGGTTTTCTCAGTTTTAATTGCTACGTAACACGTAATACAATACAGTAACTTTAAATAATGTAATAATATTTAACACAATAGAAATATGTAACGTAATTAAATAAGGCGCCTTAACATTTGGAGATACAAGGGATTGTTCTTAGGTAGGACAAGATTTTTTAAGAACTTTCGTGATCTTGAAGATTTCATACGAAGTGCTTTTTTATTATTTGTAGGTTAGCATTTGACCACAATCTCATTTGATATTAAATATGTGATGCAAGATGGTAAATACGCTAAACCTAGTGGGAGACTGGCTCTCAAGTGCAACTGCTGGAAGACACTGACTGGTGCTAGGAAAGAAATTTTCAATTTAAGAGTGCTTAGTTAGTAATTTGCTTACCCGTCTACCGAACCATTGTGCACTGGAAAGTCAGGTCCCCAGCTCCTTCCATCCTTGGTCCGGCTCGCCAATCATGGGGTCATCCCCTCCAAACACCACCACCTCTAACTTTTTTACGTGGTTTTCTACCACGGTGACATTTTAACGAGGTTTTCTCCCTCTCCCTCCGCCCGAAGGCCTCCCCTCTGTCACTTTTTAACGTGGTTTTCTCCCACGGTAACTTTTTCATGAGGTTTTCTCCCTCTCCCTCCGCCCAAAGGCCGTCCTTCTGTCACTTTTTTACGTGGTTTCCTCCCACGGTAACTTTTTAACGAGGTTTTCTACCTCCCTCCGCCCGAAGGCCTCCCGTCTGTTTTTTAACGAGGTTGTCTCCTCAACACCCGTAACTTTTTAACGTAGTTTTCTCCCACGGTGACTTTTTAATGAAATGGATAGTCAGCTTAGCTTAGATTAAAAAAAAAGATTAGTCAGATCGGGAAATTCGGCGACAGTTCAAGCCGAGGCGCATCGAGTGCCCTTGCGCTGATCGCCTAAATAAATCGGGTGAGTGCCTTAAGCGTTACCCTTAGTAGTCCGGTGGAACTGTAGAGGCCTGACGAAGCCAATAGTGTAGGTCAGTTCGAAAAAAAAAGGTATGGTTTCATCATGATGTTTTCTATCAGCGAAAGCTGTGACTAAGTTTCAAGGATTTGGACCTATGTCCTGCAATGCGGTGTCCGAGCATGCTATCAACTAAGCCATTATCGCTTAAATCGGAAAGTTTACGCTATAATTTTAGAAACAAAATAATAAATCTACAGACAGGACACCAGATTTATTGTTTTAGATGGCTATGCTGAGTTTGGAATCAATTGACAGCGTATGAACTATGAGTTTTTCCTATGATAAAAAACAATCATTGTCTAGATTAATTTATCAGCAAGTTTATTTTGATTTATATATGAATGGATTATGGTAAGGAATTTGTCATTGACGGAATAACGTTACGGTGCCGGAATGAAAACTAGTTTTATTGGACGAATAACAAATATAGATCAACATATATCGAGGTGTTTCGCGGAAAATATACTGATTTAATTTAGGATCTTGTAGTTCAAACATCGTCATTATATTCCATTTAAATATAATCGTTTCTTATCGATGACGTAACTTCTAATCCTAATATAAGCATAAAGTATTAAAAGAAAAAACATCGTGAAGTTAGAGCTACTATGCTCAATTCGAAAATTTGTCACTTAGCAACCATACATCTGTTCCCATATCTAATCACGAGAGCCAGTTCCATTTTTAGAGTTAACGGCTTACTATATTTGGCCTCGTGAGTCGGCCTGCTAGACGGTTCATAATACACTAAATCGGAAATATGTAAGATTTATAAATACCATTTTTTTTATCTTTATTTAATTTAGGGACTTTTATCATTACTGATATGTCAATCCCATCGTAAATTATATCTACTTACAACTAAAATCCTTAAGTATTAATATAAATAAACAAAAAAAAGAAAACCAATTGTCTAAACAGAAAATTTGAATGTACTACACAGCCTTTTCGAACAGTACGATTTTTTTTTTATATTATAGGGGGCAATCCAAACAGGTGCGTCACCTGGTGGTAAGTGATCACCGCCATCCATAGACACTAGCAACACCAGGGGAGTCGTAAGTGCGTTGGGTGTATTCTTGGGTATCACACTTGATTCCAAATTACAATGGGGTCCTCATATAAAAAAATTGGCTGGAAGATTAAGTTCTGCTGCATTCGCGGTACGTAAGATTCGCCAGCTTACAGATATTGCCACAGCAAGATTAGTCTACTTCGCTTACTTCCATAGCTTAATGTCCTATGGCATTTTGCTGTGGGGGACAGCAGCTGAGGTATACACCATATTCTTATTGCAAAAACGAGCAGTTCGAGCAATATACAATATGGGACCTCGCGAATCATTAAAGACTAAGTTTCAAGAATTCGGTATCTTAACTCTGCCTTCCCAATACATTCTGGATAACTTAATGTATGTTCGCAAAAACTTTGATAAGCTGGAGTTCGTAAAACACAGGCATGATTTAAAAACTAGAAACTGTGACAAACTGGTCGTTCCATGTTTTAGACTCAGTAAAACCAGTAACAGTTTTTTAGGTAATAGTGTTAGATTTTATAACAAAGTCCCAAAGCATATTACTGATTTGCCAGACTATAAGTTTAAGTGCCATGTTAAGCGGGTTTTGGTGTCAAAGGGTTATTATAGAGTGGATCAATATGTGAACGATGGTGATGTCTGGAATTGACCCCTCTCTGTGCATCCACTAAAATCGATTGTAATGTAAAATGAATTTTAATTATGTAAGTATATGTTAAAAAGATAAACCCGATCGAGTTTCTTGCCGGTTCTTCTCGATGACTGGGATGTATTCCGAACCGGTGGTAGTTTTGACGTTCATAAGCGCCTTCTTAGGGCCTAAATTGAATAAAGTATTTTTGATTGATTGATTGATTGTTGCCGGTCTTTTAAATATGTGGGTCTCCGGCGCTCTCACTGACCAAACGAAACGCAACAGTGCAAGCACTGTTACTTCACGTCGGTTTTCTGTGAGAGAGTGGTACTACCCCGGGCAAGCCGATCCATTCATACCGAAACCAGTAATAGCTTCAGCGTAGCTCCACCACCTACAAAATGACGTCGACGATGTCGGTTCTACTAGAACGCTGCTATAAGCACCCACATTCTTTATATCAATATTAAAATCTTTAACAAACCGCATCCTTTCAGTATGTTTTTTTTTTGCATTCTAATAAAAAATGATAGATGTTGTCAATCTTATTACACTCGTTACAAACTGGTGAATTTATAACTTTCATTAAAAATTTTAATTTTGCCGATGGAATATTTCCAGACCGTAACCTAAAAGTAGTAGTAAGTAAACATCTGTTGACATTACCTTCCGTGAACGAAGCTACAGGTGGCGGCTGAGACTGTATAGTACGGTACCAAATCCCTTTGTCTCTTGAAGCTACATTAAAGTATTCTTTCCACATGTCATAACACCTTATCTAAAATTTACGTAATATTTCAGAATAGTGCGGAAGAATACTTATATCTGAACCGTCTACTAAAGCTCGCTTCGCTAACACATCTACCCTCTCGTTTCCTTCTAACACAATATGAGACGGATCCCATTGCAATCTCAGATGCATACAAGACCTATGGACTTTCAAGATCTCTCGAAGAATTGCAAAGGCTATCGAAAATCCTCTGCGGCCAGACACATGTCGAGCCAAATGCTGGAGGGCACTTTTACTATCCATTAAGATAACAATATTTTGGTGCATCGATCTTATACCATGCTTTATAGCTTCTAAAATTGCAAAATAAATACCATAATACACTAAACTTAGGTAGAGAACCCTGAGATCAATGTCCAAGTTAAGCCCATCAATAACCTACAATGCCAATTTTAGGTGTGTACTCTGTTGGGTTGTTTAATAAAAGTTCTTTTCATTTTACATTGTTTATATTGTCACTTTTTTAATAATACACCATCTTATTATATCTTATTATTTTAGGAACGATTAGTTCTTATTCATATTGTGTACGTACATTTGTCTACGTGATTGCACACGGACTGTCGAAAGGGAAAATGATTAGTGACACTTGACACCTACATATCTATAGCGTGCACTTTCTAAATATACATGTGTGGGTCCCTACACCAATGTTTTACTAAAAACTATCTCAAGATTACATATTTAGCATCAAATTCTAATGCATTTTACAATTTATTTTATAGTCGGTGGCGTATAGTAAAGAAAAATATAACACACTTTCCTGGACATACATACTAATTATTCCGCTCCACTAATGTTATGATTTCAATAAAACAATATTTTTTCTATTTTTAGATAATTGCTATTCTTCAGTACATGTATAAAATATAACTTCACGACAACGCAATTAATATTAGGAGAGTAAAAAACAATGAATTGTTTAATTTAAAAACTTTCCAGCCTACTTTGGGACTCGGTATCATTTTGAACAAAGAAGTATATGAATCATTCAGATGAATATGAGTAAATGATACTAATCATATATTATTTCAAATGAATGTTGCATTGTTATTCCAAACTGCTTTAGAACCAAAAATATTGTTATAATGAAATAAGTGCTGGTGAATAATTATATTTATTTCTGATCTGGGTCGAAGGTAACTTATTATAATTTGCCAAGGCTTTTATAAACTAACTTTAAACATATATTGCAAATCCCCTAACAATTTGTCATAAGTCCTAACGCCGGATATCCAAAACTTGATCTATACAAATTGACAAGTACGAAAATTCATTCATGGGCTTATGTGAGACGTATACAATTTCGCTAAGTGATTATTTTCTTATTTATTTGTTCCTTGACATGATTTTGTTAATGTTATTATTTATTAAAATTTCAGGTCTCTTTTAAAATAAATCCTACGCTTAACCTTAAACACACCTCATGCAAAAACTATGAGGTCGTGGACGATATGCGTTTACCTAATAAGTCCGGAGACAACCTCACGAGTTCTTAAGTAAACGGAATTAGTTTGCTTTTATGTTTCTCATGTATATGGGATATTTTTAAATAAAGTACAATGTGACACAAATATGAATAAGGCAAAGAAATAAATACAAAATAGTATTTGGAACCGCTTAATGAAAACTTTTGCCTGGAACTCGGATAAGTTTAATTAGAAAACGAGTGCGTTTTCATTTCACATACGATACATATTAACAAAAAATATTGGAAAATCTCCTCAACACAATGAAAACATTATAATTGAGTTGTTCCAATTCCAATGTTAGCAAAAAAAAACCAATTTCTTTCAAAATAAATAAAAGAATGTTCGACTGATATGTGCTCTTCTCGTTTTACATACTAACATTGATTCATTACAATTATACATATATGTAAAGCGATGATGGCTCATTAGTTAACGATGAAAAGGCACATAAAGTGATGAGGGCTCAGTAGTTGTGTGCTCGAAAACTGGAGCTTTTGGTGAAGGAAAACATAGTAATAAAACCGCAGCATGGCATGGCATGGCAGCCTAGTTAGCTACAACCCTCAAGCTGAATGTTTGTCGCCAAATATCGCAAGCATCTAATGGTATGTTCCGGCAGCTGTACTTGAGAACTAGCTCTTTCTTGGGTTAGTGGATATATGAGCTCAAGCCACATCGTATGTACACAAGTAATAAAAAAAAAATTATATTCATTTATGAATGTCGTTTTGTCTCCTCAAATATACCCCATATTTGAATATTCTTCTAAACATGTCCATGGATATACATAAACAATGTCGGTGATTGTAACAGTAAAACTCCTATATTTCCAGTTTGAATAACGGGAAGTTAAATATTTGCTATGTCGCGGGATGTAAAACAATATAATCAGACATTTATACTAACACACGTCGTTACATTAATCGACATCATCCAATTATAACCATCATCACCATCTAGTTGAGTGGCTTTTACCATAATACGGTCATAAATCGACACGGCAGTAATGTTTATCGACAGGTTCAAATTTTTCCGCAGTCTCCAACCGTATCACAGTAAAGTTACAATTAAATACAATGCACCAATTTTACCGAGCTTTAACAATAAACATACAGTTAATCTTGCATGTACACTGAAATATGTATTTATTTCAAAAAATCTACAGCGTTACGATAATAATAATAAATAAAATATACTAAAAATGTTAGATTTGTGAACAAGTATTTCAAATATATATTTATAAAAATTGATTACACAGTTATATACATCAATAAAATAAGAATTTAAGAGTTAAGAATTTCTTCGATTTTGAAGTCGGTTAAAATCAACTACTAATAATAATATAATGGTACATAATAAAATTAAAGTTGGATTAATAATACTTTTTATTAACTTCATTTTAAAAGGTTAGCTATACCCATAAAAATATCTACAAACTTATAAATAAATATCTTCAACAATAAAATACGTCGACTATGGAAACGTTCAACCGCCGTGCGTATAAACACATTTTTCTCACACATCTGCCACTCCGCCTTCTGTATCTAGTTGTTCGTAATCAATTGAAAATTGCTTTTTAAATTGCCACGTCTTGTACATCGTGTAAGATAGGATAAAATAATTAAGTCAATTTAGTTATGGAAAAATGACATCAATTTACAGACATTTGTTTCAAAATTACCAACAATTGAGATGCTTAAAACGGCAGAGATTGTTTTTTTGAACGTGATACTTTTTGATAGTATGAGTTACTCGTGAAAACATATTGTTGTGTTTTGCGGTGTAATTATTGATCACTAATTGTAATATTCTATATGACCTTTAACTGCGTAGTAATTTAAAGTATTGGCAAGAAAGTACAGTAAGGAACATCGATCTAGCAATGCGGTCTAGCTGTATGGTGCGGCACGGGCTATCGATGACCGAGTGGCAAGTTGGCCGCTCGACAAAAACCAAATATTACCGAGAAAATCCGAACTGTGAATACCTATATCAATTACTACTCCCTGGGTTCCGTCTCATAGGTAATTTAGACGGAATTTGTTTGAGTATACTTAATGGCCTTAATGAAAAATTCAAAATATAACAAAACTAAGTAAAACCACAGTACACACTTACTATTTGAATTAGTTAACACATGTCTTTAGAAACGCTAAAAAGATTAGTACTTCATAGCAGACACGAGACTAAGGACAACGCTTACATAACTATATTAGCAAATTTAAAGGCTACATAAATGCACGGTATTGAACTGAACTATTCAACTATCATCGTTTAGTTATTTATTCAATTTTAGTTAAAAACCGATAGCAGAATATATTGGAAGTATGTGATAAATTCAATCACGATGCTATTAGTGAGGTGTAATAAGCAAATCAAGAAACAAATATTAAGCATTAAAAAAAATAACAGGTGCTAAAATAAAAAGTGAATCTATGGAGCGAGCCCCGTGATTACGTTATTCAACAAACACAATGGACTGTTAGTCGGAATCCAATTTCCTTGCTTGAATGAGAACGTCTCTACGATGTCGGAAATAAATCACTTATAAATTTCACATTTAATTCTCTACGTTAAATATTATCGGCGAGATTGTTTCCTCACCCTGATCGTATATTTTATGTGAAATGTTTTAATTCGACTTACGACTCATTGTTTTATGATCTTTTATAAATTACTTCTTTCCAAATTATTCGAAGTCGTACGAGATAAAATAAAATTATCGAACGCATTGAAATTGCATGGTGGTTGGGCTTCTTCTTATTCCGCCTGGCTAGCTACCATCCTCAAGTTGAACATGTGTCGCCAACCACCTGTTGGTGTGTTCCGGCAGCTGCACTTTAGAGCCAGTCTTCCTCTAGGTTTATCGTGACTGCCATCTTAGGCCACATAATCGTTTAACATCAGATGAGATTGTAGTCAAACACTAACCTGTAAAGTATAAAAAAAAAACTGTTGCAAATAAAAAGTTATTAGGTACCTAATACCAATTTGCTAATGTCACAATACAAATACAATATATATTTTGTAATATTGGTACAATTAATACAATATAACATATTTTATATAATATATTTCTCAGGACTATGTTATAAAGGCAGCTGTAGTGAATTGACTCTCTCTTTAGTCTTATAGGTATATGCCAGCCAATACTTGTGTAGTTAAAAGTATTATAAAAAAAGTTCATAGGAAAATACAACTAACTAAACCTTAAAAATCTTATACGCAGCGTATTTTATATTCGAGTTTATGAAAAGATATTACAACATTAAGACTACAAAAAATTGTTTTTAATTGCGCTAAAAGAGTTCAAAATTAAGGTCAATAATTTAATATCTATACATATAATAAAAGGGTAACGAGACGATTGGTGATAGTCCAAGCTGAGGCGCGCCGTGCGCCCTTGTGCTGGTTGCCTATATAAAATTGGGTGAGTGCCTTAAGCGCTTAGTAGTCCGGTGAAACGGTAGAGGCCTTGCTAGGCAAACAGTGTAGTAATTTCGAAAAAAAAAAGTTACGAGATAAAATCTGTACTTTAAATATATTTAAGAAAAAATACTGCGAGAGTCCTAGAATCAATGACAGAACGCATTTCAATCGTTTTTGGATTTTTTGTCTGTCTTTGATTTTTATTATATATGTAGATTATATAGGGCAAGTAATTCAGGCAGACGCCGTTATCGTGTCTAGTAGTATACATATTCAATTTGATATACAGCAAAAGCTATATACTCACTCTTACGATGCTCATCAGTGCTCTGTGTATATTGTTTTCCATCAATATATTTAAATATAGCAACATAAGAATGACTACTTAACTTTTAACAACTATAGGGAAGAACATGTGCGTCTCAGGACGACAGACAGAAGTGATAACTTAAACTAATCTAAGTTTAACTAAATTGTTTAAAAGCTTAGGTTATTACTTAAAATTTATGTATATGATAATGTAAGGAAAAATTATTTATTAATAAAATCTTTATTGATTATAACATATATTCTTCACAATTCTTGAATATGTACACCTACCCTTTCTGTATGCGTGAGAGAAAAGGAAGCCAGACAGACTGGTGCCGTAACGCGTTACGTAATGCAACGGTTTTACCCTCCCATAAGAAGTTATCACTTCATTAATACTATTGATAAATGATTTAAATATTTATATTAATTTCAACAGCGATTAATTATTTATATTGGATTAATAACTATATATTACAGTTAATCAATATTTATAATCATTTTACTGCTGCCAGGATTTGACGTAAACCAAATAACACAGATGTTCTCTATAACAACATTGCATAAGGTAGTTAATTCCCAGTAGAACATAATCTATTTAATTCAAATATTAACGCTGTTAATCTCGTTTCTAATTAAGATCAGGAAGGTATTCGTTATATTTGGTAATGGCTTCTCTCTTCCGTTAATTGTTTGTATCGTGTAACTAGGTATGTATAATAAATTATTACAAAAATCTACTATTAAAACGTAAGCTTTTTATGGAATTTTAATATATATATATATATATATATACATGGAATAAAGATATACCAAATCAATTCAATACGAACGACATGTGTAATTAAGCCTGTTATTGGTTTGAAAGAACGAATTTTACAATATTGTAGAATCTCGATGAGTAAAAATTCAAGGAATATTGAAGAGCATTCAATTTACATTTAATTTTGTATCTCGAGGTGAAATCAATTAAACACTGTTATTAATCAAATAATAATTAATATCCAGTTTTAAGGCAAAGTATTCTTAACGTCTGTATTTTTTAATTCGAATTACATATGAAAATTATGATTTTTAACACGCTTTTTTAGTTTCACCCGTATGTTCCGTCACTACAAGTTGACTCTTTAGCCTCGATTTTGCCCTACTTTAAGCTATTAAAATTGAATGAAACTATGTCAAGCAAATCGAACTAAAAAGCGAAAAATAATTCTTAGCATAAAAATAAAATTGCTGATAAGAAAATGAATGTCACTATTATAAAAGCGTATGGTGTTTTGTATGTAATTCTGCGTTTCGTAACTATTAGATCTGGTAGGTAGTTTAAAAATGTTATACAATGTACCCCACGCTTTTATAATTGTGACATTACATTGCTCATCTGTAATATTATTCTTATGCTAAGAATTATTTTTTACTTTTTGGTTTGATTATCTCTAAAAGCGTGTTTTTTAGTTTTTTTTTAACTATAGTTTATTAAAGAATCGAGTTATACAGATAGTGGAATTTTCGAGAATGTTCTAGATGCAAAGGCTAAATAACTGCATTGTTTTAAGAGTTCTAGAAATACTTCGTAAGGTAATACTGATTTTTTTTACTTTTCAAGGGCACGAATTTTGGGTAATGGGGGTGTTGGTGCTGGAAGAGAAGGGAATGGTAATTTCTTTCGAGTTGTTGAATTTTTCGACTTATCAACTAATTTATGACCCATTTTATTCAATAACGCCTGTATGATGCCATGATTGTATTTATTGCTATATTTCTTTTGTCAGGCGTTTCTACTGATGTTTCAAATTGAATAGGATAGTATTTAATAAGTTATTTTTACGGGAATAAAGAAAGTATGAGAGCTATATTAAAATATGGAAAATGTATTAGTTCGAATTTAAACATTTTAAATAAATTGATACTATTTTATATATACAATTTAAGTGTACGTATGTTCATATTACTTTTCCTGAAAGTTTTGAGCTATTTTAAAGTTATTTTTTTACTTATAAGATCACTTACTATACCTAACTATAGCTGGATTTGGTAGATTTTTAATATTTCGACAATTTTTTTTGTTTACCTCTCACGTAAAAAGAAACATAATCCCAACATTTTTTAAATTTGATTTTTTTTAATCGCTTGTTAGTGACTGTGTCTGCACAAGGTTTGCTTGTTCCTAATATTTACATTAAATCTAAGACAAATATAATATGAATTAAGCTCAACTGCTTCTAACATCGCACGTAAGTCTTTCGTTTGCAGACCGAGGGATATTAGGCTCATCATTTCCTTCCGGCCGAGATGCGTGATCACGTTAAAAGCCCGTAAGAGCGATGCTCTTGTTGCCGATGGAAACATACAGACGAGCATTTCATATAAGAGCGTAGGTAGCTTTCTACCTAATTCTTTTTACCTTAGTGTTAATCGTAAGTTATTTTTAATTAAGTTCTTTATTGATGAAATTATTGTTAAAAAGAATTATGTAATAAAATACAGCAAAACCATTGGTAAATTGTGGTGGTCGATTGGTTTGATTGGCGGAATGTAAAATATCGACGTGTGCCAAATTTTTTTCAGAATTCGTGTACATATATTGTTTTGAATGGTACAGCTATCGGCTGACGGTAAAGGAAAACATCGTGAGAAACCTTATCTTGAGAAATGTTCTTTCAGTATTACCATATGTAAAAATATATATAGAATTTTGGATTTATCCGTGTTCGAAATCGCCATTATGTCGTGTACTGGTGATTAAAACTTTGTCTGCCCTCTTTAGTCCAGCATTCGGACGCTTACGGGCGTCTTTACCGTTATATACCTTGCGTGATGGGCCTCGTTGAGCAGTGGTACTGGCTTCCACAGCTGCTGCAAGAGGTCGTGGGTTCAATTTACTCACTGAACAGTGTTTTACCAATAAGAATGTCAATCTGAGGTCTAATTTGGACCCAAATTACTGTGTGAGTTTTAGCTCCACTGCACATTTATTTAATTGATGTGGTCCAACCGGGTATGCGAGTCCATAAAATATAGTACCATATAGAAACCCGCCCAAATACACTCCGCGTTTTGTGATCTAATATGGTGTTGTGAATGTAGAAATGTCTAGTCAATACCTCCACTGCGAGAAGTTAACTGCTGAGATAAACAAAATAAGCCTGCGTATGTTCAGTTTGCATTTCGGTTTCCGTTACGGAGACTAGTCTTTGTTAAAAATACTGTCACGCGACGGCGAGAGTCCACTTAATCCCGCATCCAGACACCAAAATCCTTTTAGGGATAATTATATTGTAAAACTATGCATTCAGTTTTGTCCTGTTATACTTTACTTATTTTTGACTATTCTCCCTGATGTTGCCTCTATATATAATATATAAAATTTCCAGAACATATGAGCATCCAGTACGCTTAAAGTGTTCACTCCAGCTTATAGTAAAAATATAGATGCATTCTTATTCGAAGCCTGTAAAGAAACATTCAAAATCTTCAATATAAATAAAATGATAGAGGTGTACCGTGCATTCCGCGCATCACTCAAAAACTGTTCGATAGAATTCAAGCAATTGATTTTAGTTTTACTTCTTATACACTTGTTCAAAATCAAAATCAAAAATAGTTTATTCAGGTCATTCAGGCCCTGAGAATGCACGTATGAACGTCAAAGCTTCCACCGGTTCCGCCAAATAACCCAGTCATCGAGTAGAACCGGCAAGAAACTCGATGCGGTTTATCCTTTTATCAAACATAATACAACACATATTTTTAAGAACATATAATTTTTGGTGAACGCACAGAGAGGGGCGGCATTTCCAAACGTCACCATCGCTCACATATTGTTCAACTCTATATTAACCTTTAGCCATTAAAATCCGCTTGACATGGTGCTTGAACTTAGTCGGGCAAATCGTTAGTGTGCTTTGGAATTTTGTTATAAAATCTAACACTATTGCCTAAAAATTGTTAACGGTCTCAGTGAACCTAAAACACGGAATGACCAATTTGTTATTGTTTCTAGTATGTCGATCTTTTACTTAATCTAACTTATCTAAGTTTTTGCGGGCGTATATTCGATTTTCAAGAATGTATTGGGAAAGTAAAGTTCCAAATTCCTAGTCTTACCTTTAACTTAGCATTTAATGATTTGCGGGGCCTCATATCATAATGTCCTGTACTTCATCACGATAGCTTCATTTAAAGTTTTGAAAAACTACGATTTTCATAAACACTATGCATTTAGCAATGTGCATTTTCTTGCCGTGGAAAGGTGAGACAAGTGGTGTCCTGATTATGTTTTTTCTCTGTACATAAAATATGTTGTTAAGATAATAAACGACGCAAACGAAGTCGCGCGTATCGTCTAGTATTTGTATAAATCCATAATTTATATATCGTTTGATTTGTACTTAATAAATATGCAACATTCTAGTGAATCGCCTTTGAATTCTGTCATCAGTTTGAATCAATCTTTTTGCTCTCTTTCATGACGAGACTTTAAAAAAACTATGCAATAATATCATCGATTATTTCATTAAATTACGATAAATACGCAAAAGCTTTATTTCCTTTTGATTAGAGTTTAATTTATATCCGTTGTCTTGCTTCCAGTTAAATCTTGGCAACATAACTAAAATTTATCCTAGAAGATTTTGGAGCAATTACGTTACATTCCTAACTTATGCTATCGAAACGTGGACGCACACAACAACCGAGCTCAAAGGTGCACAGTTAGTAACAGAGAGTGCCTCGAGTAGCACTGTGTTCTAAATGGAATTCTGGAGGAGAACAAAGGGTGTAGATATTGAAAACGACGTAGTGTAAACGTAAACGGTGTAGATATGAAACAAAAGAAGAGGCGAGTGGGCATAGGCGAGGCACTGAATAAGACAAGAAGACCAATGATGAACTCCAAAGTTTTATGATTAACGGCTCGGAGGAGGGAAAACCGACTACCAGATTTTTCACCAGTTCGGTAGTTCGACGACAGCGAGTGTAGTGATTAAGCTTTTGAAAGAGAGCCGCACTCAACCATGTGGTCTTTATTTACCAGTAAGTGACTGAACGAATTATTAATTAAACTAATACAGTTAGAAAACAATACAAAGTTTTGAATTAATGATAAAATTATTACATGACCATAAAACGGTTATTATAATTGACGTCATCCGAATATCAATTCGGCAGTAGCATTTATTTCGTCGAAATCTAGACAAACGGAGTGCCCATTCTATCCCAGGGCATTCTGTGCAAGCAAATTGCGTCCATTGCATGTGTCGGTGTACGTTAACGTATCTCGTTACTACACACCTGCGTATGAAGTGTCGTGCAGATTTATACAATACGATTCGATTTATTCGACAGTCTTCTTATTGATTTTTAGTGCTAATCGTAAGATTTGTAGGATAGTTTCATTATTTTATATGTGTTATCAGTTATCTGCGATTTCGTACGCGTTAGTATCTTAATAAATTGTGACACCATATAAGCTATCTTCGTTTAATTCAAACAATTTTTGTAGCGCATCACGAGATAGCTCTCAGATGGCAGGATTTCGTCAATTATACTTGATCCTTCACATTATATTTTGGTTAATTTAAATAGTATTTTGTAAATCTATGGTGTAGTTTTTACGTAAAAGAGTAACAAGCATTCTTCTATCCTCACAAAGATTCTAAGAAGAAAGATTCTATATATGATATTAATAGAGTAATATAGCTTTGTAAAATTATTATATGACATGTCATTTTATTTGCATTAATTTTTGTAGTATATTTTCTATATTTAATATTATTGTAATGGTTTATCGCATCAAATTTTCTACAATGAACACTCTGAAAGAACTAATAAATTAAAATCAATATACACTGAATTATGTGATACAAATCCTGGAGTCGCGCAAGCGAATTATGTTATAACAGTCGCCAACGTTGAATAAAAACCATGGTGCTACAAAATAAATCCAAGAAGGATTGATGTCAGGCAGAAGGCCGATTGTAAACATTAAGCCAAATCATACATCACAATATGACAAACATGTTGTGCCGACTCTACTTGAGTGAGATAAGATAAGGGTAAGAAGATAATGAGCTTTGTCGAATCAAACATACGTGTTGGCGTGATTTTACTTAACCGGATAAATAAAGTACATTCCATTATTTGAGAAACTCCGCTATGTTTCTATGTTTCTCTGCTAATATTATATACATTTAATTATGGCTGGACAAATATGTCAGATATAAGTAAATAATGTGATATAAGCGCGGAGATATTTTTGCTATTTGATAGGGTCGTCTGCGACTTACTTGTGAGTGATAATAAATGATGGCAAATAGGCGATGGATACATTTAAATATCTTACGTTATATCGTGTCGGGACGTATAACATCGTGCAGTATAAAGGAATATCAGAACGTAATCCGGTGGAATGACTGGCAGGATTTATGTCTAGAATTCTAGGCCGAGTTCAACCGCACCGCTGCACCGCGAAATGTTTCCAGTTAGGCTGAAAAATGGTGGCCGAGATCCGTGTAACTTTTTCATAATATTCCAGTGAAAATAAACTTTGTTTTTGTTATAAAAGGAATATGTAAGTAGTGAACTACAAGAGTGTTAAGTATGAAAATGAAAGAATATAGGAAACACAGGATAGTACAGAAAAAGACCGAAGAAGGTATGAATAGACAGTAGAACTGATAGAAGAGAAAATTTATAGCAAAAATTCCAATCCAGAAAATCTAACTTAGTAAGTTCTTTGCGATGCATAATATAATTTTATGAAACCACTAGAATACTTAATGGTTACGTTTTAACGCAGTCGCGTATCTTATTTATGCAGTAGAACCACGGTAATCGAAATTCGGATAAGTTGAAAACCTGTGCAAGTATTTCTTGTTCCTTTGCCTTCTAAGATTAATATATTTATTACTCGAAATCTGAGCACTCGACAATACGAAATAATCAGTATTATTCTATAAAATATTTCACTAAATATTTTTACTCCATACCTAGATGAAATTATATTTGATCTTTGTTGCTGGAGTAGATTTTTAGTTCTACTATCTCTACTAATTAATTAATTTATAGTTTGAATATATCAATAAGATGTACACACTGTATAAAACTTCTTTATTTAATCGTCGGTAATAACAAGTTTTGTTTGTTTTACCTTTGTAATTTTCAAAATTAGATAGGATTGAATCAAAAATTCTGCAACTCGAACATTTATCAACAAAAAACTTTCTAAGCTCTCTTTATACATCGAAACTTCTAGAACTTCCATATCGTGTTTCCCTCAAGGTTCAATTTACTAAATTTATTTTATTTCAAATTGATTTTTTTTTTCAAATTTAGAATATTAGTTAGGACAAATCTCCTTCTGATTTACGTTGTAAAATGTTAGTCTTAGATGTACTTTAACCATGATGCAACAATAAAGTATACTTATCCTTAATAATATTTGAATGTGAATGAGAATTTGTTTGTTTTTTGCGCTTCCACGCCTTTACTATTCAACCGATGATTAGTACATTTTACATACACGTCGTCAGGAGTACATAAAAGGGCATAAGGTACCTTACATCCATAATAAAGTGATCTTTCAGAGGGATGGGTCAAATCTATATTAACGCGAGCGAAGCCGAGAGCGAAAGCTAGTAATCTATATATATAAATAAAATTAAATTGTCTATTGTTTGTCCGAGCTATTCTCCTGAAAGACCTAACTGTTATGGACCATACCTTTATTTGTAGATACAGAACTGTTTAGAGTATTATCGAAGCGACAAACTAACGCTTTTCCATGGAGTCTAAACAGTATTGACAAAATTTAGAAGAGATAACTTTAAATCGGTAATATAATAATAGGGGTTATGTTATAGTTATAAAATTAAAATAAAAAATAAAGCACAGCTCACAATTCATCTTGATAAAGCCATTTTAACGAGAACCAAGTCACAAGCATTGACAATTTTTTTTTTTCGAACAGACTACACTGTTGACCTGGCAAGGCCTCTACAGTTTCAGCGGACTACGCAATCATAGACTAGTAATTTTTGTTTATATACTTTATAAGTTTCAGCGTTTTGACCAGAATCTCACCTGATGTTAAATGACGGCGTGGTCTAAGATGGTAAACACTTTAACCCTAGACGGGGGCTGGCTTTCAAGTACAGCTACCGAATCACAGCTATTGGTGCTTGGCGATAGATTTTCATCTTAATGATGGTAACAACTAGTTAGCTCGGTCTTAGAAAAAGCCCTAACATCATGCATGGTGTCATCACGATGTTTTCTTTCACGGAAAGTTCGAGCTTCAAAATTCGAGCCTAGCACTATTTATTTAAATTCATTTTAATAACATTGTAGTTGAAATCATAACAACATTGCATTCTTACGGTGTATTTTAAAATAAAAATTTTCTAGACCTATTTACTTTTAAGTTTAAAAACGTTTTACAAGCGAAATGAGTTGCGAGACTAAGTCGTGACGGGTTAATAGATATTACGAGGATGATTGCTGTGGATGAGATAAGAAAATTGCTGGAAAAAAAAATCATTTCGCTTGAATTAACGCGGACAAAACGCACCTACAACAAGCTACGCCAAAGAAACTAGTTATATATTTTTTAAATTATTTATATTTATGATGACGATGATGATGAAGCGATAACACTTCAACTATCTTTTTAATAATTTTGACAATCACAAATGAGCCAAACCAAAAGGATTTAGGTAATATTGTTAAGTTCTATAATACCAGGTGCAGTTTCTTGCTTCATATTTTTAAATTAACTATGCTATTTTACGCTTGTGATAGGTCATAGATACAAAAGCCATATCACCTATATTTTTTTGTAACTAATCAATAAAACAATTTCATATGACAGGTTTTAAAATTAGACTTCTTTGAAGGTTTTGATGGTGTGCGTTAAGTTTACTCGTTTCTCAGTGACATCCAGACGACCTAAGTCTGGTATTGGACTTCATCAAACACTGATATTTATGTATTAATCCTGGGACGTTCAAGTATTAGTCGTTTGAGGAGGAGATTTCTGAATCGTATCCAGACAATATCTATTCATTGTCCTTTTACATCGAGTTCATTGTTTTATGAGCAGATTTCATAAGTTGAGGCACTTGTAATGTTTAAGAACAGCGATTAGGGGAGCTCCCCTAGTGACGGACACTTAAGGTCTATTGTGAATAAATAAAAAATATTTCAAAATATGTTTATTTAAGAGGTTACCAATCAACTTAAAGACATTAGAAATAAAAAAAATAATAAAATACGCAGCCCTTTGATAAAACTTATAAAAAATGAGATTAAGTTAGGCATATAATTTGATAGGAACGTAAAGTGGCCCCTAACACCGGATAAATTTAAATTAAATTACAAGTATCGCAAACATAACTTTCTAAGCATTAGGGAGCGACAGCGCAAGCTTTGTGAGACCCTCTGTGACAACTACAACACTCTCTCAGTATCTCCAGTCTTCATCATAGTCTTCTAAAGAGACTACGCAACTTGTTTTAGTGTTTGAGAATTGCTGTTTCTAAGTTTTACTTATCTTTGACTTCCTTAATTAGCATTCTTAGATATCTTAATTCAGGTCTTTTTTCCCCTCTTAGATTACTCTTTATGTTCTCCTGTAACTATGTCCAAATTTCTCGAGTGGCATACATTTATAAGGAAAATCCTTTACATGTTTCATTAACACTTCTTGCAATTCAGGTGAAAACTTTTTATGATATCTACCTATTTTTTGGTTTGAATTTAACTTCTTGTTCAGACTTAATACCAACTATTTTATCAGACAGTGTGCTTTTAGGGATGTTGTACTTCACCGAAGCTTGTCACCGCAAAGTTATTTGTTTCGTTTTGACCAAATTAACGGTAATCTTTAAGCTTTCCTCACTCCAACCTCCTTTTTTTTAAGTTCATCTTTATTATTTATTTTCATTGATGGATATCTGCTCGATCTTCTATCATCAAAAGAAAACAATTAATAATTATAAAAATAAACGCATAAAATCTATTTATTCACCGTCCAGAACTAGGGGATTGACGATCCGTGAATTTATCTTTATAATTTTACTTTGTACAATAATAAAAAAAAACGTATATATTTTGTAAGATAACTATTATAACTGCTTATTCTAATTAACATTAGCTTATTAAATACAAAATCATTTGAGCAACAGTATCAAAAGTTATCTGATGCCATGTTTTATTACCAAATGCAGCAATTTACCGTGTTTACCTCTTTATTATGCGATAATGGTAAATTATGTCTTGCGTATGCGCAACGTTACCCGACCTTATCCCTTTTAATATACCACCAAGTCGATCATGTTTCAATTTGCTCAGATATTACATGTGTCCCGCGTTACCTTCCGTCCGGTGGTAGGGGAATTCCTCATACTGTCGACAGTCACCGTCGCTACCCCGTTTGATAAACCTGCACCTTAAAATAAGGCTACTAATCGAATTTATCTCTAACTATCAAAATTTCACTAGTGCTTAAGCCGTGGCGGGAAGTCTGTATACAAATGATATGGAAGTATTTATTGTTTGACCGGGATACTCTGTGAAACGGCTGAATAGTTAGACGAGGTCTATACTCGTAAACTCAGTTAATACTCAGTTACTTTTTGATATTTGAAACGAATTATTACGCTTTTCTATTTGCGCTATATCGTAATGATAAAATCTTGCAGTGGTAACTTAAAATCGATAAAAGTTTAACCATATTTTACGTAGTAACAAAAAATAAACAATAAAATAAATAAAAGTTAAACTACGAATAATCTAGAACAAAAATATATTTCCTATGAAACAATAAAACAATTTTCAGGAGAATGAATCAGCGGGCGCCAGTTTGTTAAATAAATTCGAGTGACATATATTTTTCATGCAAATACCAGGTTCTATAGATTTTTATCTCTTTGCTCCGAAATCATTTATAAAAAAATGCTATTTACAATTTAAAAGGATTGATCTTTTTTATATAATATTAACATGATAAGCTTATTTTATTTTTAAATATTATAAAAATTTCACATTTTCATTAATATCTTACCAGTTTGAACTTTAGTGGTCTATATATTTTTTTACAAAAGACTTGTTTTGAGATATTGTTATTTTTATAGTAGGTAAACAAATAATTTCGTCAGGACATTCAAATAATGACTTAAACAAGATTACCCAAAAAGAGTGTAATGCTTTCTGGGTTCATGTATGTATGTAAATTTCTGTATCCCACCATAAATTTTAAATGCCTGAACAGATTTTAATGTATGGATTACCTTTCAGATTTAAAAGTATTCCACGGAACGATATCCCGATATCGTTTTATTTGTTTAGTCGACGAGTAAAAGTGACCTTTAGTTTTGGATATACAGGGTAACGAATATATTTCGTTTTTCACTTTTATTCTTCGATTTTAGCAGGACAGTCTGTTTTTTTAATTATTTTTATATTCGCTATAAATAAATTAATTTAACAGAGACTATCAGTTTATGAAGTACTTAACTCAACGCCACTCAATACGACGTATATATTTTAAGTAAAAATGTAGAGAGCCAGTCCCTTTTTAGGTTTAACTTATTACCATCTGAAGTCATATCATTATTTTACATCAAATGAAATTACGGCGAAACGCTAAAAATTAAAAGATATAAAAATATGGCCTGAGTCAACTACGACGCGCGACAAAAATTTATACTATAAAAACGATTATCTTACAATATATCGATAATACAAACCGCGTAACTAAACGCATCTCTCATAATACTCAAACCATGTTTATATATATACTTGATAAAACATATGTTCACAGAACCATGTTATATAAAAATATATTAGTAATTAATAACCCTCCGCGACTTTGTCTATATTTTTATCTTTATAGGTTATAACCTATATGTTACTATAATATATAAGCTACATTACTCTGTAGTTTCATTTTGATCCGTTTAGTAAAATCCGTATAGAGTTACACTCCATAAAGTAATTAAACTATGATATGTACAATATTCAGAAAAGTCAACATATCTCGTTATAACATATATGAAATTCTACAATTGTTATGACCGAAATTGCATTAAGCACAGTAACAAAAATTTGTACTCAAAAAAGAAATAAAAATGGCAATTTTCTTCATAGACAAATATAAAGGGGTCATATAGGTGCAAGTGTTAAGCTATATTTTTAAGTTTTTTACTAAGATATCAATAATATTAATTAAATACATTTTTATATTAACGAATGAAGATTTATATTAAAGATCTTAATTTTTTTGTTAACTTCAACATTATGATTGTGAAATTATACTTCTTTTAGGCCGTTATGAGAAATAGTTTAAAGTGAATTTTTTACTTTAAATAAATGAAGTTTGTTGATCTTAGAATAGATTTTTTTAATTCACTTTTTTAAACGCCATATAATTTATTTTAAATTTGTATATTATTTTACATATTTTGTGTTTGTTAATTATTCAAACTTTTATTCATAGTATTAAATTTCCTATTTCGATCTTTTCACTCGCTACAAAATTATTAAAATGCATAAAAAGATTCCTTTTTATATTCGCGCTTTATAACTTTTACACATTATTTTCTTTTATTTGTGTAAACACGTTGTTCTCTGGAATAATTAGTCAGATTTAATAAAATATTTTTGTATCTTGTAACTTATTTATCAACGATTTGGATCAAGGCTTTTTAACATATTGTTACGAGACTTATAAGTGGAGCAATTAACATACAAAATGTAGATATAAAATTATGCGACGGTACGAGACGCTACTTTTAAATGACGAATATTTTTTGGTCTATTTATTTATTTATATATTCAGAACACCAATAAGATTTACACTAAAAAAGTCTAGTACATACACTTAGAATGAATGGCCCTATATAAGTGCAACCTTAATTATAGGTGTTTACTACCAATTACATGGCAAGTAACTTAATTAGAAAGTTAAAAGCAAAAACTAACTCTACACCACGTATGAATCTATATTTTTTTCTTAGCTTAGTTATATCTTTTTGTATTTGCTGAGACTGTTTGTGCCTTATCGCCTTATCGACTTCGTGTTTATGAATCACTTTCTTACTATTTCAAATATTTAAAATACAGTCCACTATTTCGTTGCTCAGCCATAAATGTTGGTCCTTCGAGCGCGGACCGACTAATTGTATCGTAGGTGGTTGGAACAGAGGCGTGGTGGATTAGGGATGGGACATTAACACATAGATTCACAAACACGAAGACGATTAGGCGATTAGGTGCAAACAGAGATTGTTTCTGATGATGTCTAAATCTGAGGTTTTGGAATTAGCATTATAATGCAATAATATTATTTTATTGTGTAAAATGCAAGTATACGTGTACTGAAACAGTTTTTAATTGGGGCGACGTAATAATCCTCACGATGAACGTTTAAATCTAAACGCATTGCACTTGTAACTTGTACCAAGGTAAAAAGACAAGCAGTAAATCAAATCCTCTGCCAGACTATCTGTTGCAAGATTCATAAAGCGTAAAATCTTTTTTTATTAACCGCATTATTTATGGCCTCGCTATGAATCGTGCTGCAAAAATGTCTCAATTTTGGAAACGTGTTCTAATGTTAAATTGCTTTTTTTTTGTAAAAAGAACAGGGAAGATAGCAGTATTTTTAAAATTCTATAGCTTTATAGCATATAGCATTTGACGATAATCTCACCTGACATTAAACAATAATGTGGTGTAAGAGGATAAAACGCTTAACTTAGAGGAGACTGATTCTCAAGAGCAGCTGTCGGAATATTCCTATAGGTGTTTATTGACAGTTTTTAAAACGATATACATGAGTGTGACCACTGAAGTTTTACAACAAAGAAACATAATACCACGTTTTGAAAAGTAAAATGAAACCAGGTTCTGTCAATAAGGTTTTTATAACGATTCGAAGAAATCCCAAAAAACCTGTTAGACGTGTCATAATTCAAAAAATAGCCTTCAAAATATGCCCTTCTCATGATGCTTGATGCTGTACTAAAAATCATGACTCATTAAAATCAGCCAGACAGAAAAAATCCATTATAACACGTAGCTTACGTTGACAAATCTACTACGTCAGCCATGATTAAAGAGCTTATGTCTCGCATCTCAGAGATTACTAGCTGCAATCATTCACCTTAAATGTCGTTACAATGCCTTGCAGTATTAATTCGATATGAATATTTAAACTATTTACATTTATATATTTACGTCAAATAAGGAAAACACGTTATGCCCTTTCATGCGACTCTCTCTCTCTTTGTCGGTCTAACAATCTGTATATTTTTATTTTCTATCAATTTCTCAATGTAAATAACGTGAAGTGAGGAATCAAATCAAATAGTATAAATAAAAAATCTATAAGTAATATATTCAATTATTAATAATGGGATTAAAACAAATAATACATAAGTTTTGATGAAATTTTAATACTCGTAAAGCGTTCAGTATTGAGGTTATACAACCTGTTTTTGCCATAACCGGATAGATGACGCTGTCTCATTGTAACTGAGTATGATGATTTATATTATTGTTTTCACAGTGCGGCAAAATTTTTTTTTTTTTTTTTTTTTTTCGAACTGACCTACACTGTTAGCCTGAGCTGTTACAGTTTCACCGGACTACTAAGGGGAGCGCTTAGGGCACTCACCCGATTGATTTTTAGGCGAAACATCTCAAGGGCACTCGGTGCACCTCGGCTTGAGCTGTCGCCGGATTCCCGACCTAACTAAGCTAGCTAAGCTATCTATCCATACAATACACATATATGAATTCGTGAAAAATGCATGTGTGACCATGCATGTTTCACGAGTGTATATGTGTATTTGGTATCTGACTACTGTGTTATGTGACCTATTTCAGTCCGAAAAGGGCAAAAAAACAGCCCACCACTGAGTGCCTAGGTGTGCAAGAGTGTGGGGTGATCGTGTAAGTGTAGAACATGTGTAAACCACTGTATTCGCGCGAGTAACATACTCGAGGGCTCCACACCGAGGGACTACCTAGGCTCGAGCTGTTACAAGAAAAATCGCGACGAGTGTGCGGGATCGAATCTTCACCCCCCGCTCACGGCGGCGTGAACAGAGAGAGTCGCAGGCGTGGGCGCAAACACGCGTCTTTTCAGAGGGGATCGAGCTAAAAAATAAAGTACAATGGCACGGTGCCGATTTAACTAAATAATTACGTAACAAATCCCGATGTATCGGTCTATTGTATATGAACACGCGGGTTCGAACTGATCTTTTGATTTACGCGAATTTATTTATGCGCGGCGCGGGTTAATTGTTGTACCGTGGTCGCGACGGCCGGGAAAGCGGAGATAGCGTTTAAGAGCCCGAGCTCAGACGTACTATTAACTAACGCGTTAAATGCGATTATCTCTTGTACATCGTGTACCAAAAGAAGACGAGCTATCCAGTCTATACCGGAGGTCGATACTGAAGCCGCGATAGGTGGCGCAGGAGTGGACAGAGCCTTTTGAGGCTGGGGCTTGGCTTGAGGAGCCGAGGGAGCTGGCGGGGAAGGCCTTACGCGCCAGGAGAGCGCGCTCGGCGCAGGAGCGGATGATGCCGGCGCACTGGAGGTGCCCGGCAGGTCGGGGAAAGCCTTCTGGCTTTGTATGGGCGGAGGCGGAGGCCGCTTCGTCCGAGCCGGCGGGCCGTGCGCCCTGGACCGGGTCGCACGACCGCCGCGGCGGGGACGGGTCGAGCGAGGCGCACGGGGACACCCGCGATAATTCGCGGTATGACCCGTTTGCTCACAGAGGACGCAGCTCGGAGGCTCGATGGATTCGGGAGTGCGGGGGCACTCCCTAGTGGAGTGATCCCCGAGACACTTGACACACCTGGGACGCAGGTGGCAGTGTCGGGCGGAATGGCCGTACACCTGGCAGTTGTGACACTGCGAGGGTATCTGGGACTTGCGAGGAGGCTCGACGAAGACTGGGGACAGGCCGCAAACCGAGTTGAGGCTGAAAATAGCCTTGCCTTCCGAGGTGCGGTCCAGTGTGACCATCACCAAGTTGAAGGGGGCCTTCGTGCGGGGGTGGCGCATGCGCTGCACGCTCCGGACCGGGAAGTCCTGACCGTTCAGGCAATCGGAGATGTCGTATTCGGTGAGTTCAGAAGGAACTCCTCGAATGACGACACGGAGGAGACGCTCTTCCTCGAGAGCGTAAGTAAAGAAAGGGAGCTGACGCTCCCTGAAGTATCTCGTGAGCTTGCGATGCTCATCGGGGGTCGACATACGAATAGAAATGCCGGCAACAGTGTTGACGGCGGATTGGTAGACGATTTCTTTCGACTTAAGGTCGTTAGAAACATCTACCCAGCGGGCTTTGTCACGGAAGGTGACGGGAGGCGGTGGGCGTGGCTTCTTAGCCGCGACCGCGGGTTCCGCAGCCGGAGCTTCAGCCGAAATCGCGGCAGAGGGCGTGGGAGAGGCTCGGGGCACCCGAGCGCCACCTATATTGGGCTGCTTTGGGATCGGACGTCCCGCAGCAGAGTCGCTATCTGTCTGAATCGCGGCGCGTGGGCGTTTACCGCGGCGCGTGACGGTTGTGAAACCGTCATTATCAGCGGACGATGTCGCGGGCGCGGACGAAGTCGCGGGCGCGGGCGAAGTCGCGGGCGCGGACGCGGCCGCGTGAGGCGCGTCGAGCTCCATGTCGGAGTCATCGTCGGAGTCGCAGTCGGACGGCGCGAACGGGTCGTCGCGGAAACAACGCGGGACTCCGAACTCACTTTTATACCCGTTACGCGCGTAAGTGCGTCGGAGCCTATCGAATTCCGATACTAACAACGGATTTTGCTGACGCGCGAACATATGAAATCTAATGAGGTCCTCGAGTTGGACGGTATCATCTAGGGCCTTAGAGGCCTGAAGGGGCGGCGGGATCGCGGGGGTGGACATGACTAACCTCCCTGCCTGAGGGGCAGGGGGGTGCGCCTAATTTGAATCTAACGGACAATCCGTGTCCGGGCCAAAGGGAGACGCGACGCGAAATCTTCTCTCTTCGTATCTGCACACAGCGCGGCGCGAAGAACGACGCTCTGCACGGCACACGACGCGCTGCACGACTCTCGAAGCGCAGCACGAAGCACGACGCGTAGCACGGCGAAACGGCGCACTGCACAGTGTGTACGGCTTCGCACCGAAAAGTGCGGTTTAAGTGGTACACTAAAGGAGGTGCACCGTCGCTCTGAAAAGAGCGTGTTGATTGACAATAGCCGAGTAAACACACTAAAGTGCGGCTTCGCAGCAGATGTTTTCTTTCTTCGAATTTCACAAGCTCGAGTACAATAGCACCGGCGATGACTCACTCGGCAACAGTGCGGGTCGGGCAGCGACGAAATCGTTGAAATGCCAACATCTGGTGCGCAGGTAGGCGAGCGCGGCGAACCGAACGGACGGTCAGAGCTACGAGCGGGCGCACGTGTGCACTCGACCGCTGCTCGAACGAGACTCCGTGCGGCAAAAGAAGGTTGTGTTCAATTTATTATAAACTTGACTTTTAAGTCATACCAAATTTTGTCAATTTAGGCGTATAAAGTCTCGTATAGTGACAAGAGGATAACGCTTTTTCCTTACGTGACGATTTATGCTCTTCCATTCAATTCCTGCCGCAAACCCCTTTAAGAAATTTCGCTCCGATAAACCGGTGTAACAGCAATTATGAAATTATAATAACACTGCTACATAGTTATGTTAAAATAATTATAATTTCCTTGCCTTAATTATATGGACAATAAAAATATTTAATCATCTGATAACGTGGTTTTATTATTACATTTACCATAGTTATATATTTAAAAAAGAATTGTAACAGTTTATCATATGTGCTTATATTTTTATATTATTGTAACTTAGCTATAATAATTGTGATCAAAGAGATGTATTTTACAGCAACGGCATATTACAACCCTTTTTGAAACGGAACAAGCATGCATGAGTACAGGTCAAATAAACTTGTAAATAGCTCGGTAATATTGCTGTATATTGCTGATGTACGGTAACTTTGAATTATTTACCGAGCACGGAATAGTAATTAACCCCGGACATGTCCTCTGATTACATTGCATTGCGCAAGTCAAAAGGAACAAATGTTGCGACTTTAATTTTGATAATTAAAAACTGCATAATATCTTTTCAGCGTGTATTTTTAAATATAGCATTAGTTTTTATGTACTTCGTACTGTACTGTAGTTACATCTAATCTTTATCATCTTCTTTACAGTTTCAGTGAACCACGGGTGGAGCTTTGTTTTAAATATTTTAGTGTTTGTTAGTGCATGCAAAGTAAATAATGCAATTAGTAAAAGTTACAGCTAAATCGTGAATATTACTGTTTAAAGTATTCCCAAATAGTGTTTTGCAAATGATCGTATAGTAGTTCAGGAACTATATTATGTACTGGTATGTATGTTACACATTTAGGGTTTATTTTTAAGGGAGGATGAGTAGGAGGAAGAGAGGGAGTTCTTTGATTTTGATTTTTGGTAGTGGAAAACATATGGGTTCGCGTCACCGATGACCTCGACATGCTCGTGACGTATTGCACTTGCGTCAGACTAGCGACGCGTAGTAAAGCGATCTGTGCACATATAATATTGATATTTGGTATTGAACTTGTGCAGCTCATCATGTGTTTGATTGATTCATAAATTGTATGGAAATGTATATAATTATTCCTCGAAGTGCCAATAGATGTGAAAACTAGACTACTGTTATCAACTTCAATTTACAAATTATGAAATTTAAATAATTCAAACTGTAATTGAATTAAAATTTCAAAAAAAGAACACAGTCAATACAGTTTTTACCATTTGGAAAAAAAAAACAAAAGAAATATAGCTAATAATATGGATGTATTTTATTAACACGTCTTGGGAAAACTTTGTAACCATAATATGGTCGAATTTCGTTCAATGATGACCAAAAGTATTCAAAATACGACATATAAATTCAATTGCCAATATCTTCGCTGTCAGGTGTCACCGGTCAGTTTATGTTTTAACTTAACAACGACCTGCACCTGAAATTGCGGAACAGTAATTTAACACGGATAAAATTACGGAGTACAGTAAATACTAAACCTTAGCATTGATGATAGATATTACAGATTTTATTTTATTTATATTATGTGAAGAAAGCTTTATTTTAAAAGGAATGTAAAACTATTCCATATATTCATTTGAAGCTCTAGGAACACCTTATAAAAAGTAAGCCCAAGTTGAAATAATAAGCCATCAACTTAGTAAAAACCCTTACGTCCTTATTCATCGAACGTATGAATCGAGCATGCCATTCATTTAAATTGATTTACGTTTTTGGAGTTTTCTTCTTAATAAATCGATTTTCATATAAAAAATGTCAAGAGTAAAATTTTGTGATCGAATGACAGCGCTATGTTTTTTGTACACAACCTATTGTGCGCACCTGTCACAAGATGGCGGCTTGACATTAATACAACTTTTAAAACCCGAACTTAATTTAGATATTGTTTCTGTAGAACATGGTTCTTCTTATGTGAAATATTTGATGTATAATATTTTGCCGCATAGAATAAAAATATATACATTCTTTAAGTATTTTCATAGATGCGTTTATTTACCCTTTAATATGATATTTGTTTTTTTTTTAAAGTCTAGTAAGCCTTTTTTATGCCTGTTCAAACTCAATCGTTGTTAAGGAGTAAACTTGCTTAATTTTAATGCTAAAACAACTCGTTTATAATACAGGAAATAAACATGGAATAAACAATTATCGTAAATTACAGACGGATCTTGTGTAACGATGTTCTATAATACGTATTTCAATCTACGTCATTAAATGTGCTCACATTTTAAAGAACTCCATGTTGCTGCTTTACATTTTTGGTTTTTCATTTTTCCTTTGCGATTATCTTCGTCTTATGACATTCGTTTTTAAGTATTATTTCGTTTTTATTCTAGACATAGATGCATCGTAGTATTCCGCGGCTTACAACTCTGTATCTCAAGCGATAACAGAGAATTAGAATATGCTCTTTCATCTAACTATAGTATTGTTTTCTACAATAACTTGGACCGATTATGTTATGTCAATCTATGGTTTTCAGAAATAAATCTAAGTCCGATCTCAAACAATTATTATCACTTAATACCGTTCAGTGTAATCTTTAAGTGTATATATTTAAGCTACAGTTAAATAAGCTATAAATAATATCGAAATAAATACAACTGAGGTTAATTGAAACGCTTCTCGACACAGGAAAGCACTTATCGTATCTAAAGATGTACCAACGCCAATCGATTGTATTTTATCAGCGACCGAGGGTGAAATAACAGCGTGAATCCGGTATCCGGAATACACGAGACAAGATTACATATTTTAAATTAACCAAATTGACGACTAATCATACAAATATGTTTGATGTAATCGCATTTTATGTTCCCTACTATCTGCTTCTTTTACTAGATTTCAAATTTTGTTTGGTAAATATTTTAAAAATATTGAACAATAAATGGCAGGGTTTTCTTTTCAAATCCATTTGACACTTATAGTTATAACTAGCTGTTGCATGAGTTTTTTTTATAATTGTAAATTACTTCTTATAAGATCAGCTATCTGTCAGTCAAAGTCCCATGAAAATGGGTCCAACCGTTTTGGAGATAGTACTACAGACGAAGCCACTGATGACAGCTAGTCTAAAATAAAGTAGCCTATATCACCCGCTGTAATTTTAACTATCTGTCAGTGAAATTTCTGTCAAAATTGGTCCAGCCGTTTCGGAGATTACCCGGGACAAACAGACAGACAGACAAAAATTTTAAAAATTGTGTTTTTGTTATCAGTATCGTGTATACGTTCATATCCAATAAGTAAAAAGTCGTTATTTTGATATTACATACAGACACTTCATTTTTATTATATGTATACATTTAGTCAATTTGATAATATCATTATAATTCAAAGCTTTATGTGTTATAATGTATAAACCGTATTACTGTAAACTCTCTCCAAAAGACGTTCAGTAGTTGCGTGAAAGAGTAAAAACATCCATCCCTCTTCACAAACTTTCACACTTATAATATTAATAACATTATTGCAATCTCTTGAAAAGTTTTGGTATACAATTTTTAAAAGCAAACGAATATTATAACTTGTATTGTTTCATTATATATACGTTTAATACATTTCTGTAGTTTCTGTAGTAAAATTTAAATATTTATCCAAATATTGACATAAAACCGTGAACGTAACTATTCGTTAGGTACAATTTCGTATAAAGCACAACTGTTCCGTAGGCAGTCGACCACACAACTGAGCCCCGTGATATTGTACTTCGGTGATATAGATATTTACAGTTTAGTCCTTTCCGGATCTCGTAGGTCTTATATTTACAACTAAAACCTGAGATTTCATATTATACGGATATTTACAGTAACATGTACCGTATGTGTATGTTTATTTGACCAGATGAAAGGATCAAAATTTGCTACCAAGAGGTTCTCCTAGACGATCAATAGAAACTAACAATAAATGACACAGGTTCGAATCTGTCGAATGAGCTGGAATTTACGGTAAATGAAACTACCGTTATGAAACTAAAACATCATAGTAAGATTTCCCTTTAGTAGCTGCTTGGTTAACTACCTCTGTTCTAATAACTACATTCATAACCCATTCTTTAGGTTTAGCCTATTACCTTCTTAGGACATATCGTTATTTAGCATCAAGCGCAATTATGGTCAAACGCCAAAACCTATAAAGTATTTAAAAAATATATACTTCGTCGTAAATTCGCTGCTCTAAAAAATTTATAACAACTGACAATCACTTAAATTCGCCGGATCGTGGCTGTTTAACCAACTTCAAAGGGGTTACAGTCCTAGGATCAGTTGCACAGGTTGTGTCGTTACAAATTCTACGCCTTTTAGCGGTTTAAATTTTACAGTATAATAAATTCAAGTTGAAATAAGCTCCCGTATTTTCCCGTATTACCTTAACCTTTATGTCAAATTCTGGAATGTTCGTAAACTTGTGCAAACCAAACACTATATACAAAGTCAATATTTGAAATATTATATAAGGAATAAAAGCAATCTCGGAAAATTCTCGTGCTAATTGTATGTAATTGTAAATGGTAATTATGCTCGTGTCTTTGTTTGTTTAAAATAAATTCTGTATTGAATCGATAGTAGAGAAGATTTTTAATCAAACCTTCAAGTGATATGATTTCCTGATGAGGTCGTAGAAGATACGATAAGTTTAGAAATCTCGAATGCTGATGTGGGATTACATCAGTAGTTGCTTGGGTAAGCTTTAAGGATTTGAGCTATTTTGTACATAACATTAAATATTTGTAATTTCTTTACATAAGGAATAAAAAAAAAATATGATAGTGGTAGTGAGGTGAGCTTGTAGGGGCAATTATACAGAGCAGATTCGGCCTACCATACAAATGTACTATATATTTACACTTTAATAAATCATGGTTGAAATTAAGCAGTATATATTTGGCTATAAATGGCAAAGAAAATAGACGAATATTTTATGCGATTGCGATATGCGAAATTCGGTTTATAACTCAAATCATTTTAAAACTTGTTTGTTGACAGTAGCGATAGATTTCTCATACATTGATAAGTCACTAAGTTTTCTTATTTTTTACTATGAGTTTGTTCGTGATATCTGATGCGAACTCTAGAATGTTCCAGATTTTACTTTTGGTCTTCGAAAATAGTGCATCTTTGCTACAGGTCATAACTATTTTTATACATTATCGTATTTAATATATCTTACAATGAACAATTTATTTATTTTAAATAGTCATAAGATGATAACTTTCATCTCGTGAATATTCAACATTTTTCATTACAAAGTTTAAGCTGAATAAATTCCCTCGAAGAATTAATAAGCCATGCGTAAGATCTCTGATGAGAATATGAAATAAGCCGACAGACGAGTGACTTCAGACCAAAGCATTATGATTACCCGTACACTTTCAAATATATTGTTGTTTATTTTTATATTTTAACTCGATAAAGAAGCTTAGCATAATCAAACAAAACAGTCACTACTGATACTGTATTACAAAAAAATCACAATTAGAGATACTAGGTAATTCAAGTTTCACTAAAGCCAACCCCCAACAGCATTCCTTATATTCTTCGGTGATCCATTCAATTTAGTCATATAGCTCTAAATAATATATCTTTCCTTACTAACCTGGTACAACTTCTGGTATTTCGGTTCATGTATCCAAAACGACGGTGACATAGAAAAGGACTTGAGCGATAGGATAAATACAGAGTAGATGAAGTGGCACAAGGTGTCGGGAGTAACATGTGACCCACGAATGCCATTGAAACTCAAGAGGAAGGTATATAAAACTATTATAAGACCAGTCATGCTGTGTGCATGGGCTACGAAAAAGACGCAAGAAAAAAGACTACATATGGCAGAGATACGAATGTTAATATAGATGCGAATATTAATATGGATGTGTGGTGTTACTAGAATAGATAAGATCTCTCTCTTCCTGACTATACGAGTATGTCCCACATGGTGGTGGGGTCAGCCTTCCTTACTTTCTTTCTCCACTTCGCTCTGTCCTCGACATTGCCTTCGGATACTTTACACTCCTTCATATCTTTTAGCACTAAACCTTTCCAGTTAGTTTTGGGCCTGCCTCTGGGTCTTGGACCAGGAAGGGACAGTTGTAGTGCTAAATTTCCTACGTAGTCTCGTGGCTTCCTCTTCACATGACCATACCATCGCAACCTACTTTCCTGCATCTTATCGGCAATGTCGCGCACTCCTAGGCTGCCTCGCACGTATTCGTTGCGGATTTTATAGAGCCGAGTTATGCCACACATCCACCGTAACATCTTCATTTCAGCAACTTGAATAGTATGGATGTTCTTTTTATTTACAGCCCACGTTTCACTGCCATACATAAGGACTGGTCTAACTATAGTTTTGTAGATAAGACCTTTTAGCTTCACCGGAATTCTTCTGTCACATGTAACACCAGTCACTTCTCGCCATTTGAGCCACGCTGCGGTTATCCGGTGTTGTATATTGCCTTCAATGTTCCCAAACTTATCCACTACATTTCCCAAATACCTATACTGGTCGCATGAAGTAACCATTTGTCCATTGATGGAAATCGGAGCATTATCGTTGGCATCTGGGGCATTCAAGGACATAAATTGGGTCTTTGCGACACTCAACATAAGGCCACCGGCTTGTAACTGATGCTTCCACGACAACAGTGCCTGCTGCAACTCAGTGCGGCTTTCCGTGCAGATGGCCACATCGTCTGCGTATATAAAAGTCCACGGAGCTGAAATTTGCGCTGCCCCAGTAAGTGAGTCCAAGACCAAACAGAACAAGAAGGGGCTCAGTACAGAGCCTTGGTGAACGCCTTCCGTGACCGGTATCGGTTCTCTCTGACCCACTACCGTGCGTACCACAGATCTCACATCCCTATACATGTCGGCAATAATGTTGACATACATTTCGGGGACATTCTTTTTGCGAAGGCTCCACCAGATAGTATCCCTCGGGACACGATCAAATGCCTTTTCCATATCCAGGAATGCAATATACATCTTTCGGTGTTTGGCACGATACTCCTCAGCAATCGTGTTTAGAGCGAACATTGGATCGATGGTAGATAAGCCAGGTACGAAGCCATAGTGATTTTTGGATAATGAGCACTCAGATCTTAAGCGGCTATCAATAACTCTCTCGTAAAGCTTCATAGTGTGGCTCAGAAGCTTGATTCCACGATAGCTGTTGCACTCGTACTTACTACCTTTCCCTTTATAAATTGGAACTATGGTACTCAATCTCCAAGCATCCGGCATTTTAGAAGAGAGCAATACACAGTTGAAGAGATTGGTGAGCAGTATAATTCCTCGCTCGTGTAGGGATTTCCAAGCTTCCACTGGGATACCGTCTGGTCCGATGGCTTTCTTGTTGGACATCTTTCTTAGAGCTATCTTAACCTCACTCGAATGTATTAGAGGTATAAGGCCCAAATTTTTCGCCATTTTTGGGCATTGGTTGGCCGCTTGCTGAACGTTCAAAAGCTGTTTATAATATTGTTGCCAAGCAGTTATGATGTCCCGATCTCTATATAACAGATCACCATTGAGACCTCTAATGGTTTTACACCTAGCGGGATCGTTGTTGCTTCGATTTCGCTGTTTTGCGAGCTTATAAATGTTCTTTTGGCCTTCTTTGCTGTTTAACTTCATATAAAGATTTTTCTGGGAATTCGCCTGCTCGACAGCTATGACTTTCTTGGTGGCTTTTTTAACTTTTACGTATGCCTCTCTATCTTCTGCTGTTTTTGTAGACTGCCAGGTCTTGAAGGCCAATTTTTTATTTTGTATTGCAATCTGCACACTCTCTGTCCACTACCAAGTCTCTCTATCATATCTAGATAAGATAAAGTATTAATATATCAAAGGAAGTATGAACAGTTTGAACACCAGTGATAGTGAAGTTGCGGAGTAATAGGTTAGCGTGGTATGGCAATATTATGAGGAGAGATGATATTCATGTAACTAGAAAAGTTTTAAGTATGGAGGAGGACGGATAGTATGAAGTAGTCCGTTGGAACTGTAATGGCCTTGCCAGGCTAACAGTGTAGGTCAGTTCGAATTAAAAAAGTATGAATGGTATAAAAAAAAAGTGAAAAGATATGGAGAGATTGTGTGAAAAATGTTTTGGGTATAAAAGTGTGAATACTGGGACGACATCTGACATCGTTCTTCAGTGGGTTATTACTTAGTGGGCAAGTCAATGTGCCTGGTGTTAAGTACATTGTAAAATAGACACAACGGCAATGGGTGATGTACAGAGAACGGCGAAAGGTCTACAATTCGTATCATACAGTCGTCGCTGTCATTCTACCCTGCATGCCTTTCCGTAGATGGATACACGCTGCATATGAATAATGGTAACCATCAAGTGAGGTTTACACTGTCTACTGCACTAATAATTTGTATATTATTTCCCAGGCCGTTTTCTGCCTCTACAACTATTAGTAATTTTACTATTTGTGAGATACATGGTATATTCCATTTTTTGAACAGATTTTTCATGCAACAACTTTATCATTATATCTGTTATTCTCGGTGACTCGTATATTTTCCGAACTGGTGGTAGCGTTTCAATGTTCATAGTTTGTCTTCTTAGGTCCTAAATTAATATCAAGCGAATATCTCATTGTTGTAAAATAAAGTCAAAAGTATAATGTGTCAAATTTAAGTATTTTGTCTTCTTGTTGTCATACTGATGAATACAGTTTTCGTTAAAAGCGTCTGCATACTTTGTATTTCATCAATGAGATACAGGCCAGAAAAATATCTTATAATCTGGAACGCAGCTATTAAATTTATTTATAAGGGCCAACCAAAAATATTACCCAAATAACTACGACAGAATTAATTAAACAAGTTTTAGATAAACACGACCCAAAGCAGACACCGATAATTATAAATTATGTAAAATTTATTATATACTTAAGTGCTGAATTATATAATTGGTTTTAGCTAACATTTTAAATATGATTTGTTTAACAAACTTGAGCATGAGAATTTGTTTCAGCTAACTGTATGAGGTATCTGGCTTTAATAAGAAAGTCACACAGTAAGGGAAATTGAATATGAAGAGAAAATTGCCTGTCGTTTTGAATTATTTCGGTTAAATTACGTATGGCAGATGCTTTTCGACAATCTGTGAGAGATTTACTTTGATGTTCTGTGTTTTACTATTAGCCTGTTATATGCCAATATAACGACGACTTGCTATATTTTTATCTTTTTGGGAACTCACTTATTTCCTCAGATTTGCAGACTATTTATTATCCTTCGAAATATAAATATTGTTTTTTTTATATATACAGTGAGTAATAAAGTCCCTAAATAAACATTAGCAAATCTCTGTAGTTAAGATACGTAATTGAAATTAGGTGAATATTTTTTTCAAATTTAAGAATTATGTTTATTAATGATTTGTTTTAAACGTGCTAAAACGATGTGCCTTTTACAAAACGCTTTAAACGAAAAAAGTATGACTGATCTATGTAAGCATGTAAATGGTAGTATCAATCCAAGCACAAACAAATCCACCCTAATTGATATCAGAATAAATATTGACTGATTACAGAATGCGACATGTATACGCGTTTTACTAAGACAGATGTTCCACTTGATGTATGATGGTCGCGATTCAAGCGAGCATGCAACATATACCACAAGAAGAAAATACTTGGATAATTCAAAATTACTTCTTAATGAAAATACTTAAGGTTCCTATTCCAGATAAATACACTTATATTTTTATTTGTCGCTTGCGACAACTTTGTTCTCAGTCGCGGGCTGCATCTTGATCTAGTTTTATTGAATTCTCTCCAACAAATCGAAGTCAATCTCGATTCTATTCAAATTCAATTCAAAAAATTGAAAGGAGAAAATCCCTTGTTCGAGTTTTTATAGTGAAAAAAAAGAGGAACTTCTAAAAGAAAATTAAAAGTTTCACCAAGTCCTCCTCGTTTCGGTACATATTCAGAGGAAAATATTTTAATGAATTCAAAACGAGGGTGTCGGAAAGCTTGTAAAACTTTCATGCGAGACGATTTGGTTAATCACTGTTTACTGACAAGATTATTTTATATTACTAGATAATATTTTAAAATTATATTTGTAATCATCAGAAATTATTTTCGTTATAGGTATTCGTATTGTACCCTGTACCTGAGAGAGTTCATCACTATCCGTCGCTGTTACGTCAGTCTGCTGAAAAAACCCAATGCTGTAGGAAGGAGGGAACACACTGGCTGATGGATGATTTCATAGGTTCACATTATGGTAAAGACACGATATATTAACAACAACCTACGATTTCCTTTATGTCATCCCCACCCGATACGCTCAGGTGTACCCCAGGGGTCCATACTTGCGCCCTCACTCTTCAACCTGTTCATCAGTGACCTACCTCGGTCCCCGGGGATCGAGCTAGGTTGTTATGCTGACGACACAGTGATCTACGCTTCCGGCTGGCGGCCGACTGTACTTAGGAATCGCATGAAACGGGCCGTTCGCGTTCTCGGCGAATGGTACCGTCAATGGCGAATAGAAGTCAATCCCGATAAGAGTGCCGCTGTCTTTTTCGATCCCATCCAGCGGCCGTGTAAACTCAAGCCCCTTAAACTCTATAAGGTAGCGATCCCCTGGGCCTCCGAGGTCAAGTATCTCGGAGTCTCCCTTGATAGGCGTCTCACTTTTAGATCCCACGTTAAGAGAGTGCGAAACAAGGCCGCCATGGTCTTGGGCCGCTTACATCCCTTAGTTTGTTCCAAGAGCAAGATGTCCCTCAGACACAAGCTCACGCTGTACAAAATGTGTATCCGACCCATTCTGACATATAGCTGTCCTGTTTTCGCACACATGTCAGAAAATCTCTTCAAGAGATTGCAAATACTGCAGAACCGATTTCTTCGTAGGGCGGTCGGTGCCCCTTGGTACGTCCGGGGAGTCGACCTCCACAAGGACCTGGAAATGCCGTCTGTCTGGGCGTACGTTAAGACCCTCACTAGCAATTATTTTGAGAATGCAAAGAATCATCCCAGTCCGTTAGTGGTATCCGCGGTAACTTACGATGCCGTACCGAACGCGCCGCGTTATAAAAGACGTCCGCGACATATTTTTTCCGATCCTCCCGATAAAATAACGGTAGCTAACGCAGATTACCCTTCCGTTCCTCGAAATAATGCGTGTGCGCGCCCACGCCCGCGCAATCACAGATCACGCCGCCGCGGTTTGGCTGTGAATTTTGCTCCAGCACACATACCTAGGCCCCCCTCGGCAGCTGCTCAAGCCGAGGTACGATCCTCCGGAAAGGAGCCCTCGAGCATGCTGCTCGCGCGGACACAGTGACACTGTTAATCAAACACTCGACTTTACAACACAACACCGATCACCCCACACACGTGCACACACACACACTCGTAGGTACACATAGTGGTGGGCTATTTTTGTTTGTTTTTTTGCCCTTTCGAACTGAAATAGTTTAGAACACAGATAGTCAGATACAAAATACATGTACGGGAATCGTGAAACATACATGCTTGGTAACCATGTATATTTCACGAACTCATACAGGTATGATACGGATAGGTTTAGCTTAGCTAGTCAGATTCGGGTATTCGACGACAGCCCAAGCCGAGGTGTGCCGTGCGCCCTTGTGCTAGTCGTCTATACAAATCGGGTGAGTGCGCTCCCCTTAGTAGTCCGGTAAATCTGTAGCGGCCTCCGGGTCAACAGTGTAGGTCAGTTCGAAAAAAAAAAAAAAAAAAAAAAAACCTTTATGTCACGAACGTCGAGTTAGCTCTGAGACTGCAGACTGTTTTCCAATTTACTTTGGTAGGTCCATGACGTTATATTTCGACCAATTAAATTATAGCTCATATGTTATTATGATGTATAAGTTATATTACTATAAAGTTCCATTCAATCCGTTAAATATTTATTACATGAATGAGTTACAAACATTTGTTCATCTTCACACACATTCGCAATTATAATATTAATAAGTGAAAGCTTCTTTATTCATACCGATTGTGATTTAACACTAAAATATATATAATATTAAAAAATATATGTGTATGTAATAACGCAATAGTACAATAAAAAAACAGTTCAACATGTATATATGTGGAAAAACATATTTATATAAATACTTGTATATGGGGACTCTATATTCGCCGAAATAAGTAGACATAAGATATAGTTCCGGAGCTACTGCCGCTTCAAGATACAAATGTTATTCAATTTTATTTGTGAAGCTAGTCCGCTTACTCCATTCATTGGCTCCACTTATGTATATAAAATTTTCATTGTTCACCTTTCCTCGTGGGAATTATTTATATGAATCCAACATCCATTTGCGTAATTAGGTTGTAATTCAATTTATGTCCTATACACATTTGCATTACAAACTGAGAAAAAGCTCCATTATACTGACAACGTTTTCACGCTTCGTTCATTCGTATGATTTATAGAGGTAACGGCAATTTTCCTTTAGACTTTTTGTATTTATTTCATTTTTATTGAGGCTGATATGTGAGTTGGTAATCTGGTATGTAATAAACTACAATAATACTTCTACTGGTGTCTGTGTATTAAAATACCAACAAAAATATTTTTATTACATATTTATTTTAATTAGAGCGTTAAATAAAATCCACCAACATAAGTCACAAGTAAATCAAAACAAAAACCACGTATAGCGTTTCTTTTTTACAATTTTTGCCACCACGTCGAAAATACGTCAATAAAATGATTATTTAAAAAAAACATGTTTCTTTTTGTGCCAAAAATACAGAATTTGTTGACATAATTAATTCTACATGCCGGTTTCACGTAACAACGTTTTGTATCTATTGTACGTCATCTATCCGTTGATACTTAGTACTAAATATTTGTATTTGCATTAAATGCTTAATATATTCATATATCAGAAAATATGTTTTTAACGCCATCTACATCCTTGTCATTATATTTCGAAACTTATTTTTTTTTTCTATTATGTTTGATTTGATTGTTATTCTGAGATTGTGAATCTACAGTTTTCGCATAAAGTGACGGCACAGTGCCTGTTAGTAATTACAATACAACCCAAAAACAAAGGCGACCACCGAGAGATTTGTAATTCACCGATAGTCATCACTGGCATGCCGATCTACAAACCTCGCAACGCGAAAAACAAAAAAAAGGGTGACTGTGACAGGTTTACCACCATATGCATATAGGTTTAGTCGCTACCTCCACTTAGAGCACTTAGAGTAGACCTCCACTATCCTGAGTACCAAATATTCATCGCGTGATTCTATAACACGACACGCCTAAGTATGCCAATATGGGACGTGTTGCACCTGGCTTAAGGAAGAAGTGATTCAGTCTGACAGAATTACCTTCATTACTTAATGCCCGATGCCGAAACATCGGTTTAACATTAACTACATTTATTTTACTTCAAAAATAAAGTATTAAATTAAACGATAGTGTGAATTAAATAAATATTTAAATGTAGGGTAGTTTTCATACAAAACAAAAACAGAACTGTTTCTGAGGGATAGCTTAAATCTCGATAAACGCGAGCAAAGCCGCGAGCAAAAACTAGTTTAAAAATAAAGCATGACTAAACTAGTTGATTTCTAAAATACCCAATTAACAATGTTACTGTAAATGAATGAGAGAATTTACATTAAATAATGTCATTTTCCCCAACGTGATGTACACACGACATCAAACGGAACAAACCCTCCGTGAAAACTCAAGGAGTTGAAACGATTCCCGCTTTATTAGTCACATGTGGGGATGTGGCGCGAACATCTTACATCTCCCAAGGGATCTAAAAATAAACTCGACTTAGTAGACTGAATTTAAATTTAACTTCAAACAATGTTCAAGTAATTCGCACCGAGCTCGGCGATACGGGATCGAGGTAACAAAACGCTTGGACGCTTTGTTTATCTTGTTAGATAATGCGATTGAACGGAGTGAAGATAAAAGGTTAGGTGAAAATAGGGGAAATCTGTCTTTTAATAAATATCAATGTGATAAAATACATATGTTCTATAACGAACATGATATACTCAAGAGAAACGTCGAAACGTTCGGTGAAAGAACATCACCATAAACTATACGGTTATATTATTTATTATTATATAATATTATTATATAATACGGTTTTTTTAAGGTTGCATGGATAGATTTTTGATTTTTGCTAGGTTTTAGTATATAGTCACAATTTTACCTGTTGTTAAATCATGATGAGCTCTAAAATGGTGTATAAGTTAAACCCACAGGGAGGCTGACTCTGAAGTGCAGCTGCCGGAACACAGGTATGTATGGACTTGGTAACAGATTTTCAACTGGAGAGTTGTAACTAACAAGTCCTACCAAAATGCTATGGTTTCATCGTGACCTTTTCCTTTACCGAAAGCTCAGACTCAGTTGCAAGGATTCAAACCTACGTCGATTGACACGATGTCCGAAAACGCTATTATCGCCATCATCATAATGACAAGTTGAAAATCTGTCGCTAAGCACCTGTAGATGTGTTCAGGCAGTTCTGCGAACAGCCAGTCCTCCACGTTAAACCTCTTCTCTTAAAAAAAGTATTTCACAAACTTTATACCAGTAATATTAAGTCTATTTGTATCTTTTATAATACTAATTCCTGAAGCTCAATATAAGACTGTATTTATACCTTCTATGCAGACAACATGAGCGAAGAACCTTCTAGATAAATGGCGCAGCAAGAGTAAGTGATCACCGTAGATTTGCTGATACTATTTGTAGTGATTAATGTCGCTGTAATTACAAATTAACGTCATACACTAACAATGTAATGTTTAAGGGTTGATTTGTGGATTCACCAATATAACGTTACCTAATTCTTAATCGAACACTTAGTGATCTGCGTAATTGTTTATATAAATATTGCGCAGCTACGTAAAATCTTTTGGAACATTGGATCACATTCTAAAGTATGCTTGTCTTATATTTTGGATATCCGTATGAGTTTTCAGGGTTATATTATCTGCTTTTTTCGTGTTAGCGTCATGGACCACATTGCTATTTGATATCAGGTGAGTTTGTATCGAAGCACTCAAAATCCATGAAAAATAGTTTATCTCCACGAACCTATGGGCATTTTTGGGTGACCGAAATATCGAACTTTGTTTTTTAGTTTGGTTAGATTATTGTGGTAAATTATCTACAAACTCATTTTCTATGTTCATTGTATACTAATAGGAACTTGTGACTTAATCTACGTTTGTATCTTCATAAATACTGATACCATCATGATCACTATCTTCGTGTAACACTAACGGCTCTCTCTATATCTAGGTATCTCTCAAGATGGCCGAAGAGTTTCTATCATACTTAATTACTTATGGATATATTTTAGCCAATGTAAACAAAAATTTTATTGACGTGATAACGTCTTATAAATCGATGAACACCGGCTGCACACACGAAAAAGCATGACTCATTGTCACGTTCCGCCTGAGCCGACCCTGACAGTGAGAGCGCCGAATAAGCGATAGAGAGGCATAAGCGTTTGGCTTGTGACGAATCTGTCTCTCTTCCACTACATCGAAAATTCAGTGACAATAATTCAGGTCAATTATTCATAAAAGTATGCAATTTTTCTGCATTGTTTTCTTATGACGTTGTCATGTATAATTATCGCCCGTAAACCGACTTTACAGACAACCATTTTTTATAAATTACAACCTATGTGTTATTTTGACAAGCTATTTTAAGGTATTTAGTAGTTTTTGAGTAAAAGAGAAGCACACATCCATCCATCTTGACAAACTTTCTTCTTTGTAGTATCATAACGATTGAAATATTCAGATACATCGTCTTTTGCATCTGGTAAGATTATACACAAGTATTAACGCGTAAATCCTTATAAATTGTAATGTTATTACTAATTGAAAATTTCACCGCTCGCAAAACACTTGAAAGCGCTAACCCTAATTCTACTGGCTAGCACTAATTTATCCGCGTACACTTCTACGGTGTAACGAAACTGGACATGTATCTTAAATACACCCATTAAAACTAATTAAAACGGTGAATTATACCATATATAATGTTGAATCGTTTAACTTTCGCTTTAGGACCCAGACACTTTAAATTTAACACTGTCATCGAGGTAATTTCATTAATCCCGTTAGAGATGGCGCTTGACGTATGTTTAATTTGTTGCCATTAAATGTACGAATTTTGTACGACTGTTCAAAGGATAAATGTAAATTTCATTTGTCGGATCAAATAGAAATATAAATATATGAATTTCACACACGATCATTTAATTTAAAGGTAAACTCAGTTTTGTATTATGGTTACTAAACTGGTCATATACGCAGAACTAGTAATTATGGTCAACACACAAAGTTCAATCATGGTCGGAAAGTTTGAAATGTCAATGCAATTTGAAATCACCAAATACATCATCGTAGACTGGTGTGGCGATTATGGCCATACCTTCATTCGCACAGAGGATTGCGACCATACAGTGGATCTCTTACAGGCTGATGTTGGTGATAATAAAGACATTTATACCAGAAGACATGATATGCAAATCTTAACGTGTCAGAATGGATCGCACATTCAATGTCCAAATTTTTTGGACACTTCTGATGTCACGTTAGTACAATGCACCCGTGCAAAGTGAAAGAAAATTAACGAAATGCGAGCAGGGCTTACATGAAAGCGCAAAGTATTCAATTTATGTTATCTCCAAAAGATATTAATGTGCAACGTACTAGAGAATAAACACTCTGTTTTCTTAAATGGAGGTTCCGGAATTAATGGTAATGAAAACAATAGAAGAACCCAACCCGAGATTAAATTAAAACGACGCTCTCATTTATATCACGTAATTTACAACAGAAATTAGTTAATTCATTGCAAAATTTACAATATCTCACAGAAAAATGAAATAACGCACTGTCTATCACGGAATATCATGTGTCGTTTTTCAAAATCAAAAGTACTTTATTCCATTTAGGCCCTAAGAAGGCGCTTCTGAATGTCAAAACTACTACTGGTTTGGAAAACAACCCAGATATTGAGAAGCACCGACAAGGAGTTCGATCGGGTTTATCTTTTAAAGTACGTATTTTTATAATACATTAAAGGTACAATCGTTTTTAGTGAAGAATACACAGATAGGTGTGTTAATTATTAACATCACCATCGCTCACATATTGATCCATCCTATAATAGCCGTTTGACACCAAAACTCGCTTGACATGGTGCTTAAACTTACAGTCCGGCAAATCTGTAATGTGATTTATGAGTTTGTTGCTAAACCTAGCATTATTACCTAAAAAACTGTTTCTGCTCATACTAAGTTTATAACATGGGATGACCAGTTTGTCACAGTTCCTAGATTTTGCTTTTCGCGCGCCTTTAGAACCTTGGTATCTTTTTTTATAGGAAATAAAATTATGCAGATACGCTACAATCTACAGGCTTCGATTTTCTCTGATTGCAAGCAAAAGGAATTGCGGGCTCACTCCGCGGATATCCTGTAATATTGAAAGAGAAATAATGATCCCGACTTAGAACCGAATAAAAAATGCTTCGGAGGGAATGTATTTTGTAAACTGATGCTAGCTGCTATTCCTAGTGAAAATGATATAGATTAATTTATATTTTTAACTAGCTGATATCCGCGACATCGTCTAAATCGTTCATTATCTTAACAATAAATTTTATTTACATAGGGAAAACCATAAGCACCACACCGCTTACCCCACTTCTCCGCGGCAAGAAAACACACATCGCTGAATGCGTAGTGCTTATAAAAATCGTAGTTTCTTGAAACTTTATATTGAATGATTGAATGATGCTATGGTGATATTTTTGACGTGATAACGTCTTATAAATCGATGAACGCCGACTGCGCGCACAAAAAGCATGACTCATTGTTACGTTCCGCCCGAGTCGATCGTGCAAGCGAGAGCACAAAATAAGTGATAAAGAAGCGCGATCGGCATAAGCGTTCGGGCTGTGACGCATCTATTTCTATGCTACTTCATTGGCCGATGCATCCGAATAGAAGAGAGACAGCAACAGCACACAACCTACACGTGAACTGTTTTATCAACTGTTTGTGAAATGAAGTGAAAAGTTAATGTGTTTTCTGATGATATTATCACGTAAAATTATCACTCGTAAATCGACCTTAAAGACAACTAATTTTTTTAGATAATGATTAATTGTCTAGAAAGTTTTTTTACCGAAATCTATCCAGTAGTATTAGAAAGATTCGCGCACAAACATATACCTCTATCATTTTATTTATATAGATATTACCATTCCTATTTAACGATTTTATATTACCTCTGTCAAATTTTATTATTACTGCTAAGCTCTTAATGAATATCGTAATGATATGCAGTCAGTCTAGATAATACTGTGAAACTTCTCCAGACTTTTGTGTATAGGTATAATTTCTGCCAGTCACTGCGTTAAATATTCTTAATGTAATGTAGAAATAAGTATAAAAAAATCGCTAGTCGCCCAAGTAAACTTTCATTATAAGAATTTGCAAGTAAAGGGTTTTGTGTGGTACATGTTACGTAATAAGGCGAATTTGTATTTTTTTTAATAGTTCTTCTTAGTCTTTTATGCCAGGAATTTTACGTCTAGGTAATTAAACCAATAACAAGCCTCTCGCACAGCCACATTCGATGTTTAAATTATCTTTTCGTACGTGAAAGTGGAAGAATTTGAATAAGCGACATGGTGAAGGCAAAGCCACAAATATATAATGGACTCATATAAAATCATAGGCGACAAAGTAGTTAGGTAGTAAAATTTGGACAAATTAGTGAAAGAACAGAATGTTTTTATTAATCTCGTAGGATCACTTTGGACAAATTCGCACTGTAAGCATCACAATAAAACGTATAAGCAAAGCAAAATATCGTATTTATAGGTTTTAGGATAATATATAACGACATACAGCGCTTGTATTATTAATCTTCTAATAAGTTCTCATTAACGCTAAAAACGGCTATAGCTACTGTAAGGAAAAAGGGACGTATTTAACTAAAACACAAATTGGAGAAAAGTGGGAAATTGTCTATGCTTTTAGGGGTGTAGGTCTAACTAGTTTTTTTAAATAAATGTAGTTTGAGAACAGAAGAATTTTGTGTCTTTTGATTTTTTATATGTCATGTGTCTTTCGCAGTCTGCATAACCCCATTTGGTTAAAATACCTTTACAGCAATTTATTTCAGTATGGGGACCTTTCAAAGTCCATAAAACAGGCCATGGTTACGTGATCTTTTTTTTAACATGGGGTGACCGTGCATTGAACACCCATTCCCTTGGGGGAGAAGTGGGTAGTGGAAAACTCTTACTGACTAAACCCCAACGATGAACCATCTGCTGTGCTAATGAGGGCCACGGGGTCGCGTTAGCATGCACCGTCGCAACGCCACGGCTGTAATGCCCAGCGAATATGCCTTTGTAGACTTCGCGAAAGTCCCAACAGAATAATGGAAACATTAGTAGATATTTATGATAGTCCTTATCTGAAACACTGGATTTCGGTGGTTATATAACACTGGGGCACAATGTTACATTTTTTGTTTAATTGTCTATTTAATTTAATTATTATCTATAGTTTAATTATATTTAATTTCTTGTTTTAATTAAGTAAGTAGTTTTGTATATTTTTGTGTTATGGACCTTTGTTGTCTGAATTACTAAATGATTTGATTTGATTTGAATATGCAAGGCCGCCCACTGACCTAGACAGTTAGGTCTAACTTTCTCTTTGTTCGCCAAATCAGTGCAATAGATGCTCAAATACCTCGCCTCTTCTCCCCTTGACCCAGCCTAGCAGTGGAAAAGACACCTTATCCAACCGCCACCCGTGTTTGTTTTTTAATGAGATTATCTTCTTACACACTGTTTTTTTTTTTATTTTCTCCCATGGTATTTTTTTAACAAGGTTTTGTTCCTCTATGCTATCCCTATCACTTGTTGCTATGCGAAAAGATGTTTTATTTCATGATAAGTAACGTGCAATCAATACACTGTCACTAGTTTTCTTCATTCATTTAAGATGAGTTAAATGTGTTATATATTTCGTAGTTTTTTTTGGTAAATAACCATTTGATCATTGTACCCTGAACAAATCGCCTATATTGTAATCATTGTCATATACTCTACCTTTTTGTGCACGTAAATAACTGGTATATCATATATCCGCGATAAACATTCGATCACACTTGGGTATGGCATGGTGATCTGGATTTCGGCTTATTACGTTTAATGTTAAGCATCTTTTTCCCTTTGTACTCAAATGTAAAAATCGAAGCTTTCAAAAAATTTCCCCACTGTGCCCGTTTCCCAGCAATTGTTTCCATTCAGTGGGAACGTTGGTATATAATTCCTTTGATAAAAACGATACGCGTCTGCCAATTACCAACGTTGGCGCAAGTATTGAGGTCAACGTTACCTTGTTAATCCACCCGTTCGTCGAAAAGTGTAAACGGAGGATAGGGACGATATTCACACCAACGTGTGGAGTCGGTCTTACAATTCTCGAAGTAATTTTTTTTTTTTTTTTTTTTTATTAACGTGGGGAGATCCCTAACGGATACCCATCCTCCCGGGGGAGAGGATGGGTTATGTCCGATTCGCACGGACTAAAACCCCACGGTGCACCGGCCACCGCTTTAAGTTGGAGCGGCATGGGACCGTACTAGGCTAACACCATGCCGCTCCCAGCGGTCAGCCCGGCGGCAGATGGCTGCCGGGCTCCATCCTTATAGGGAGGTAGTTGTGTACACGATCAGCTACCTCCCCTCGTCAGCCAAACCTACCTATGCAAAGAGGAAATGGGCCCCCCGGCCCATCCCCTCAGGTTCGGCTACGGAGGTGGAAGGAGGCGGGCAAATCGCCGCCTCCTTCCACCGACCCTCCTTTGGTGGACACGGCCGCTGAGAGGGTCCGCCTCTCGGGCCCTCTCCGCCGCCTCCTTCTGCGAGATGACCTCCTCGCAGAAGGAGGCCATCGCCGTCCATGCGTTTTCGCTGCCGAGCATGGCCGTAACCACGCTCGGCAGCGAAAGATCTCCTCCTACCGCCACAGCCAGAGTGCGGCGCTGCACCTCCCACGCAGCACACTCGGACAGAGTGTGCTGCGCTGTATCCTCCTCAGCGCCGCACTCATGACATGTGGCGGTCGGCTCCCTGCGAGCGATCTGGTGCAAGTACCAGCCAAAACAGCCATGGCCAGTTAGTACCTGCACCAGTCGAAACGTCAGGGAGCCCCACTTCCTCTCAAACCACTGCGGCAGGACCGGGCGGACGGCGTCCACCGTATATCGTCCATACCGCGCGTCCGCCAGGTCCTGTCGCCACCGCTCTATAGCGGCCCCCCTCCCCTCCTTTCTCCTACTCTCTATCTCCCCGGGAGCTGGAGGCACCCCCAAACGTTTCCTTGCCGCCATGAACTCGTACACGGCGGCAAGAACCCCCGCCTCCAGCTCCCAAGGCAGGGAGCCGGCGAGCGTGAAGGCCGCCGCCGAGGACACGGTGCGGTATCCCCGAATCGCCCTCAGCGCCACAATGCGGTGCGCAGCCCGCAGTGCGCGCACGTTGGTGGCACCGAGGGCGTCGGCCCACACCGGGGCCCCGTAAACGGCCATCGCCCGCACGACTCCCATGTACAGTCAGCGGCACCTGGCACTAGGCCCCCCCACATTGGGGAGCAACCGGCCAAGTGCCCCTGCCGCCCCAGTTATGCGCGGTCCGAGCCCCGCAAAATGGGGCTCGAACCGCCAGCGCCCATCCAGGGTGAGGCCCAGATACTTCATCTGGGTCCCCACCCTGATACGGGCGCCGTCCACCAATAAGTGGGCCCCTGGTGGTGGCCCTCGCCGAGGCCCATGGAAAAATATGGCCTCGGTCTTATCGAGGGCCACCCTGAGGCCCAACGTCCGGATGCGCCCGACCACAACGGTTGTGGCCGCCGTGGCCAGGCGCACCAAATTCTCCCACTCTCCCACCCCCCGGGCTACGACTAGGGTGTCATCCGCGTAGCATATAATGCCTGCTCCGATTGGGAGCGCGCCGCGGAGCACCCAGTCGTAGCCCAGGTTCCACAGGAGTGGGCCCAAGGCCGACCCCTGTGGGACCCCACACCCTGTCTCTCGCTGGACCATTCTGCCGTCGCTGTCCACATAGGCGACCTCCCTGTCCTCGAGGTACGCCTCCAACAGGCGCCGCAAATAAGAGGGCACCCCGAAATATCGGAGTGCCTCCCTTATAACTACATGCGGCAGGCTGTTGAAGGCGTTGGCGATGTCCAGGGACACCGCCAGAACCCTCTCCCCCTGGGAGGTCGCCTCTGCGGACAGCGACTTCAGGAGGGTCAGGGCGTCAATCGTTGAGCGCCCTGCCCGGAAGCCGTACTGCGCGTCCGCCAAGTTCGGTCCCGCTCCCTCCAGGTGCTGGACGACCCGGGAGGCAATAACCCTCTCAAGCACCTTCCCGGTGTCGTCCAGCAGCACGAGGGGCCGATATGCGGACGCGCAGTCCGGGGGGCGGCCCTCCTTCTGCAACAAGCAGAGTCGCCCCCGCTTCCAGGGCATCGGGAACTGCCCAGTCGACAAGCACTGACTGAGCAGCTCCCGAAACCACCCTCCCAAATGGCCCATCGAAAGCGCGAGCACCCGGCCCGGGACCCCATCAGGGCCAGGCGCTCTCCGTTTGTTGCGGAGGCGCTCAATCGCCCTCCCCATCTCCTCCTCCGTGACTGAAGGGGGAGGGCCGACGAGCTCCTCCGCAACTGCTGCCTGAAGTGGAGGCATGGGAGGAGATACTATACTCGGAGGGTCGGGGAACAATGTTCCCACGACCCTCTCTGCCACCTCCGGCTGAAGAGTTTCCGTGGTGGGAGGCGCCCGTCTGCGTAGCTTCGCCCGCATCATGCGGTACGGACGCCCCCACGGGTCCCTCCCCAGCGACTGGAGCATCTCGTCCCATGCCTCCTCCTTCGCCCGGCTTATGGCGGCTTGCAGGACCTTCCTCCTGGTCCTGTAATCACCATACAGCCGGGCCTCCTCCTCCAAGTCCCGGCGACTCCTTCGGCGGCTGCGCCCGAACAGCCGCCGGGCCGCGGAGCAGGCCGCCCGGAGATCGGCAATCTCTGGCGACCACCAGTACACCGCCCTTCTGTTCGGGCGGTGTACACTCCGCGGCATCGACGCGTCGCATACCTCCGTGAGAGCATCACGGAGGCGGGCAGCAGACGCGTCGACGTCCTCCCCAGTCGGGGGGGGCATAGCCCAGGCCTGGACGATGGCCGCTTCTTCGGCTAGTTCGCGGTCGAAGCGGCTCATCGCCCAACAGGGGAACGTCGCGCCTCTCCGAGGGTGGGTAACTCTGCTGGCTTGGGAGGAGGAGACCTCGAACCTAATGTAGCGGTGGTCCGATAAGGTCTCCACCTCCTCAAGCACCCTCCACCCCCGGACACGGCGTGCGATAAACGGGGTGGCAAAGGAGATATCCACTACTGACTCCCCGTTCCATCGCACGCATGTGTGGACGCTCCCCTGGTTGAGGAGGGACAGTCCCAACTCGGCTGCCCACTCCTCAACGGCTAGGCCCCTGAGATCCGTGGCTGCCGCTCCCCAGGTCCTTGACTTGGCATTCAAGTCACCCATCAGAACCACGGGGAGCGGCGACAGCCGCCTCACAGCTCCCTGCAGAGAGTCAAGGAAGCGCTCAAACTCCCGCAGGGGCCTGTTGGGGGACAAATACGCCCCCACAATGGCGTAGCCTCCCCAGGCGGCCGCCACGAATCCCGACCCTCTCTCTTTAACCGCCAGGAGCGAACCCGAGCCAACCGTGATCGCCACAGAGCCATCCAAATCATCCGTCCAATGTGGCCGGGAAGGAGCGTAGTAGGGCTCCGTGGCGACCGCAATTCCAATGTTCCACTCCGCCACCGACTGGACAAACAAGTCCTGTGCGGCGGCGGAGTGGTTCAGGTTCGCCTGGAGGAAGTTGAAATGGGCTCTATCCATTAATGGTCCATTTCACCTTCCTCCCGCCTGACGGCTACACTCCTGGGGATCACAACGTGGGGTGCATCCCTACCCTTAACAGTGGGGGGCCGGCAATTACGGGCCCCCATGTGATGCCCCGACGGCCTCCCTGCGTCGGCACATATGGCGCACTTCGCGACAGCCGCTGTACAGATGGCCGCCATATGCCCCGACGCACCGCACCGGTAGCAGTCCCCACCCCTGTTGGACAAGGAGGGGCATGTGGTGCGGGTGTGCCCCAAGCCCATGCACTTGTAACAGCGCATGGGCCTCTCGTCCAACAAGATCACCTGGGCCACGCTCCAGCCGATGTGGAGCTTGCCCATTTGGACAAGCTCTTTGGCTGCCGTCACAGGGAGGGACATATATAGCGCCCCCAGCCCACCTCCACCACGCCTAATTTCTCCAGCCTTCATCTGGCTCTCCTCACAACCAAATTTAGTCGCCACGACCGTCAGCACCTCCTCGCGCGACACCGAATCATCGAGGCCGACGATCCGGATGTCGGCTTTTTTGACCGGTCTGGAGACCGTAGCAACCCCAGCAAGAGCCTCCTCCAGCTTACGAGCAAGCTGGTCAGCCTGCTGTACACTCTCGGTGCCAGGAATTTCAATTTTCCTGGCTCCCGTAGCCGTCCTCCGCACATTGGGGTTGGTTATTCCCATATCCGACAAGGGAATAACCTGTCGTGCCTTCAAGAGGACGGCCCTATAGTCCACTCCTCTCTCCGCCGCCTCAGGCTGCAGTGTGATAATCACCGCAGCGGAGCGTGGAGCGGACGGGAGCTTCTTCGCCTGCGGTTTGGCTACTCCCACCGAAGCTACAGGTTTGGGCGCTGGCGGCGTCTTAGCTACCCTAGCCTTCTTCCGGCTGGTGACTATAGCCCAATCTGCACCAGGCGCAGCCGAGGCTGGGGCGGGTAGATCCGCCCACACTAGCCCCAGTGGAGCAACACTGGGCCCCGCTACCGCAACGGGAGCGCCCTTGGGCCTCGCCACCACCTGAGCCTGCGGCGCAGCCTGAGAGACTGCACGAGCCCCTTTCTTTTTGTCCGCCGCTAGCTGCGGGCGGACAGGGACTGCCGGCAGCAATCGTCCCTCCAGGTTTTCCAGACGCGCGTTTAGCATTTCGCCAAACGACGTCTGGAGCGACCTTTGCAGCCGGGAGACCGCACCGGCTAGAGCCTCCTCCCAGTGATCGGCAGGAGTCTCAACTACCGCTGGTCGCCGTGGAGGAGGAGGGGGCATCTCTTTCATCTCCTCCACCGTCCTCTTCCACGCTAACACCTCCGCCTTGAGGTCGTCCACTTGACGACGAAGGTTTTTTGTCTCCCTCCTTAATTTGAGGGTTTCCTCAGCCTCCGTCCGCCCGGCCAACGACTCCACGACCTCCTGAAGGGTCCTTGCCGCACCTTTCAACTGGCTGACACAAGGGCCCTTCAGGTTCTTCGATTTCTTTACGACATCGAATATCGTCACCACCTTGCCCACAGCGAGAGTCTTAAGAGACTCTGCGTCTAAAGCGTCCACGTCAATGGGATCATTGCGCTCGCTTCCCGCCTCCGAACTGGCAGCCGAGCCGGTTGCCGATCCAGCCCGTGATCCCGCAACCGAGCCAGCCCAAGATCCCGCAACAGAGCCGGCAGCCGAGCCAGCAATGGAGCCGATCGCTCTGTCGTAGGAGCCATCGGCCTCTCCCACGAGTCCTCGTCCACCGCCACGAGAGCGGGTACGTCCCCTGTCCGTCCCCCTCTTGCGGTACGACACCTTCGGACCTTCCCGCTCCTCCAGCTCAGTGTCCGAGTCGAACACCCGTAGAGACTCGCTAGCCCGCTTTCCCCCCTTAGCAACCGTTTTTCCCTTGGTGCTCATGGTTGTCCGGAGACCCTAGGTCATCCAGGACACCAAGAGCCACAATTCGGAGTCCACCAGAACGCGCCAAGTCAGAATACAATGAGTCACAAGTCCAAAAAGCAAGCCAAGTCATACGAATAAAGAATCTACGTCAAAGTCCAATAACAATCAAAGCCAAGTGCAAAAAACCGGTCCAGAATCCAGAAACACGCCAAGATCAAAAGGTAGTAAAAGCCACTATAACAAGAACCGCCACAAAACGAACACAAAAGTAATTATCACAACACGAAACAAAAAGCGATAAGAACATTAAAAGATAAGATAACGTCTATACAGCGATGTATTTTTATAAGCAACGCGGTGCAGAGCGACGTATACATCCACTCGCAACGGCGCATCGGCAGTCGAAGTAATTTACTCTAACATATTTTAATATTTATTTTTGTGCCCAAATAATAAATTTCACAGATATAATAATATTTATCGTATATACATTTTGCTTATTACAACTATCTCATTTACTGTTTACCACATTATGTACGTTAACGTTACGTTACTTCGCATTATACGAGGTATATCTTTCGCGATCTGTACTTAAACTAACTCCATCGAAGTTTATGTATATAATTTCTAGTTTATACATATAATTTGTAATTTCATATTTGAGTTAAAACTCGCTTTAATCATTTGACTTACGGCAGCGGCTAATGAAGACCGTCGGGGGTCTGGTGATTCAGGGATTTCGCACACCCGATAATGTGAGGAGGCCGTAATCACGCTTTCCTACGAGACGCCCGCTATAAGGCTTTCGAAACTTAAACACCTATGTGATGAAATTCTAACGGCATGATCAAATAACGTTGAATTTAATTAGAAAAATTGTGCTTTAAGTTTTTAACTATACACAATCTTTCATTATTGAGTAACTCATATTTCCACATAGTTGTAAGTCTGATAATTTCGCTCAAACCCAGGAGAAAACACGTTTGTTAATTGTATTGAAAATATTCGAATCTATCATTACAAAATTGGTACCTTGTTTTCCTACACGTCATTAAATTTTTTACATCTAGAAAGTTTGTACAATATGTTTCCAATTTGTAAACATCATTTGTGTACATCATTTTTTGAGCTGTGGTAATCGAATGATCGTGTAATTAGTAACATTACTTACTAATTGTGAAGAAAAATATAGAAGTACAGTAATACAAATTGAAAATTGCCCTCAAAAGTGCAAAAAATATAAAGAGTATTACAACGATAAAGTTATCAGCATTTGAAAACGCAAATACGTCGTTTTTGTACGTGGCAATAGACCAACTACTAAGAGGAATGTCCAATAATGTACATAAATACAATTTACAATTATATCAAATATAAAAAATATTACGATATGTAAACTTTTGTAATGTCATATATGTAAGAAAATTTGTTAATTTGCGAATATCTCTCATCTAATATATTAGAAGAAAGAGGATGAAATTGAAATGTTAGAGATTGTAAAATGTATTTATGTAAGGGTAAGGATTTTATTAATTAAAATTATGCGTATAAAAAAACGTTCATACGTTTACCTACTACGCTTACCGGCCATTTTGAATACCCTCTCACCCCGCATCTCTTTATTTTTTCCTTTACCAACGACTCTCACGCGCGCACCTACACGGATGCTGCTACATACGAAAATTGCAATAAAATCGAAACATGTGAACCGGTGGTAGTTTCCAAGTGTCCTTTACTCATCTCCCATCAAATTGATAAGTAGTAGTGATAGTCTAATAGATTCAAATATCCCAGCCATATAATTAATAATAGGAAATTTATATAAACACTCGTGATGGTTATAGAAGACAGTGTGTAAATAAATTAAATGAAATAACATTTTTCAACAAAATTGCCGGTGTTAAATGTGAAGTGCTATAACTGTGAAGCAATAAGTGAGAGTACGTAGAAATATTTCCGAGTATTCTTGCATTTTTCCCGTACAAAGTGGCTCTCGAGTTGAAAGTGGCCGGCCAGTCTGGCCACTTGCTTCGGCCGCCTAATTTTAGTGGTCCGGTTTTTGAGAGCGTTATTCGTATCATTTTTGAGTAGTTTCAACTAGCTATGTAGTCTTTCGTATTCACTTTTAAAGGCTTACTAAATTTGGTTGAGCGATTTCAACAAACTGCGATTTTTTGTTAATTAATTTGGTACACATTTTTTCAATTTTATGACGTTGTCAGAAATTATGCTATGATACAATTTAATAGTTATTAGAATTAAACAAAAAGTTTTCTAGTGTGACTTGTTCGAAAAATTGTATTAATTCATATTTTTTACAGATTACTTTCGGTTATTTGATTGAATTATTAATAAAGAGCACGACAGAAAAACTCTTCTTTTTCTTTTAGAAGTCAAAATATATTCTCACAATTAAGACGAAATTACATCCTTTGAATTTTAGCTAGGTTTAATTAATGGCTATCATAGTAGGATCAATATATTCACAAAAAAGACTTACTTTTTTACCAGTCTTAATATTGAGTCAAAATTATCGAGACTCAGATGTTTCCGAGAAGGAATCTAAATGACAATATGCCTTAGTGTCGTCGTGACCCAATTTTTTTTACCAAGTGACAAGCCCACAGTATAAATTTGACCTTCCCTTTACACTTTTTCCTTCACATTATTCTATTTATATGATGATTCGCCATAGCTTAAAGACCGTCCATTTAGCTTCAAGTGAAGTGTTAACCCGTTTCGTTTAAGCACAACAAAATCTCATTTATTGACGCATGTTGACATCTATAATTACGATTAACCGCCTGATTCTGATGGATTTAAACTCATCTTCTACATACTTTCATAACAATTTTAAGTAGTAAATATCTGTTTAGTCGGGTCCAGAGTGCTACAGTTAAGTTGTTCGCAAATTCAGCCTAGTTGTCGTGTAATTAAAAAGTAAGCGAAGACGCGTTATGTTCATTAAACCTTATCACATTACATATGGAATAGTGTTAAATTCGTGGTACCAGACTCAGAGACCTCGTTGAAAGGTGACTTTATTTGAGGGGTGTTACCTATACGAGTATTACCTGACACTCATCAGAAACGTCCGGTGGATATCACCCTATTCTAATTACAGTTTGACAAACGTATGTGCTAAGTTTTCATAATGCACCGTTTGTCGGAAATCGAGTCAATGTCGTTTTAGTGGCCTTGAAATTAGATAACTCTTGAAAACACGTGATAAAGAGCTGTAGTATTTAAAAGATACGCTATAAGATACCCAGGATTTGTTGACACTAAGGGCTAGTTACACTACTAGTAGGCTATCAAGATACGAGTATAGATAGCACCAACGACTATATATTGCTAATGAAATTATAATGTTGTATTATTGTATAATAATTATCGTTATAAACAGACTGTTGTTAATTATTCTGTTGTTGAGTGGTTTGTTGTTTTTTTTTGTATCACAATTTTGATTGAATGTATTATGTATTGTGATGTGCTTTGCCTTTCGCATCTATAGATTGTTGCATAATACTTGCTTGTTTCCATGTTGTGTAAGCTCCGACTGACCATTGCCATTAGTAACAATAACAGATAATTGACAGCAGAATAATTGTGTCTTTCGTAATTTTCTATATATTGCGTAGAAACAATGTGTTATGATTTAAGTTGTTGTAAGGTATAAGTAATATTTAAAAGCTACGTTTCACTCTAGACTAACTTTCTACCAGAATAAGGACACGGGTCCGAATTTGCCCCAAGCCACTCAATTTGCGACGAAAAAAGCGGACGTATAATTGGAATCCTGTCCTTTGGGAAATCTTTCCGAGTCATATAATGATGGATCTATTCTTGGACATGTTTCTATTGTGTGCATATGATAAAATAATGCTTAAATGTATTATCATTTTGATTAGATGCGTTTTGGGCTTGTAATGATATGACCATATAATATTGTTACGTCAAATGCTTTATTTTCGAATATTAAAGTTATACCTAGAAAATTCTAGAACTCTCTACAAATATGGAGTATATATTCGTAAGGTGCAGTAATATGTCCCCTATATACTACCCTAACTCTAGTATGCTGCGAAATTTATCCCTTCCTTTGAACTATTTCAGTCGTTATCGGGCTCGAATTTTCAACCCTTCGTTTCTATGAGTTATATAAACGAGCTATAATATGATCGAAGACAGTACTACATTGAATTTTGGAGGCGAAAACCGAAACAAGACCGTAGGAAGACTTAGGAACTACTGTGAAAAGTATAACAGTGAATTTAGTTTAATTTTTGTATTCAGTTAGGATTCTTTTTAAACTGAAGGACAACGAATGTATATTACACATAATAATCGTATTTAACCGGACCATTATATGTGAAGTGTTACATAATATTTTTTATCAAATTGTTCGAAGACTGGTAGAAACAAAAGAATCAGCCACAGTTCAATTTGAACGAGACAGTAAACGTAGTCACGAATAGTTCCACTACGAAACAGCAGTGCTCGCTATTTTGTGTTCCGATGTCAGGCATGTTGCTAGACACACCTGCTGGCACACAACACGTCCAATACATTAATTTCATCTGTATCCTGTAAGATATAAACGAGAAAGTTTGTGAAGATGGATGGATGTTTGTAACTCTCTCATGCAAAAACTACTCAACGGGTTTTGATGAAATTTTACTATAACATAAGTTATACATCAATATAATATCTATGCTATAATTTATCAAATTAAGTAATTAAGTTGCCCAGAATGTAATGATAAGTATCGAGTAAGTTGGAAAAGGTCCTGCCATCTGACAGGTATCCCAGTGTGCGCTGTCCAAACCATTAGAGTTACACTAAGGTCACAAAAACGAAGCTTTTTTCGAACTGACCTACACTGTTAGCCTGGCAAGGACTTCCCAGTTTCACCGGACTACCCAAAAACGAAGACGTAGTCCGTCGTTTGTAATTTATATTTGAGAAGTTCGTCATATTTAAAAAAAGTTAAATAATTAAATAACAAATATTTTTTAATAGTGCCTCATACTGTTTCTTTCGAACACATTTCTAGTGGCTATATAAGGTGTAGCAGATAATTAACCTACCGAGACAAATTATTCATTTATTTCATTAATTGCAACCTTATATATCTCGATGAAAATAACATATAGAATTGACTTCCAACTATCAAAAGCTGTGTAAGCATTATAAAATTAGAAATCAATATGAGAAAAAAGTAAAACACGTGATTATAGCCATTTTGTTTTGTTCTAGTTGTTTGTAATCGTTGAACATGAATTTGGCAGCGTCTTTATTAAGCAACGAAACTTTTTTGGATAATAGTTCTAAGATTCTATTTATCAAAGCTATTTTATCCGAACGTGTAACTTTAGAACGAAACTTCAGAAGCGCATACCACACTAGAACTAGGGCTGTCAAATCTAAACAAATGCAAGCACTTACAAAATCAGAGCAAGAACTGGACATAAATACTACCCCGTGGCGTTTCTTTAAAACACGTTTCATATGGTTATGTGACTGTTTGAGATAGAAAGGTCTTCCTCAAAACGTGTCCAGAAGAAACAAATACAGTAAGATACTATAATTTTAAAAGAATCCTAACAATATATTACAATTATTGTAGTATGGTTTCCTTTACCATATATTATTACTCGTTTTTCTCGTCGCATTTGGACCTTATATATTTACAGTAATAAAAACATTAAATTATTGTTGTTTTTGTTAATTAACATTTACGAAATTTAAAAGTGACAACCCTAGCTTCGAGTGGATGCATATCGCACTTCTAGGTTATACTCACTAGAGCCGTTATGCTAATGAAGCCAAGAGATAGGTGGAACCGGATAAAATCTGGTTAAGATATAATATACTTCTTAGAGCAGCAGAATTTTAGTATTATAAAACGATATTTACTGAGGGATATAACGATCAGAAGCCATGTCAAAGGTCTGTTCAAGTATCATAAAATCAAAACTATTACATTTAGGCCCTTTAGAACAATTTTATGAATGTCAAAAATCTAGCACCTGTTCGTACAATCAACCCAGTCATCGAGTAAAAAGAAACTCGATCGGGTTTATTCTTTTTTTTATATAATATACCATTTTGTTACAGCTAATAGCATAATTAAATACTTTACAATACATAATCATTATAACTATAATCAGTATGAAATAATATGACATATAATATTATATCAACACCTGAGCGAGGACAGTTTATAGCCCCTTTGTTAGACCGTTAGTGTGAAGACAATATCGATACCGTTGTAATTATGGCAGTTGAGCCATGAAATCAACGATATATATTGTAGAATAACATTTATTTTAAATGTATTCTCCAAAAACTTAAATGAAAACTTTTTCTAATTTCTTTGAATTTTATAAATAAACAGGTTACCAGGTAAATGGACGTTGTCCTGCTATTGAACTTCGTAAATCGTTAATATGAAAATGTAATAAAACATTTGAGAAAGTTTGGAATCACGTATGATTTTAAATGAAAAATATAACAGAACCAGGCTTAGTAAACGTTTATGCTACTGCAAAAAATCTACTGATTTTCTATGAAAACGTCGGGATGAAATCATAACAATTGTTCACCTACGTTATTGCTTTGCGGCGTTTTTTCATTTCCTTCTTGATGCTGCCATAACTATTGTGTTTGTTCGGCACTGGATTTTTTAGGTTTTTAAAATTCGTTGAATGTGAAGTTTCTTCTTTGTTTATGTATGTATTCTTTATGTTTGTATTGCGTTTTCTATAATTTCATGTATATTTTTATGATGAACATAAGACGACATCTTTAATTTACTAGCAATTTTCGAAATTATATTGATTTTTGTATACATCATATTTTTATTATGCCATTTTGACTCTTTATAATTACACAGAAACCAACGTCTTAGATAAAAATGTTCTCACTGTTAAATTCAGGTTCTTTGTGGTCAGTCGACTAGATGAAATACACGTGTATAATAAAATAATATATTTGCAGATTTTACATGTGTTTTACATCGCCTTTTTTTCCAAACTGTGACATAGAACATGTCTCGTTTAAAATATATATTTTTAAATACAAAAACACAAAAACACAAATAAGTTTTCAACAGAAAATACAAGTAGATTTTTAGCACTCACGGTACACAATTTTAGACAACGCTAATTCACAACAATTGCACGCAGGCGCTTGCACTAGTCCTAGGACGTAACTGACAAAATAAACGCTACACGACGAATACACATGGACATATTTGATTCATTATGATAGCAAAAGTTGTTGTGTTATTAGTCGCATAGTTATTAGTGAATGAAGTCTGACGGTATTTTGCGACACAATCTAGTTTGGCCTGCTGTCACTGTATATATCGAGCGAATGTAATTTTTCACGTAAATGAATCTTTTGGAAAAAAAAAGAATTATTTTATATATACGTATACTCGTATTGATAAAATCACCACCTATTGGTTTTAACCATATTTGAGATCTACCCAAGTGACCCCAAAAGTAATAACAAAAATCATCAAAGTTACTGAAATTTCAAGTTCATTTGAAGTACGGAATTATTCTAAAGGTGTTTTTTTTTTTAAATAAAATGTTTAAACATTGCATGGTTTATTTTATATCGAAAATTTATTTGAAAGCCTTTTATACAAAATTTATTCCTTTAACAATAGTACCAAAATGAAAGCTGTAAATGATTAATATAATGTTTAAATATAAAGACAAAATTATTTAATTAGATTAATGTTCACGATTCGAGTGTCGTGTTTAACGTTCTCAGTTTGCTTTATTGTAATATGTGTATGGTACTGTTGATTTTATTTAGTATACTTAAAAGGTTTGTAAAGCGTTTGGCCACAATCTCTTATAATGTTATATCACGATGTGGTCTAATGGTAGAGTCGCTAAGCCTAGAGGAAAACTAGTTCTCAAACAAGGCTGTCGAAACACACCTAAATGTGCTTGGCTACAGATTTATAATCTGAAAGTAGCTTGACAGGCAGGCTCAGATCCCTCTACCACCAAGATATATCTTCATCGCGATGTTTTTTTCGCCGAATGCTCTTGTTCTTTCGCAAAGATACGAACCTATGTTTAATCGAGAAGGTGTCCGAACTTACTGATACTGAACGATCATCGCTTAATATTTGTTTCCTAATTTATATTCCATCATGTTATTTAATATTCAACGGTTAAACACTTCTATCAATTTCGAAATGTTGTAGGCAGTAAATGTTAATTTACTGAATCTTGTTTATCCGTAAAATATCTTGTTCTTGTATTATAAATACAAACAAGACGATGGAACGACAGCAATATAATGAGCAAACGAGAGGATGAGATGGCAATTATCTATTTGGGATACCTGGCGATTGATTAAATGCCAGACCTACAGCCACATGTTATTCAAATACAGTGATCAAATAAAAGCGTGAGCTATCTCGGCAGTGGTGCCATCTCTTTATAATAAATAAAAACATCACTGGATGATTAAGTGTAATAAAGTTAGTTTTGTCGTAAACAGTTGACAATTGACATTCTCACGTCACTAGTAGATATAGTATTGTTTTGACCAAATGAAACAATTGCCAGTAAAGAATTTTTCATTCGTTGAATGCTGTAAGTTTTTAATTCCGACCTTGATACTTGACCTCAAACGTTGAGATGTAATCGACCTCCTCAGATCTTTACAGTGGCAGATATATAGAGCGTTCTCAAACAACCCTTGAACACGAACCGGCGGATACCACTCAGCCGACAGCTTACCGAGGGATATTTAATTTTTTGTTGACTAAACTAGATGAGCTTTTGAATTAAACGCTAAAGAAGACTACGAATTATCATACGTTTATTCGAAAAGAATTTTTCAATTGTCGAAAATATTTATATATTGAAGAATTGGACAAAGAAGATATTAGAATTAGATTTGGCTCACAAATGTAGTTGTCAAATCACCTTTTATTTGTCAAAGAGCCGAAAATAGGTAAACAGTCCGTCACATGCGAAGTAGTTAGCGAAGTCTAGGATATAACTTAAAAATCAGAGATGTACAACCTTGGTAAGAGTATTTTTCTACATTTTTAAGAGTTCTGTGTCTTCGTACTGGGTAACCATTACTATAGTCCGTACGCGATAGTGAGCTTCGTGAAAACCTTGATATTCCCAGGGTTTTGTCAAGTTTTAGTAGCTTAGTAATAGCGAACGTTACGAGATTGGAATAGTGGCATAAAGTTTGTGTTCGGCGGTCGTGGTGATTGCAGGGCGGCATGAGAGCGGCGATTATTGATGAATCTCTCGATGATCATCGTTATTTTTGAATTGCACCGTGCTTACGACCAGGTAAACTCCAGTTATTGTGTGGCACTTCAATAAAAACGATACTTGTTTTAAACTGTAGTGTTTTATCACTCGTTAAGAGATCACCGTATTGGAATGGTAGATATTATAGATATTTTTAAAGATTAAATAATATAAAAATAAGGGGTAATATAGTGTTTTTGGGCAAAACTATTGAATATAAAGAAATTCGAATTCAACATTTATAATTCATGATCAATTTGGCGAAGTTTCATATTTCTTCAATCATACGTCAAAAGTTAATCGAAGTAAGAACCGATGTTGGAACTCGTGACATAGAATTACTAATATATTCGCCAAACGATGAAACCAAACAACTCCTTCCTCAAAGGCCCGAAATGCATCTGTGATGCCCCTCGTGTCGCAGGTGTCCTCGGGCGGCGGTTACTTTACTGACCATCAGGTAATCTGTTCATTTGTCTCCAATCGCATAAAAATAATAATAAATATATTTAAAAATATTTAATCACTTATTCCAGTGTAAACAATCCTATTAGCGAAGTGTAAATTCGCAACCGGCTCCAATCATCGTTGGTGACTTCCAGCATAATCCAGGATTGCGTTGTCGTCTCTGCATTTCGAATCGTTATTGAGCTGAATGCTCGGTCGACTTGCATGTAAACCTTACGTTACAATGACAGGCGGTAGCGGATCAACGGTAGATTTTTACAAATTCTGATAACAATATAAAATATTGCTTCCAGCGTGTCAAAGTGTATAAAAATATCGAAACACACTTTTAATCGCTCTAAAATGTACCACGCCTTTTAACGAACTTGAAGTTACATTAAAGTTTTTCGATTAAATTCGAATAAGTTGTTTTAACCCTTTTTTTCAACTCGCTTTCTTTTATGTCACTTCGAGCGGAATTTTATAATTGATTTGTAACTAATTTGACTTGACTTAAATCGAATAATAATGTCAGCTCGTTAGAGTTCCACTGCTAGGCTTCAAGCCACTCTTGAAGAGATGATATAAGGAAAATTACAAAGGCAATTCTACTTTATAAACCCTGGTTTGACGTATGTTAGATCAAAAAGAAGCCAATCGAAACTCATTAAATCGCAACTAACTCTCGTAGTTTGTGAGGAATTACTGGTGGAATGGAAGGAAAATAGATGAGTCACAAGCCGAACGCTTAGATCGATCGCGTCTATGTATTGCTTGCTCCGCGTTATTGCTTGCACGTTCGGTTCAAGTGGAACGTGACAAAGAGTCATGCTTTTTCGTGCGTGCAGCCGGTGTTCATCGAATTAAAAGACGTTCTCAAGTCATAAAATAAAATAAAAATTGGTTGCGATACAAAGGAACAAAATATACTTACTGTTTTGTCTCTGTTTTTATACATAGATTCCTAAAATTGACTGACAGACAACGCTTGACTCAAACGGGTAAAAGTAATATACTTCCAGAGAAGCGTTATATTTTACACAGGTATTTCTGACATATAACATAACAAATTACCGAAAAATAATTCTTGATAAACCATCCCTTGAGGTGCTAAACACGGAGCTAAATATAAAATAATTGTTTTTGTTGTTGATGGAGTCTCATCGAGCGCACAGCAAATATGCATAAAATCCGCAAAACAAAATTTCACCGCTGCATTTTATCAATGAAACATGCCTTTATATTTGTCTTGAAACATTTCAGTTTGTACAGTCCGGAGAATTCCTAGTAACAAATGACATTTCGCAGTCTGTCCGTGCAATTATATTATAAAGGTGCAAGTGAACTCGAGTTTCGAAGTCCGTTTCGAAAAATCGGGACACAAATGTTTTATTCGTAATTTTGTTGAAACCAATTTATAAAATGAATTTTGAATAAAATAAAACTATAGTAAACATTGAAATTAAAAACTTCGAGCTCGTCATAGATTTAAGGTTAATTAAGGATTCATTTTGTTTATTTATTTGCGTTCGGACTATGTCTCTTTGGTTGAAATTGCTTGTATTGAGTAATGACTGAAGAATTCTTAATAAATTTTTTTCATGATATCAAATCATTTCGATGATCTCATTTTAGTCTGTGAGGCAACTAAGAATTTGTGAAATAGGAATTTAAATGAAAACAAACGTATTTGGTAATTTTCTAGAACGAAAAAGTAGGTCAATAAAAGTGTGTATTTTTGTTTATGAAGGTTCTCAAAACTAAATTTGATAATATAGTAAACGTTATCATGTACGATTTGTTTGATTTGAATAGAACCCTACTATAAGTTAACAACGCGTTCTTAAATCAACAATTATTATATAAAGTTATAATTTAAAAATATGAAAAAAGAGAACAAACCAAATATTTAATTGCAATATATTTCTACTTGAGAGCAGAGAACTACAAATGGATAAATCTACTTTAAATTTATAAAGTCGTTCCATCTATCAAGTAATAATTCATGTTAGCAGTCATTTAATGGTTTAAATTCCAACGTTATTCATTTGTTTTTTTTTAAGTTACAACGTTATTGAGGGCCCTTTGTCCAATAACGTGCCTCTACAATCATTGCATATCTTTTGTGAATTAATTTTCAATTTATTTTCACTATACGAGTACTTTACGAATACAGAATATACACAACTTTTTTTGGTGATAATCTTCACTATAAGCGACTATTTAACAATCGAATATTGTTTGTTTGACTTTTAAGTGTTTGGGCTTAACAAATAAATGTTCTATTTTGTTTGACTAGTGACCATTCTGTGGTCACCATTTGACCATGATAAATTAATCTTTTAAGTTTAAATATAGTTGACATTTTGTTTTTCCATATAGTATACAAATATTGTAGATAAGTAGTCATAAGGATCGTGAAGTATGACGACTAGAGATTTATAATTAAGGACTTCGACTCAATGTAGAAAACCGAATTGTCTCCAATATATTTTATTATCTAATAATACTAACGTTACATCAATAGATACTTAACAAAAATAAATAATAAGACAATTGTTTGACAGACAGAGAAGAAAATGGTACAAAACTGTTTTGTCTTCATTTTTTTGTGTATAGATTAAAATATATGTAATACATATTTTATACTCACGTTATATCTTTCTGCACTCTTTCTTCATATGAGCTTTAGCGTTGTTAAATCTCAACATACTTCTGTGTACTTAAAAATTGGCACAACGTGTTTTCCTCACGTTTTAATGTATACGTACATATTATTTCTCCATGTCTATTCCTAATCAGGCAGAAGGAACAGTAACTTGTGAAGCTTTAATTAATACAATAATCCCATTTAAATATAGTTAAATGCAGTAATATAATACTATATTTAGGGCACAATACAATGATTTATGTTTTCCGTAAAAACAATAAAAAAACATTGAGATGAAATAAGCTAAATAAATTTCAATATAAGACTTAAGATGAAAACGAAAGTTCGGCGTATTTTTTACTGTTATAGTGATACAATAATAAATAAATTTCTATTACGCAGCGAATAAAGATTTTCTGGAGGTAAAAAGGTCTTCAGATAAATTAATGGACAATATAAAGCCAGTCACACGCGAGAACATTTGGTACAAAAACTATAACTTATTACAGAAAAAAAGATTATAATTCAGAGATTTTTATTTACAATTTGCAATTCAAAACTGTTGCATAACATAAACAAATCTCTTATGAATCTATCATGACAATTTTGTGATAGGTTTGAAACTCGAAAAAATTTTTGTTGTAACTTTGGACATTGTTTCAACTACCTTGTTTTTTTTTAGAATATATAGCTAAATGGACAATATTAATTAGTTACCGCTAACGTGTACATTACTTAGCTATTTTGCAAATTATTTGCTTTTGCTCGATTAACGTGCAGAATCAAGAATTTTCCGCATTAGTTGGCTAGTTACGCATTTTTTAGCACAAGTCCAACCTATCCTAATCTAGCGCGTCACTACTTTGTCATGTAAGAGTGAAAATATAAAACAATTCAACATATAAAAAGCTTATTCGAAGTGGTCTCCATTGGCTGCAATACAGTCCTTTAAACGTTGAGGCTAGTTATCAATAGAAGCACGCGCTCTTTCAAAATTCTTCACTGGCAATCGTACGGATTGTTTTTTTGATTGATGAAAAAACTTTTTCATCCGTAAACAAAATTTTTCTGTGACCTCCCTTCGCGTACCGCTTCAGTAGTTGTTTCGATTTTACCACCCTGTTCTTTTTTAAATTATCAGTTAAGAAACGACCAGTACGTTTATTATAGGCTGCAAGTCCTAAGTCATCTTTTAAAATACGTGACATGATTCTAGGTGCTATCTTCATCTCCCGAGATAAAATCTTTTGCTTTCGTCAGGATTTCTTCGAATTCTTTCCCTTACTGCTTTGACTACCTTTTTAGTACGAACAGTACGTGGACGGCCAGATATTTTTCTGTCACAAACATAGGAGGTCTCATTGTACCTATTAATTGCCGTGGATTCAAACATTTTGATAATAACAAGTGTATGGAGAGTTTTAAAAATTGCAATTGGCTCCATACCTACTTTGTATAATGCAATTACAGCGATTTGGTTCTCTTTATCACTCCACTCCATTTTCATATCGCAAAATATTGTACAGTGTATTGGCGCCAAAATGAGAAAGTTCAATGAACGATCATATAAAAATGACAGATTCCAATTTCAAATCTAATATATTGTTTATTTTTAATTGTAATAGTATTTATGGCCAGACTAACTAAGTACATATTATACGAGTATAGGCAGATTATTAACATGAAATAACAGGGTTTAGCGATCAGCTTAAATCTGAAAATTAACTAATTATTTTACCACAGTCTTGTGTTTAGTTTGAATACTAAAACGGCTTTGATTACATTTCGATACACTGTTGAGGCTAGCGTTTATGGATTATTATAATTACACTCATTAATGATAGTTAAATATACTATGGTCTCTGAAATATGATCTTATTCAATTTTTTTTTTTATATTATAGGGGGCAAACGAACAGGTGGGTCACCTGATGGTAAGTGATCATCTCCGTCCATAGACACTAGCAAGACCAGGGGAGTCGCAAGTGCGTTGCCGGCCTTTTAATATATGTGGGCCTCCGGCGCTCTTACTGACCGAACGAAACGCAACAGTGCAAGAACTGTTACTTCGCCTCGGTTTTCTGTGAGAGGGTTGTACTACCCCGGGTGAGCCGACCCATTCATGCTGAAACCAGTAATAGCTTCAACGTAGCTCTACCACCTACAGAAGTCGTATAGCTCTTTGGGATCACGCAGTGTTTATCTAACTGCTACGACGCTTACACGATGAAATGACAGCGGTGACAGATCGTAGTGTAGTAGTACAGTTGTGGCCGTGATTTTTTGAATGCATAGTGCTTAGTATTGTTTAAAGTGATGTCACTTTGTAGTGATACAATAAAAAAAATCAATATTTCAGTGTCTATTAACACGACATAAAGATACGTGAATAAGCAAGGCTGTATAAATCGATTTAAGAAATCTATTTCCAAATACGTCATCCTAACCGATCTTATAAATACGAATTTGAGTTTGTTTGTTTGTTATGCTTTCACGCCTTGATTACTCAACCCATCACCATGGAATTTCGCATAAGCGTTATCAGGGGTACAGAAAAATACATAGAGATATATCTCTGTGTATATATCTCATATCCACAAAAATGTACTTGTTCCGCGGAATAGGTTAAATGTAAATAAACAAGAACAAAGTCGCGGGTAAAAGCTAGTCTCCTATATTTAAGATACAAAATTAAATTAAGCACATGCACCTAAAATATTTATCAGTAAATGTTTATCGATGTATTTACAGTTAAGTTTATTATCAACAGTACTAGTAAATTAGAACCTAATTTATTGATAAATATTTATGAAGGACATAAAATTAGATTAACTTCAAATATTAATATTGACAGCTTTGCGAAGAGGGAGACACTTGGATTTTACTTATATTTTTATTTAATTACTGTTAATGTAGTTAAACGGTGACGTTAAGCAGATTTCTTATAAAGAACTAGTGTTTTGAGAGGAGGTAACCGCGCGATTCGGCCCCTCTTGGTAATGCTCAGTTTTCATCCAAGTCTACCTCTCATAGAGCTCGCTCCATTTTTGTTTTGTCTACTTTCTGACCTCTAATTTATACAGCAGTTACACCATTAGTAAGGACCGTAGTGTAATATTTTATAGTCTATAACCTTCGTTAATAAATAGGCTATAAAATACAATATTAGTTTTTAAAATCTGACTAATAGTTCTAAAAATAAGCGCGTTCAAACAAACATGGAATTCTTGACTTTCGTAATATAAGTACAGGTTATAGCATCATTCTGCAAACGCTACATTACTAGACTAAAACCGCTATAGAAGAACATTTTGGAATTTTCGTAGATTTATTAATTAGAACTTAAAGTTGATGGTGAATAAAATTATCGTAAGGATACCTGATGCGGCCACGAAAAATCTGTCGTATAGTAAAATATGACACCAGGAACAGTAGAGGATACATTGTGTTTAGTGACCACTGGCGTTCGCTTCAGCCATATTCATCTCAAAGGTTGGTTCCCTGTAGCGTGGAATCAACCAATACCTTAAGACTTGAAAAAAAAGACTCGAAATAAAAAACACAGAAGTGTACCTTTTTCTGACGTGTAATATATGTATTACTTCTGTTGCTATTACCCAGCTGTGAAACTTTTATAGGTTAATATTATTTTATTCATGGGAAAAACTTATTGCATGGCTATACTGAAACAACTTCCCTAAATATTAATATACTGTAATGTATATGCAACAATATATTTAGAATTCTTCAAACCAACTGTCCCAAAGGACTGTAAGTGGCACGGTAAAACTAACACGCTTCCATAGAACTTCATACTTTAACGTAAGGAGATAACGTCTGAGATTCACTAACACGATATTCTGAGATGTCGCAGGTTCGCTGCAATATTTCATTGCAGGAAATGCATTGTAAAAATCCGTTTTCAGAATATGGAAGTAGTGAAATTTAAGTGCAAATTGAATTTTCGTCCGATATGTACATTTGGTTTTGATAAATTGTGTACATTTATTCATATTTTCGCTTATCTTAAATTCAGCTGCCTTATTTCACAGATCTTATAAAAAAGCTGAAGATTATACAAAGGAATATGCTTGAGGGTTTTTTTGCATAACCGAATCAAAAATATGGTGATTCGGAAAATTATTAAGGTTACCGACACAGTAATCTGGATTGCTAGATGTAAGTAGCAGTGGGCGTTGCGCATTGCTTGTAGAATGAGCAACTGATGGGACAGAAGCGTTATCAAGTCTCAGAAGATGCAACGTAGGTAAAAGGAATCGCAAAACTTGTGGCTATGGAGATCTTCGAGGTATGTTTTTTGGCTGACTGGATTAACGGATACTTCTTCTACTTTTCCTTACCCTTTTCCCACCTAAGTAGGGTCGGCACAACATTTTGGTCATGTTGTGATATATGATTTGGCTTAATTTTTACGATCGGCCGCCTGCCTGAGATCAACCTTCCCTGGGATCATTTTGTAGTTCCATGGTTTTTGTTCAACGTTGACGACTGTTATAACATAATTGGTAGGCGCGGCTCCAGGATTTTGTATCACTTAAATCAGTGTAAATTGACATAAATTGATGAAGTTGATAAGTATTCGTTGTTGAATAATTGATGCAATAAACCATTACAATAGCTCTAAATAACCATTTGTATTGACTAAAAAAAATGTTTCCGATTAGGCATAATCTAGGTACAAAATCAAAACTACTGTAGTAACATTTATTACCTCCACATTGATCTAGTCACGCAAATACGCGATTCGGCAGTTAAGGTGCTGTTTAATTATACATAATGAGGGTGACTGTACATTAAACATTTCATGGGACGTTTTCGTAATTCAAGGGCTGTAGTATTAGTGTACATTCCCATTACAAAGCAGAAATTGTAATATTTTTAATTAAATACATTATAATAATCAATTATTTTGTAGGTGTTACCTTCACACTGAACCGAAATAACGGGCAGTTTTAGGTAACTCTGTTTCATGAATAGTAAAGAAAATGGTTGTGTGCTTATGACCACACGGTAGAAGTTTAAGCTTAGAAATAAACACATACAGTATATAATTTTGTTGTATAGTACACTGATTATATACAAAATATCGTAATATTATTATAATAGGTTCGTAAAAACGTAATTATTAAGCCGACGCACTCTTTGTCAGACAGTCATAGTGGTTGATGGCGACTGGTGCCGAGTATAAACGATACAGTGCGTCAGTGACCCAAACGCGACATTTCACTTTCATTCATTGTCCAACGTGCATTTTAAAATCATCACTTCAAAAATGATCTGTAATGCCCGTATTGTGAAAATACAATGTACACACGTGTATTGGACTACTCCGGTACAAGCTGAGGTTCCATCGAAACGAAATCAGGTTACCACCAAAATATAAGTGCTTAGCACAGTAATGAACGAATTTTCCAGGCGATAGCGTGATTCACACGCAACACGTGTTGCTGCAGCACTTGACGGATAAGTGTTGCGTGACAGCTGCTGTCAACTGCGCCTTGCAACTCGGTTGAGCATTGAACATATGTGATAACGAAATAGAAGGGTTTATAGACCTGCTACAGAATACATTCAGATTATTGTAAACTAGCGGTCATCTACGTTTATATTTTTACAAATGACAACGTCATACATTTTCTTCATATAACTCAAATAGTTTATTCATACATACCGAAATATATATGAGATGGTAGTATTTTTGCTCACAGCTTTACTCGAGTTAATGAAGGTCTGATCTATTCCTCGGGAAGATTACACTTTTTCTGAATAAAAGTACCCTATGTCCTTTATCCCTGGCGATACTTAAAATTTCATGATGATTGGTTGAGTAGTTAACTCGTGAAAGCGTTACAAACTAACAAACTAACTTACTTTTATAAATATTAGTTACAATTACTATCAGAATTAGGTTTCATAATTTTAGTTCCGGTTCGCTTCCAATTGAGGCACTACTAATAGTTGTATAAATAATTACAAGTTATTTTTTCATATTTTTTAATATCAAGGCAAATATTATCTGGGCACCAAAATTACTTAGAAGTCACTTTTACAACGTTCTTTACATTATGTGTAATGTAATGCCAGTATAAAAAAAAATAAGGACCAGTGTTAAACAATTTTCTAGGTATATCTGAGAGGATAGATCTCAACTTTTTACTGTTTCTTGTAAAACCTGTTCCTTCCCTGAGATTAATTAATTCTTTCATACATAATTTACGATTGTCAGTACTTTTACTATTGCTTGATTGACTCCTGTTTCTCGTCACATGCTAATTGAATTTGTAAGTTCTACATGCACGGAATAAAAAAAGCGTATGTGTGTACTTATGTACGCACGTAAGAAGTTACACGTTTTTACCTTAAGTAATAAATAAAGTACAATTGCTAATAATTTGAAATATAATATAGATTTGAATAATTACCTTGAATATAGTTATCAATTTTCACAAAAACTTGACAGACAATTTCCAACCAACTTTATGGTGTCGCTTTTAGGTGACGGTGTGTGCGCGCATCGTAAAAAATCACACTCATCATGTTTCCCAAACGCGCTAAAAGAAGTATAACTTAAAAAATATTTATAATATATATTAGGGGATAAAACTTATCAGTCTCATTAATTTTTAAATTATATAGACAAACAATAAACATGGCCACTCTACAAACTTCAATCTTATGACAGTTAACATTTTAATAATGATGAGGAAAGCCAAACTTTCTTCAAGGACGCAGACATAAATTGAATGTGGTATATCAGCGATTTATCTCAGATCAATATTAGATACGGTATATTGGCTTCACGAGAAAATGTACAGAATAAATAATAGGATAAAAATTGTCTGGCGTGATATTGTTTTTTTCCATAATCAAGATCGAGAATTAGACATTGCTGATGAAATAAACTTAACAAGATGCTATTAAATATCGAGTTAATATATTTGATAAGGTAACCATGGAATCGTATAAGTGACCCACTTCTGAACTATGCCTGTACAGTTACAAAACCCTCGAATTCAATCACCATACTACACCATGACGAATTCTCGTTTTGTTTATATTCAAATTCGTAATTTCTTATGTTATTTTGTTCAAATACTCTGATGGCAGTTTTCAGCCTATACATATTTAGTTAATTTTGAAAAAAAAACTTTAGTATGAAAAGGAAGGTTAACAGGACATATAAATTATATAGGATATATCTAACATTTGATTTTTGTCGGAACTAATCGAATAAAATCTATTTGGGTAAAACGCGTCAAAAATATATTACATTAATACAATAATATGAAATAGTCGAAAATGGTCAAATATTGAATTTATATAAAGATATTTCGTGTCAACGAAGAATGTAATCTATAAAATTGTAAATATAATAAATTCACAAAAAACAACCAATTATGCACATATTTTCGCTCAGTAAAAACTCCCAGTAAAAGTTTCTTGAAATAAAATATTGCACTTGAAATTTGCGGACAATTTTTCTTACGCAAAAATGAACCTCAAATCGTTAACATAGAATTGGTATTTGAACATCACTAGAGTCTGTGTTAATTTATGGCTCATTTTAGTATTGCTAGGTGCTTCAAAATAAGAATGTTTATTGTTATTTTATGTTGCAATACACTGAATGTTGAGCTATTGAAGTCCGATATTTGTTAAATCTTCAGTGCAGTTTTTTTACCGTCAACATTCTACAGAAATCATTATAATATATTGTCGTTAGCAAGCTTAATAATGATTGCGTTTATTCAAAAAGGTAATATAAAAGCTTTTCCTACTTTATATTATACTATAAAAGGTGACTATAGATGTTTGAACCAATTAAGCTAGTGTGACCGCCTAATGGTCGAAATTCGTCCATATATTATAAATTTTTCATGTTTTAATATTAAGGGAAAAACATGATATTTTTCCAAAAATGTTATTACTGATAACACTAAAGTTCGCCAATATCTACAGAAAAGAAAAGAAAATCAGTTGAAAAACAAGGAAGAGAAATGTTCTTAACTGTTTTCTCTCTATCTATTTATATACGAGTATACGCGTAGATTTTAGAAAAATTGATCATTTTAAATTGTATTAACAATGTTCCTATACAAAATACTTTATTTACCAGCCATTTACTAGGCAACACCTAACAGGTATGACAGCGTGTAACCCACGAACCATAAACGGATTTGACATTACTTTTGCCACTACATTCAATGATGAAATTGTTTAAAAACAATTTATTACAGAATACACATCTAGAACACATTCTCAAATGACTGTTTCGAAAAAGGTCACGATATAGACTCCACGCGAAAACTAAACGTGTAACGTTTTGACTTCCACAGGTTAACTAATAATAATAGATATTGTGTCCAAAAAAACCCCAGTAACAAATATTCGGTAATTCATATCATGTTTAAAAAAATTCATTCAAAAATTACACAAGCGTACATATTATGTCATAACAATTATGTAGTATAAGCGAATAGAGTTGTAAATAGCATAGCTAATAAATAAAACAAAAGGATGAACTGCTTTTTTTGCTAATACTTATTTATACTTTAAAAAGTACAAAAATCAATCGCCAAATGTATATATATATATAAAGAACATAATATACGCACCAAATGTATATGTATTACAAATAGCATTATTGTTATTTCGATATCGAAGTCGGTTTATATACCTCTTCTAAGTTTAGACATTTAGTCATATTAAGTAACAGGTTTTAGCATTTAACTACAATCTCACCAGATATTAAGTGGTAATGTGGCCCAAAATGATGAACACCCTAAATCTAGAAATTGAATGTTTTTCAAATGCAAAAGCTGGAACATACCTTCAGAAGCGTGAGGACAAATTATCAACTAGAGAAATTTAAGATGTTATTCTTCACCGAACGCTCATAGTATGAGTTCGATTCGTTCGACGCAATGTCTGGTAACGCTACGCTTGAACAATCAGCGTATATCAGATACAAAAAAATTCTTAAATTATTTATAGACATATACAAAGACATAAAATAGACTATGTGATTTAAAAAATACAGTATAAAAGTGTCTAGTGAAATTGTCTTACTACATATTGGCTAAAGTGCTACGTCGTCGTAGCGCGTCATCTGCGTAACGTCTACGGTAATGCTTGCGTCGTAGCCTCGTAGCAATTGCCTACAAATATTATTTACTCAATTGAATCAATAGCGAGCATTTAAGCTGTTCTGGGAATAATTATTATCCCAGACAAATCACTCAAGTCACTACGTATCTCTTTTAATTTATATGAATTTAAAAACGCTCTTTAGATCTAAAAAATAATTGAAATCGTTACGAGCGGTGTCACCTTTTACTAATGAATTTACTTAAATTTACTTTATTGAATTTAATTAACATCGTGGATAAACTAAACGTTACAGTTGCTCCATTCATATCACCATTTACTGGGGATAATAGAACTATAGATTTTTTGATGTTTGTGGTGATTCAGCTTAAGCTTATTCTAAGAAAGACATATCATTATTATTACGGGACTGTTATATGCTGGTAATTTATTATCATTTATGAAAATGATAAGGGAAGCGTGAGGAGTAATCCCTAAGAGTTCGTACGGTCCCAGGCAGTATGAGACGCGCGCTCGGCGGAGACGGACGCGTCAACATGCGGTGAAAATGCGAACGATCATATTGTTCTACATCGTAGTTACGGTGAACAGTGGTTGTGAATGTGAGAGTGTGAGGTACGGACGCACTCCCATCAGACATGGGAGGTCCAGGGTGCACCTGTCGAGGATGCACTCGAGAGCGCGGGAGATCGCGTTTAAAAACGATAAAGTCGATTTAGGTACGTTAAATTAATTTTTAAAATAAGTAAAGTTAAATTAAATATCGTTTCTATTTATATCTTATAGCAAGTATATTTGACCATATTTAAGGGATGGACAATTTTGGTAAAACCGCGTTTCAAGTAACTGTGCTATTATTTATTTAAGATTCGTCAGACTTTTTCGTTTAATTTATTTAGGAGTAAATTGCACAAGATTTGTTTCAAATCGAAGCATACAGAATGTGATGAATCAAATGGAATTATTAAACTATTATAAAGTATTAAATTAAAATAAAGGCAAAATAATAAAAGAGTACAAATTAAATTGTTCCTTTAATAAATGTTTTCATTAAAATATACATTACTAGTTTCCGCTCGTGGTTTCGTCCGCGTAATACAGATTTGACTTGTCCCTCAGGATCAACCGTTTTTACGATATTAGTAAGGACAAGAAAGAGAAAGCATGAGGTAATTTTATTTGTTAGGGAGAGTACAAAAAATAAAACCTTGAAAAACATATTAAACTCTAACAGTAAGTGAAGACGTGCCTGAAATTGATAATATGTCAAACTTAGATCAGCGACGAACAGCTGCTCCTACTTTAGAAAATCGAAATTAACTTGATGGATTCTATAATATTGAAATGAAACGTTGTGATTAAACCACAGTATTTTACGTAATTAAATCAAGAACATGTTGATAATAAATAACCTAGTATTAATTAATTTATAATTTTCAAATGAAAAATTTCGTTGTACTCAAATATTTTTTTATTTTATTAAATTGATGGCAAAGAAGTGTGCAGTCTGTCTGATAGTAAGCGGTCGCCATAGCTTATGGAATTCTCCAACACCATGATCATAACATACGTGTTACTTACTGTTTAGAAATCTTTTCACTTTTCTTTTAAGCCAACCCATACCTCAACAAGGTGTTCATATCACAGTCGGGGAATTCACGTGAGCTAATCATTACAGAACCAGAGTGTATGTGGTTATTTAAGGCTATAAATTTCTCACAACGCTATCTATTATACAAACGGTACAACATACATAAGAAAGTGAAGTCTCTCCTTACAATTATAGTTTTGAGACCGATTCTGAGTTCATGATTATAGGATTAGCAACGATTCCCACAGCTCGTTTTGGAACCCAGTCAAATGTTCCGAGTAGGTAAGCAAAAAATTGTGCTTAAACAGCGTATTTTGGAATTCAATCATTTTTTTTCTATTGCAATGATAGCTCAGTTGATATCATATTCAAACATCTCGTTCATCTACGTAGGTTTAAATCCTTGCAACTTGCGCTGAAGGAAAACATCATGATGAAACCATAACATAGTGGAAGGGCTTGTTCTTAATCCTCATGGATAGCGACCACCCTCAAACTGTAAATCTGTTGTTAAGTACCTATTGGTCTATTTCGGAAGCTGCAGTTGAATGCCAAACCTCCTGTATATTTAGCGCGTCATTTAATATCAGATAAGATTGTGGTCAGAGACTACAAGCCTATAAAGTATAAAAAACTTTATTTCGAAATCTAAACGCGCTGGTATTGTGTTATTTCTTTTGGTAATTAGTTTACAATAAAATGGTCACTTCCGCAAACAATCTTATTAAGTATATAAAAAAAAATATTTTCTAAACAAACACAAACTAAAGAAATTTAAAAATGTACCAACAAAAGTTCCGCTATAACTAGCTCGAAAACTCGGAGAGTCGCAGTTCGTTATGTTTGAGTTTTGGCTGATATTACTCAAGTTTATCTGCTAAGCCGAGCAGATAACATCACTGAGGTACACAGCCTGAGCGTAATGAGATTTATTTCGGAGCGTCACTTTCTTTGCTTATCTCGTAAGAAAATTTTCTGCAAAAAGGATCAATACCTTCATACACACGATAATAAGCCATCTTAGTCGCTTACTTTATACTGACTATCGAAGGAAAATCTTTGCGATGTATTCTATGGTAATCGATGCCACGATCCAATAGCAGCAAGGGTATTTTTATATAAATCTAGTGTATTTATATATAATATTTATATATTATACTTTATAATATAAACCAGAAAGTTTGAAATTATTGGATATATGTTGGCTACTTTTTCATACAAAAATTACGTAACGGATTTTGATGAAAGTACATAGTGCTATAGCGTATACACCAGAATAATACAGAATGTATAATTTGTAAAGGTTTAGTATTGACTAACGTAAAATCTTATGTCAAGTAAGTTGGAAAAAATCTTGCCATCTGAGAGAGCTATCTTAGCTGTGCTGCATAAACTGTTACAGTTACACGAAGATGATGTGTGGTGTCATCGTTTATAATGATATAAAAGTAGACAAGGCCAGTAGTCTAATTAAGTTTCTTCGAATCTAATTTTAAAATCGTTTTCCCGTCTTATAGTTATCTATGTAATACAGCTCCTTACTGATATTATAAATACGAATGGGAGCTTGATTGTTTTTTACGCTTTCATGCCTTCACTATTCAACTGATCACAATGGCATTTTGTATTTACGTTTTAAGGGGTATAGAAAAGTACATAAAGTACGTTTCACCCGTTAAAAAGTAATATTCCCGGAGTAACAGGTATATCATAACCACCGATAGGTCATCTCTTCTGAGGGTGAAGGCGCGAGTAAAAATTTATAAACTAATCGGATAAGACAATTGTACCATATTATTACTAAGGTATTTGGAGGTATTACAAATGACTAATAAATCACAAGGTACTAGAAAACACCCACATCTATACGTAGCATAAATGATATAAAAAAAAAATTACCCCAGACGAAGCAGTAATACCTTACGCTAGTACAATACATATAATGAAAAAACCCTTCGTATTGGCTACATCGTATTTGGCTATTATTACATATATTTACATACGACTACCCAGTGACTCAATGTATTCAAGGTTAATATGCCAATACCACAGCTATAATTGTTGAAACATTTTCTTCGTGTGACGGCGTAATGACTTACACTGTACATATCTCACCCGGTGATGTATCGTCATTTTGATATAAATGGAAAATATGGTTTAATTTTTTTGTTTTACAGAAACCGATATACGACTTGACTCTTTTTCGGTATAACAAAACACATAGTAGAAGTGCTTGTAATATTTGAAGTAAGGAAGCTAAGAGAACAAGGTGATCGCTCTCAAGCCAATTTAATGTTCACAGCCCGCCCACGCGGTTACATCCGCCCTAAACATAAGACGACAAGAGGTATTTACGAGGGACCTAAGTTATTAATATAATAACGTTTTTACTTATTTATATAATATTTATGATACTCAAAGGTAGGTTATACGTGTGGGTGTTGGTTCGTGATAATTTAGTTAATCGCCAGATTTTCTACTTATTCTCGTTCAAAAATATTTCTCATTTTATTTGTTACACCGATCTACTGTAATCGAATCGAATCAGTTATATATTTAACTAGATTTGGCCCGCGGTTTTGGTCAGAATAATTTAGATTTGATCTATTCTTCGGGAATAGTACACTTTTTTTGTACGAATGGCCCTGTCCTTTTCTATACTCTTGACAACGTGTTTGTAAAGTTTTATGATGATTGTTTAGGTAGTTACGGCGTGACAGTATAATAAATGAACAACTGAAACTCAATTTCGAATCTATAATATTAGATTGCACTAATTTGTTATCGCGAGAATGATTTTATTATTTCGTGGAAATTACAACGTTTTGACAAGGTGTATGCTTTGATTAAGATATAAAAAGCAATGTGATTTGTTTATGCGATTTCTGTACATGATCGATTACTTATTCCCAATATTAATGGGATAAGCGATTAATATCAGCTTCGAAATTTCAAATTAAGATTATGTAGCGGCCATAATGTAATTTAATCTATGCAATCTTCTCTGTAGACTTACTTGTATGAAGATTTTGCTATCACGTATACAGAGATATAATTACCTTAACTCGGATAAAACTCTGATGTGGGTCATTCATAATCGGAACTTAACACGAATTTAGCCATTTCTGCTAGCTGTTGGGAAATACGTAATTTAAAGGTTGACCTATACTCCCATACGATTTTCAAAATAAAGTTTAGAGACAGTTTAGGATATTTGTCTCGTTTAGTCTTTGGCTAATGCGACTATCGTACGTTTCAGTCATGCCCTTCGAAGTTATAAGTGAATATGCAAGTTAATTTATCATGAATGTCGTTGGTCATATAAGACAGGCTCCAGAATTTCTCATGTGTGTGCTAGCTGTTTAGATAATCATTAGCAAATGCCTTGTCCTGGTGATAATCGTGTTTTTAATCATCATAATGCATGACGATCTATAACATCTACATTATTCCCATTCAAAAAATCGATTATGCCTGGCCGTGTGAGAGCTGGCATTGTTATGGTGCAAGATGATATGACGTTTTTGGTTATTTTTACAGAGTTTGTCAATAAATCCCGGTAAACAAATGACCGTGTATCAAACGTTATTCACTGTGGGACGATGCTTCAAAACAATAATAGCCACCAGTTAAGATTTATTACAAAAAAAAACAAGACCACACATTCATCATTTTGGTTGGTTTCGGCTCACCTAGAAAGACTTGAAAAGTCGATTGCTACTTTGTTTATTATCATAGGTGTAAATCCATGTTTTGTTACCTGTCACTATGTTCCATACCAAATTTGACGTCCCTTCGTTGTTTCTGGTAAGCATGGCATTGCACCAAGTGACACAGTATGTACCTCCGTTAAATTCTGAGGAATTCATCAGGAACATAGTTTTTTAACACCCTCATGTTTTTTTAGGATTCATTGTATCTGAATCAGGGCCATACCTAAGGGTGGCAAATTTCATGCTAGGTCACATGCCCGTCTGTTCCGATCATACGGAATTCAACATCAACGTTTTCATTAAAAAGCAATTTAAAGGCGAGTAACACTCAGCTGAGACGTGAAACTACGCTTAAATTGTAGTACATAATACTATGAAAATTTTCACGAATTAAATCCATAATAATATAGACAATGACGCGAAAATCCAAAAATAAATGACATATAGATGAGACAAACTGCAATTTACAGACAAAAAGTTCCACTTTTAATTTTTACATATCGGAATAAGACATAAACTGTAATTAATAAATATATTGTTTAATTTTGCCTAAATATAAATTTTAACTAAGTTTGAAAAACTCTGTGAACTGAGATAGGTATATCTCGGCGGGAGCTGCATAAATTATTTTAGTTACACGTTATATACAAATGCAGACGTAATCGCGAGAGTCTGTTAGTAAAAAAAACGCGAACACTCAACTCAGTTCAAAGGGAAATTTCTAACTACAACTTCAATACTCGTCTACTGTAGATAAAAAATAAATATTCATAGCAAACATAACAAAACTGCATAACTATGACCTGGAACTCTACAGTTTGAAACATGTGCACGCCCCTAGAACGGTAACAAAGGTGAACTTTCGCTTTGAGAAATAGTTACGTACGTCGAAACGTTATTTGACGTTTTTTATTCGAATATGCTAGCACGCTATTGGTTACTTTTATTCCGATCGGCTTTTTTTGCATACCTTATAGGTTTTAGCGATTTTTTTTTATTCGAACTGACCTACACTGCCAGCCATTGTGGCCTTCACAGTTTCACCGGACTACTAAGGGGAGCGCTTAGGGCACTCACCCGATTGGTTTTTAGGCGTACAACTCAAGGGCACTCGGTGCACCTCGGCTTGAGCTGTCGCCGGATTCCCGACCTAACTAAGCTAGCTAAGCTATCTATACATACAATACACATATATGAATTCGTGAAAAATGCATGTGTGACCATGCATGTTTCACGAATGTATATGTGTATTTGGTATCTGACTACTGTGTTATGTGACCTATTTCAGTCCGAAAAGGGCAAAAAACAGCCCACCACTGTGTGCCTAGATGTGCATGTGTGTGGGGTGATTGTGTAAATGTAAAACAAGTGTGAATCATTTTATTCGCGCGAGTAACATACTCGAGGGCTCCACACCGAGGGACTACCTAAGCTCGAGCTGTTACAAGAAAAATCGCGACGAGTGTGCGGGATCGAATTTTCACCCCCCGCTCACGGCGGCGTGAGCAGAGAGAGTCGCGAGCATGGGCGCAAACACGCATCTTTTGAGAGGGGATCGAGCGAAAAAATAGAGTACAATGGCACGGTGCCGATTTAACTAAATAATTACGTAACAAATCCTAATTTATCGGTCTATTGTATATGAACACGCGGGTTCGAACTAATGTTTTGATTTACGCGAATTTATTTATGCGCGGCGCGGGTTAATTGTTGTACCGTAGTCGCAACGGCCGGGAAAGCGGAGATAGCGTTTAAGAGCCCGAGCTCAGACGTACTATTAACTAGCGCGTTAAATGCGATTATCTCTTGTACATCGTGTACCAAAAGAAGACGAGCTATCCAGTCGATACCGGAGGTCGATACTGAAGCCGCGATAGGTGCCGCAGGAGTGGATAGAGCCTTTTGAGGCTGGGGCTTGGCTTTAGGAGCCGATGGAGCTGGCGGGGAAGGCCTTACGCGCCAGGAGAGCGCGCTCGGCGCAGGAGCGGATGCTGCCGGCGCACTGGAGGTGCCCGGCAGGTCAGGGAAAGCCTTCTGGCTTTGTATGGGCGGAGGCGGAGGCCGATTCGTCCGAGTCGGTGGGCCGTGCACCCTGGACCGAGTCGCTCGTCCACCGCGGCGGGGACGGGTCGAGCGAGGCGCACGGGGACACCCGCGATAGTTCGCGGTATGACCTGTTTGCTCGCAGAGGACGCAGCTCGGAGGCTCGATGGATTCGGGAGTGCGGGGGCACTCCCTAGTGGAGTGATCCCCGAGACACTTCACACACCTGGGACGCAGGTGGCAGTGTCGGGCGGAATGACCGTACACCTGGCAGTTGTGACACTGCGAGGGTACCTGGGACTTGCGAGGAGGCTCGACGAAGACTGGGGACAGCTCGCAAACAGAGTTGAGGCTGAAAATAGCCTTGGCTTCTAAGGTGCGGTCCAGTATGACCATCACCAAGTTGAAGGGGGCCTTCGTACGAGGGTGGTGCGTGCGCTGCACGCTCCGGACCGGGAAGTCCTGACCGTGCAGGCAATCGGAGATGTCATATTCGGTGAGTTCTGAAGGAACTCCACGAATGACGACGCGAAGGAGACGCTCTTCCTCGAGAGCGTGAGTGTAGAAAGGGAGCTGTCGCTCCCTGAAGTATTTAGTGAGCTTGCGATGCTCATCGGGGGTCGATACACGGATAGAAATGCCGGCAACAGTGTTGACGGCCGATTTGTAGACGATTTCTTTCGACTTAAGGTCGTCCGAAATATCTACCCAGCGGGCTTTGTCACGGAAGGTGACGGGAGGCGGTGGGCGTGGCTTCTTAGCCGCAACCGCGGGTTCCGCAGCCGGAGCTTTAGCCGAATTCGCGGCAGAGGTCGTGGGAGAGGCTCGGGGCACCCGAGCGCCACCTATATTTGACTGCTTTGGGACTGAACGTCCCGTAGCCGAGTCACTATCGGTCGGATTCGCGGCGCGTGGGCGTTTACCGCGGCGCGTAACGGTTGTGAAACCGTCTTTATCGGCGGACGACGTCGCGCGCGAGGGCGCGGCCGCGCGAGGCGCGTCGAGCTCCATGTCGGAGTCGGAATCATCGTCGGAGTCGCAATCGGACGGCGCGAACGGGTCATCGCGGAAACAACGCGGGGCTTTGTATTCACTTACTCCGCGCGCGTAATTGCGTCTGAGTCTATCGAACTCCGAGACTAACAGAGGGTTTTCCTGACGCGCGAACATATGGAATCGAATAAGATCCTCGATTTGGGCGATATCGTCTAGGGCCTTAGGGGCCTGAAGGGGCCGCGGGAGTGCGGGGGTGGACATGACTAACCTCCCTGTCTGAGGGGCAGGGGGGTGCACCTAATTCAAATCTAACGGATAATCCGTGTCCGGGCCAAAGGGAGACGCAACGCGAAATCTTCTCTCTTCGTATCTGCACACGGCGCGGCGCGAAGAATGACGCTCTGCACGGCACACGACGCGCTGCACGACTCTCGAAGCGCAGCTCGAAGCACGACGCGTAGCACGGCGAAACGACGCACTGCACAGTGTGTACGGCTTCGCACCGAAAAGTGTGGTTTATGTGGTACACTAAAGGAGGTGTACCGTCGCTCTGAAAAGAGCGTGTTGATTGACAATAGCCGAGTAAGCACACTAAAGTGCGGCTTCGCAGCAGATGTTTTCTTTCTTCGAATTTCACAAGCTCGAGTACAATAGCACCGGCGATGACTCACTCGGCAACAATGCGGGTCGGGCAGCGACGAAATCGTTGGAATGCCAACATCTGGTGCGCAGGTAGCGTAGGTAGGCGAGCGCAGCGAGCCGGAAATGACCGAAGATAGCCGAGCGCGGCGAACCGAACGGACCGTCAGAGCTGCGAGCGAGCGCACATATGCACTCGACCGCTGCTCGAACGAGACTCCGTTTTAGCGATTTTACTACAATTTCAATTGATATTAAATGATGAGGTGGTCTAAAATGGTAAAAACGCTAAACCTAGAAGCAAACACGTTGTTTTTCCTTATTAAAAGTTCCGAATCATTGGAAAAAAAACGAACCTATATTGGTCGATGCGGTAATTGAATACGTTAACCACTGAAGCGTAATAACTTAAATTAATGTGTCGCAACGAAATATGGTTTACTACGGTGTAAAAAAAATTTTCCAACTGAATTTATCCCCGACATTCAAGATGGAGGTTGTTTAAATATCTTCCTTCATTAACGTTAAAAAGAATGTCGCTTCCGAGTCACAGCGGAGAAATAAGTAAAATTAAGCGAAATATAAAATTCAAAGGGAAACACCGGAACAAAACATCCGCGATGCCAAAGAGGCCGGGACAAATTATTTCGCGGTTTTACCAAAATCCAATTGGCCTGTTTAATAATATAGCGTTTTGGGAATGAAAATATATTTTATTGTTTTAAATCAAAATGAAAAAACGCCGAGAATATTAAAAACAAAAATATATTATTAAATTTAGGCTGTGCTTATAAACGTTAAATCTCTACCGCTGGTTTGGAAAACGGATTATTTTAGTAATTGAGAAAATACCGGATAGAAACTCGAAAAGTCTTATCTTTTTATTATACCTAGTCCGGCCATCAGTTCTGTTACAAATGAAAATGCATTTTTTAATGAAGTAATATAATATTATTAAAATGTATACCTACAAATTTATTAGTCTCAGCAAAAATAAAAAAATATTCTATTCGAAATGGCCACCTTTGACTTTTATACAGGCCTTTAATCTGTTTGGTCACGAATCTATAGATTTACGCAGTTTCCAAGGGAAATTTCGCCACTACTTTCTCCAAAGATTTTTTAAGAGACTCAATGGCACCGTGTCGTTTAGAGCAGGCCATGCCCTCTAAAACTGACTATAGTTTAAAGTCTAAAGGATTGAGGTCTGGTCTAGACGAAGGCCAGTCTTCAGCTCTTATAAAGTCCGGAAAGTTGGTTTCAAGCCAGGCTTGGGTAGTTCGTGCCTTGTGACCAGGTGCAGAGTTCTACTGGAAAGTCTACGATATTTCTAAAAAATGTATTGCTGAGAGGTTTCACAACATGATCCAAGATATGTATCTTGATACACTTTGGGTGAAGTTTTCACTCCTCTTTCACAAAAATGTAGTTTTGTGACGCCTTGATAAGACACACCCCAACAAACCATCACTGACGTAGGATGATGGTCATGTTATACTTTTCCGACCACTTGAGCAACTTCTTTGGAACTGTGAGCGTACACGAAATTTTTTCATCGGTAAAGAGGATATTTCTGTAACTTTCACCTGCGTATCACGACAGAAGACGTTTTGATCGATTCACTCTCTTTAATTGTAAAGATTGATTTAGGACATGTCCTGTATATCGACGATAAGCATCGAGCTTCAGGTCTCGTTTTATAATACGTGACAGAGTCCTAGCGGGCATCTTCATTTCTCGCGATAAGATTTTTTGCTTCCTAATGGGGTTTCGACGAATTCTGGCTTTAACAGCATTAACAGTCTTTGTAGTTCTAACAACATGCGGCCGCCCATATCTATTCTGGTCTTCGACAGAGGAAGTGTTGTTGTATCTGTTGGATAGTACGATATAAGAACATACGCTTGATACCAAGCTTTTGAAGTGTCTGGAATATGACCGACGTCTCCATACCCACTTTGTGCAAGGTAATCACTGTAATCCTATTTTCTTTAACACTCCATTCTATATTCTAATTTGATAATGAACACGAAAAAATATGTAAAATGGCGCAAAATCAAAAGAAGTTTTTAAAATAATATACATGTTCCAAATTCAAAATAATTAAAAAATTGAAAATAAGAAAAGTTTTTATGTAACAGTATTTATGGCCAGACTAATTATTTATTTTTAATTCGTACAAGTCATTGTTGGCACAGCCGACTTTAGCGAATGTACAGAGAAAGCCGTTATTTCCAGACATCACAATCCTTCACGTAATAAGTCCATCAAATAATAATAACCTTTTGACATTAAAACCTCCTTAACATGGTGCTTGACCTTACTATGCGATCAATTGGTAATGTGCCTTGGTACTTTATTGCAGAACCTAACACAATCACTTAAAAAAAAAGTACTCTTTACTTCCTTATATTGAAATTTAACATATATATTAAAACGTGAAGAAACCGCTTTGTACATATTTTAAGCACATTAACGTTTATATGGAGTCAGAATGCAGAAAATTATAATTTATATATTAAATAAAATAAAACATCCATTGTTTCCATTCCAACCGAATGTCAAACGCATATAAGTCTGTAGTTAAAGTGATCGAGTGGATATATTAACTAAAGAAGTTATGTATAAATTTCTATTTATAAAATATACGAATTTTAAAATAAATTGAAAATTAATACACAAAGAATTTTTTACACACAAAAAATGCAGTGGTTGTAGATTTACATTGTTTTAAAACACGATCTAAACAATTTAAAAATAAAATTATTTACTATCGAATTTCTATCATTGGACGGGAACAAGTTAAACATTCATTAAAAGATCTTTACAATTGAGAGAAGGACAAAAGAAGTTAATATTTTGAGGTTATCCATAGTGCCGTCAGTGGGTACGTGTACCATAACAAAAGGCTCAACTCAATACCTTTATAACGCTTATTCGGGAATAAAGTTTACGATGTAGCCCTAAAAATCTTTTTATAACACGATCGATTTAAAATTTACTCGGTTTATTGGCCTGGGTCTTATAAAAACGGACATTGGAATATTGTTGTATTGCCAGCGGCGTTGGAAGGTTCCAGATTTATTATTTAATTTCACATTATAAACAAATTCATTATTATTTAGTACTAGCGGCCACTTGCAGCTTCGTTTACGTTTGTTTCTTTATAAATGACTAGCATTTTGCATTTTTAAAACTTAATAACTATAGAATACAGTATCGTCTGGTGACGAATTATAGTTAAGTATAAAAATCTTCTTAATGAAAAACGCTATCGTTTTATGGTAATATTAATATGGTATTTTTGAACAAACATACTTCGAAAAGAAATTAATTTTACAGGTCGTCAATTGTTTTACTAATAGAATTTTAATTTCGACTACGTTCATTCTGATAGAGTGAAGCGTATTATAATTCGCTTTCTTATGAAACGTATTTTTAATAAACACGTTATAATAATTATGGAAATTGGACGTCACGTCCAATTTAACGCTGTTATTAATGATGTCATCCGTTTTTGTTCGAATTTAGGCAAGAATTCATTCATTCTAGTTATAACACACATCCATCTTAACATTTGTATCTCTGCCACATGTAATGCCACATGTCGTAGTCTAGCACTCAGACCCATACAGTATGACTGTTTCATAGCATTTCATTGAATTATAATATGGTAAAAAGGATCTGGTGGCGCAGTAATATGAAATCTTATTATTGACTGAATGCTTATAGACCTATAACTATGACGATGCTCTATATTCCCGATAATTCACGTCTAATCTTATGTGGGAGTAGTAATAATGAATGTAATATATGACGTCACTCGTACGGAAATATTCATCCAGCCTCATGTATTGAACGTAGATTTATTAGCGCGTAAATACGGACCGTGCCAATAACTCTTATATTTGCCAGTCGAGTAGGGACCGTTTCATATTTGTGGTCAATCAAGAGAAAAAGAATCTATAGCTAGGATCGTATCGGCGTTCTACATATATAGAAAATGTACACCCTAAAACTACATTAAGTATTTCAGCTCCGAGCTCAAAATCATCTGAACCAAAAGGATTGTGAAGCACAAAGTGAGTTAGAATCTCTTGTAGTATCATAATCATAATTAATATTACAAATGTGAATGTGACTAGAAAAGTTTAAAGTATGAACGTAGATGGATATAGAAGTAGAGGAAGACTGAAGAAGGTATGGATAAATTGAGTGACAAATGATATGTGTAAAAGGTGTAAATACTGAGATGACGTCTGAGACGGGGGAGAATGGAAATGGAAGACATGTTTTGCCGATCCTCCTTCGGTAGGATAAGAGTAAGAAGATGATGATGATGAATGTGTTTGTTTGTTACTCTTATACGCCTTAATTATATAACAGATCATTATGAAAATTTGCATGTACACATTATAAGTTGTACAGAAAATACATACGATACTTACATACATAAAAAAACTTTGTTCCCGAGGTATAGTTCAAATGTACATTAACGTGAGTGTAGATGTGGGCAGAAGCTATTTACGGTATAAAACTTAATGTGTTTTATATAAGCTAATATAACATTAAAGGTGAGTGTTTCTCTCGAATAATGTAATTTCTTCTTAGTGATAGTATTTTTAGAAACGAATCAATATTTCTAGAGTCTATATACTACGAACAAACAATCATTATCCTCTTCATAAATCTTACATTTTGTAAAAGGCAATATATCGTTTTCTGCCTATTAAGCTGTGTGTATCTGTATTTGTGTGTCAGTCGAAATCTACGAACCGATATACATGATTCTTTTATTTTTAATTATAGGTGTATTTTCTAGTAAGGTTCTCGTATAGGTCTTGTTAGATTAGGTATTTTATATTATTGAAGCGATGATAGCTCAGTTGGTAGTGTGCTCGGACGCAGCGTCGAAGGACGTAGGTTCGAATCCTAACAACTGAGTCAGAACTTTCGGTGAAGGAAAACATCGTGACGAAACCATAGCATGGTTATAAGGCTTAAAATCTAAGTCCGCCTGGCTAGCTACCACCCTCAAGTTGGAAATCTATCTCCTAAAACCTGTTCGTGTGTTCCGGCAGTTGCACTTGAGAGCCAGTCTCTCCCTCTAGGTTTAGCGTGACTACCTTTTAAGAGAACATCATAATTTAACATCAGATGAGATTGTAGTCAAACGCCAACCTACAAAGTACATTTAAAAAAATGGAGTAACTTATGAAGTTAATTGTGAATTAAGTTGACACAAAATGATCACCAACCAATACATTATTTTCCCATACACCATAAAATATTTAAATATTACAAAGAAATCTACTGTCTTACAAAAAATATAAAAAAAATATTCGATTACTCAAAAATGATATCATTATAGAAATAATAATAACATAAAATATTGAATAATATTTTATAATAATATTTCACTAACTATTCGCTCCGGTTTCGCACTAGTGAAAAAATCAAGAGCAAGTGAGAGCAATTTTTTTTCTTTATGCGACGCCATGTTATGGGATGACATATCATTGCTATAGCAACAGAAGGTGAATCTGTCATTATGCTTAAAGATATTTCTACTTCCTCCCATCTTCCTCACCTCTTTTTATATAGAAATTTTTAACCCTTTTTATTTTTTTTGTACGATTTTTTAAACATTTTTTTCTCATTCAACATTCAACTACAAAGAATTAGCAATAATAGTGTAGTCGTTCTGAAGTGATGTGCATACATACAGTTTGCAATTTATTTTTAATTATATGTAATATAATAATTTATTATATAACCAGCACAAACGCTTGTATATAAATAAAGTAGAATATACATTATGTAAGTTAATAGTAAATTAAATAATATATATTAAATGTTAAATCTGTAATACGAACAAACTATCAATTATAATAGTTGCATAATAAATCTGTTACTGTGGCAACAAAAACAAATGGGAAATATATTAGTGACTCTGTGTGTATGTTTGCGTATGTGTTCTGTATGCATGTGTATGTGTGCGTGTAATTTTTGAGTATCACTTTAAAGTTTGATTAATAATTATTCTTATCACTTTCGTCATAATAAATCCACTTCACTCATAGAAAGCGTATATACGTAGCACTTTTTTTGATGGTATGAGGAAGTTCATCCATCTTTACGAAATTAGAGGTATAATTAGTGTTAGTTTGTTACAAGAATGCTTACTTAAAAGAAAAATTGAAGCCAAATTACAGTGAACGCATTTAATGGAAAAGGAAAAAGGTTGAACGCAAAATACAAAACGTATATCGTAATCGAATTAAATAATTGTGTCATCATAACGGAATGTATTAATCCTTTACGGTTTCCAATTTGCTTCAAACACATTAACAATAATTTCGTGGTCCAGGAGAATGGACTCATGGGTATTATACATTATAAATAATGATTCATTTGTTTTCAATTTTGCACTAGCTGCTACACGCGTCGTCAATCGCGTGGAATTTAGCTAAAAAATGTTTCTTCAGCGTAAACGTACACGTGTGGTGTGCGCGGTTCTAGACACCGTCTCTTTGGTTCATTATTTTTATGTGGAACCATACTTTTATCTAAAATAAAAGAAGTCTAAATTATTCCTTATAATATCAGCTACCTGTAAGTGAGGCTCCAATCAAAGTTGGTCCAATCGTTTTGGAGGTTAGCTGAACAAATTGACAGACCACAATATTAAAAATTGTTTGTATCCTTTGTATTGCATATACTTTTAGATTTGGTAACAAACCGTTATTTTCATATTACAAACAGACGTCAATTTTATTTATTTATATAATTTATAGGAAATTAACCGGCTATTACATTTGCCTGTGTCTTAGGTTGTGGTGAAGTGAAATGGGATATAGTGAGGCGAGTGAAAATAATTTTGTCTTCATGACAGAAGAACGCTATATATCTATAAAACGGCATATATTTACATTTTACGAGTTTGGGATATTGAACATACACTGACTAGGCCGACGTTCCCGCTTCCCCTCGTCACCGTTTATGTACAGTCGCGTTCATAATCTCATATCAATATTATAAATGAGAAAGTGTGTGAAGATGAATGTTTGATACTCTTTCACGGAAAAACTAGTAAACAGGTTTTGATAAAATTTACAGTAATATAATAATATATAGGGTATATTTTTTATAAATAATAACATCTGTTACAACGTAACAAATATAACGTTAAATGTGGAATATATAAAATATATGTCAATATATAAAATATATTAATATATCAGTTAAACATCAAAAATAAAGAGTTTCTAATAAATTTCTCTTTCTACTACTTTCACATAGAGTGTTGCTAACACATTTGTGTCGGTTTTCTTAGTTATCAGTTTTCACCTTTTGACCCAGTACAAAGCGAGCTTACTTATATTTCTTTTATTCTCCTTAGATTTTGGCAAAGATATCGGGTCCCTGTCTATTCTTCATTTACCTTTATCTTAGGCAATTTTTAGTTTGGTTCCTTATACCCTTTCTCAACTCATACAATCCATCGCTGGTTGTCTGCTTTAGTATGTGGAGACACTAGAACCTAGTAACAATGCTACAAAAACAATATCACCTAGAATCTATCTATCGAGGTATGTTATGCTGATTTTCTGAAGAACTACGTTACGTGGTTCTTCATAAAGGGTTGAAATACGCTCTGTCACGTTTGGTAACATAACAATAATATATCTAGTGTTGCAGTTATCCACTTTATACAATCAGGTAGGCCGAATACTTGTTTACTACTTACTCTGTATCTTAAAACGATCTCAACAGGATATATTAAGCGTTTCGAACATTTAATGGCATTTAATAAACCGGGAACATTTTTTAGCGTGCCTGTACGAAAGTTATGTCACCCGTTTTAAGTCTCACACATAAAATGCTCCCTTTTTACGACATACAAGAAAAGATAGTATATTGAGGCTGGAGGTTTTGTTTCTGCCGGTTTTTCTGGTACATTCTCTATATTAAAAAGACCATAATCCGGACATTGACGCTTAAATATACAGCGTTTCGAAGTATGTAGTCTTTTTTATTATAATAATTTTAAAAACACAACACAATAGGTACTGTCGTCGTTTACTTCGAAATGGTCGTATTGAAGACGAATATTTTACTTAAATACTTAATTAGTAAGGTAAGGTAGTATTAAAGTTTATTTAGTCGTTTATTACCTTTACCACCACGAACTATCTTTGTATAAAAATGTACAAACTGGATGTTCTACTGTCTGCAATGTTCTAAAGAACTGTTCGAACTTATCCACCCTTCATTCTTTTGTAACATGTACGATTATGAATGACGGGCTATTTTTTTAATGTATCTTTCTTTGCCAATTTGCCCTATGCCATAATATCAGAGACTTTCAACCGTAAGAAATAAAGTGATGAGTACTATTGTAATGTTCCTTGATATAGGAGTATTGTTTGTTGGCCCTACAAAAGACGCAACTCAACATGTCCAGAAAAGTGTGGAGCGTATGTGTTCATGCCTGCATTATATGTTTTTGATATAGGTTCTATCATAAATGTAACATTTATTTTTTCCTTCTTTTTTTTAACTGACTTCGAGGTTCTGTATTCAACCCGTGTTTATGTGTGTATGTATGTATGTTTATATGTCCGCGATTTTCTCAAAAACTACTGATCCGATTTGTATGGGGCTTAGTTTAGTTCGTTAGCTAACGCTTATATTTTCGGGGAATGTTTTATTACATTAGGATCTAATGAAGATCTTCGAAGATAGAAAGTGGGCCTATTCAATAACTAATACCAAACGTCCTTCAATTGTTGGCATCGTATATCTAAGTATTGTTTCTACCATTCCATAACATAACATCACGCATATTTTAGGGGATAAACAGATATGTATAGCGCATCTTAAATTTTTTTCCTCGTTTTATTAAATTGTAAAACCCTATAGCTTGATGTAAAATATAAAAGACTAACTAAGCTAACATAAAATTAACCCTTAGTAGCCTGATTTACGAAAGTGATTTATTTTTAATTTTACTGTGTTTGCTTGAGGGTCTAGATGAAGGGAAAAATAGCTAAAAAAATCACAATATTTTTTTTTATTTCGTTGGAAAGAATATTATACAACAGTAAAATACGTACAGCCAACCTATAAAAAAAACTAATAGTAATGTGAACATTCGGTTTAAAAGATTGGTATCAAAATTGAAACTCTAGTTTATTAAGGGTTAAGATTGGCGCCAACTTCAAAATAAATATATACTTAATATGGATTATTCGAGTTTTGTAAATGGATCCTTAATCATCGTTTTAAAATGAAGCTAAGGTATTATTTACAATGAAATTAACAAATTCTTATTTTACACTTTTGAGTTCGTATTTTTATGAAAGCAGATTTTTCTTCTTTATGTTATTTTTTTATCTTTTTCAGCCGTTGTGTACTACTTACTATTTATTTTAACTTCATTATGTGACCATAGATTTATTCCTACATAATTATTTACTTTCCTTAATTACAGATTTTACTTTATTTCCTTTCTATATATAGAGTATATTATATTACCCTAATTCAACTAGCTGTCCCGTCCACACCGTTCGCGGGAAGACGAAATCATTCTAAAATTATGTACTCCGACCTTAGTAAGAAAAAAACGAACATTAATGTCGAAACAACGCCCAATGAATATACAATTAAATGAAAAACGTAAGAAAAATAAATAATACAGCTGAATTTCCAATATTCCATGGATTCACAGTACTGGTGTCGTGTCCATTGTGTGGCAAAGAGAGAAACTCCAAGCAGATCCCAAGACTTGTGACACGGATGTAGATTTAAGGGGTACCTTCCCTAAAACAAATAAAAAAAAGTAAGAATATAATTAAAACATACAAAATTTTAATTATACAAAAAAAAACTATCTTTTACAAGCTTTGCAATGTTTAGGTGAAATTTTGCTGAACAACTTTGTGATTTGCATATTCGATCAGCCCTGATGACAATACACATTTCTTTTAAATAAAGTATATAGCGAACTTCCAATTGCCCGCCAAGCATATTGAAAAACATTTGACTAAGCTTATCAGAGTGTGTGTATAAAAGTTTATTTAAAAAAAAATGAATCTATTTACTGTTTATTTGTAATATATAATGCCAGCGCCTTCATTCGAATGAACTTAAATTTTTGTTTTATAAAAAATGACACACGTCGTTATCCTTGATAATATATCTATTTATTAGTGTAAATGTTCGTAAGTTACTGTAATGCTCATAAGCCAATCGCGCCCCACAACACGTAAATATCCAATAAGCTGATACCTATTTAATGTGATCGAACATATTGATGAGAGTTCAACTTAAATTAGGCATAAATATTTACGAAGCATGCATTATATTTTAACTTTACGTTCATTGTCTTCAAACATCCAATCCTGGTTTTACAAACTACACTTAACCAGAACTTTCAACTAATCGACCGAGGCGTGTTTTAGTACAGCGCGTATTATTTGAAGTCATTTTCTTGTTTGTGAACCGACTGGAATGAAATAAATACTAATAGTTTCCAGAAATCTTATCACAATAGCGTGCACAAACGTACAGGCAAACAAACAAAAGTTATGATAAAAAAATGTTTTGGCCTGGTTAACATAAGCACCTACAACTTGTATAAATTGTTTTTTTTATAATGTTCAATATACAAACCACGGTTCATTTACGATTTTATTATATGTATAGAGTTTATTTAAGTAAAAGTGTTACTTTACGATTTATCACAGTTTTTCACAAAACTTTTTAAAAACAGCAATAACTTTCTGTCGACACACAGAGTGCGCTGATCGTTATTAGTTTTACTCTTCTTTGTAATTGGAACTCCATTCTTATATTATCATATATATTACATTTTACACGCATTGTTACCGTCTGGCCATCCCACATACGACGGGAAACTATCTTCTATTTTAGGCTTGTACTAATAATAGGGCGCCATGACCCGTTAGTAGCTGTACAATAGCAAGCATATTTATCGAACTCTGAAGGAAAGAACAAAAACAGCCTTATACAATTTTCACTATCTAGAAGTTTGGTAGGGTTTTAGAACCGAGGAATTACGATCAGCGTATTCTCACCTGATGTTAATGACGATACGGCCTAAGACACCTGACAAAATACATATAGACTTTTGGAAACAGATTTTCAAGTTAAGAATGGGAAAAAGTCATACCACCATGCTACAGTATCTTCAGTGTGTCTTTCTTCACCGAAAAGAAATAGAATTAGGGGTAGTAAATAAAACAATGTGTTCATAATACTTCGGAAAACAGTTGGAAACTTTCTTAGTGGCAGAAATACACGTTAGCGCTACTGCATGCGAACCTCGTAGAAATTCTACCTTTTATAATATTCCAATAATTCTAGTCTGGAAAGCGGATTTAATATTAAAGATTTGGCCTGAACTAGAACATATTCTTCGCACCGCCGATAAGTTAAATGGGAGCCGCAGCGGTCAGATGCGGTCATTCTATTACGTAAGCGGATCATACGAATTATTCTATTAGAGTCATACTTTGAAACACTCACGGTCCGGTCTACGCTCCTCAATTGAATATATGAAGGAATAAAGCACACTGATACAAGTCTTCCATGTTTTATATTATAAATACTTTCTACCATATGTTAAATCGTGCATGCGGCCAATGACAATCTATTAGTGCTGACTTATTCAAAATACCATGCTAAATACAACCTTCGAACTCAAGCACAGCGAACCGAATATTAGTGTTATTGCGTCAAAGTCTACCGTAACTCTTGCTGTTACTTATTATATCTAATCAGTTACTTTATACATGAAGTGATTTGAAATCAATGAATGTAGTATTTTATAAATGTTGTAATTATTTAAACTTACATGTATGAGTGTTTATAGTCACTCAGATTTCTAAGGAAATTTGTTCGTTACTTGAATTATCAGCCCCGTAGTATTTACTATTTAATTATTAGTTACAAACATTATATGACGTCAAATGTCACCAAATTGTGAAACGTTGTTACATAATCGGAGATTATATAGGCAAAGTTGAAATAACTACTTAAGAATTCACTATAAACTTGAAGCTTTATTATAACGGCTAACCACCGTCTGCGACTTCGTTCGCGTACTTAGATACATAACATTTAATGATATTTTAATATATCCCATGTGAATCAAGTAGAACATCCTTTCTATCATACGAACATACAAACTTAACATCTTCATAAATATAGTAATATACAGAAGAACAACGAGGAGACATTATTATAATTACGATTTTATTACAATAGTTCTGTTTGACTAAAACCGATTGAAAATGAATAATAACAGCAACAAAACTAAAACTTTGCATACAAAAATGTATATAATAGTGTAATTACAAAAGGTCGTGCTCGGTTTATCTGCCGCTCTTCTGCGTATTCATGTCATAGATAGCCAATAGCAATTAAGTTTTATTAGGATTGGTTTTTTACTGGTAATTTAATATAGCTCAGCAGAGTGGCCTTGCCAATAGCATGATTTCAGTGTTTCCACTGATACATTTTAGTATGATAACACTAAATACTATATTTAACAAATATAATATAACTGGTTTCCCGAAGCACTATTACACTGAGATACCGAATAGTTAGTTAAGCATCATGTCCAGTGGGTTTCATGTGCTAACGGCTAATATAGGATTGGATCAATATGAACGATGGTGGCCGCTCAGAAATGCCAATACAGCGAGGGGATACGAGTTGGTGGGGTTGTTCACGGACGATTAAGTGTGTAGCATGTTAACGTTCATAAGCGCTTTCTTACGTCACATAAATTGTATAAGGTACATTTGTGTATTGTCAGGGCGATAATGGGTGTCGTGTAGGCTCCGTTGGTAGTGTGTCGGACACAGCATCGAAGCAGGCGTATTTCGAATCCTAGGCAACTGAGTCGAAGCTTTCGGTAATGAAACACCGTGATGAACCATAGTATGGTGGTAGGACTTTTTCCAGTAGCGCCTAGCTACGAATCACCGGCCTCAAGTTGAAATGCCGTCGCCAAGCGCTGTGGTGTGTTGCGGCAGCTGCACTTGAGAGCACAGTCTCCTCTAGGTGTATAAACTCAGTGACTGACCATCTTAGACCACATCATCATTTACACCATCAATGGGATTGGGTCAAACGCACTAAGCTATAAAGTATAAAAAAAAGATTTTGATAACAGATCCTATTCGTGTCAGTGTTCGTGGTCTGTGGTTTCTCTTTAGTCTTAACGTACTACAGAACATTTTGATAGATACACACTTTCACTATCGCTTGAAACTATCCTCCAAAAGTCTACGTATATTAGTTGATATATATTTAAGGGTAAGCTATATAAAAAAGTAGAGAAAAGTCAACGTATTATAATGAAGTTGTAGGAAGGAGTTTTCAGGCCCTTACAACAGTAACGCTGACTAAACTTCTTGACACACATCAAGTATTATACTACAGAACAAATTTTTTGATACCGACATAATTTAGGGATTGTAACCTTTTTTTTTTCAAAAACAAAAACCTTTAAACCGCTCAGTATAGAGATGTAGGTATTATGTCTCGGAACCTAATAATAATATGGAAAGTGGGCTCACATTTGTGTTTGTCATGGTGGTAAGCCGACGTCATTTATAATAACCACAAAAAGCACGAAA